>VXAC01005019.1:102209-141064 GCA_013399225.1 Rhipidura dahli | reverse complement strand
CTCCCCGGCTCCCGGCCCTCCGCGCCCGCTCACCCGCAGCCACTCCGCCGCCGCGCCGGCTCGACTACAGAGCCCGCACCGTCTGCGCCCTTCGCAGCGCGGCGCAGGCGCGGCCAATCGCCGAGCGGGATCCTGCCTGCGTCACGGCTGGCCCCGCCCCCGCCCTGCACTCGGCACGGAGCCGCGGGCACGTCCGTGCCGCGCGTTTGCCCACCCGGGGCTGGGCGGCTGCTGGGTGCCCTGCCGGGCCCTGCTGCGGGCAGGGAGCGTAAGGAACTGCAGAATCATACAAAAGACCTCCAGGATCTTCCGTTCCAACCATCAACCCAGCACCGTCTCCGTAACCCCATAACCACTAAACTGTGTGACCCAGCACCAGATCCAGGCACCTCTTAAACACTTTCAGGGTGACTCCATCACCTCTCTAGGAAACCTATTCCTGTGCCTGACCACCCTAACAGTGAAAAAAAATTTCTAATACCTAATCTGAATCTCCCATCTCAGCTAAAGGCCATTTCCTCTAGTCCTCTCACTGTAGGCATGGTAGAAGAGAGTGGTCCCCTCCTCGCTGTGACCGCCTTCCTTTATAAAGAATGAAGCTGCATTATTTATAAATTGCCTTTAGGTGCCCTTGGTACGGCAGAGGAGCCACTTGCCAAGTGGCATGTGTTTCACTGGGTGCACACTAAGTCTCAGCTTACCCTCAGGAAGGCCTGGAAGTGGGGCAGGGAGATGAGGTTAACACCTCTTTGTGGGAAGGCATGCTTGTACCACAGTAGAAGAAGGAGCAGGTCACAAATTCATCATTCCCACCCTCTCAGCACTTTGAGGGATGAGGGCAGGAAAANAAAAAGAGAGAGAGAGAGAAAAGCGAGCACGTTTGAGCAGCCGCCCCACGGGGCTGGGCGGCCTCGGTATCGCGAGCAGGGCCCGGCTGCGGTACCCCAGATAAGCGGCGCGGGCGATAGGATGCCGGCCGCGGGCACGTCTGCCCTCAGCCCGCCGTGGGAGACGTGCGGGGCCGCGGCGGCGGCGGGGCCGCTCTGCGCTCCCACCAAGGTCAGCGGGCACTGCCGCATGCGACGCGGCCGCGTGCNTAAGGAACTGCAGAATCATACAAAAGACCTCCAGGATCTTCCGTTCCAACCATCAACCCAGCACCGTCTCCGTAACCCCATAACCACTAAACTGTGTGACCCAGCACCAGATCCAGGCACCTCTTAAACACTTTCAGGGTGACTCCATCACCTCTCTAGGAAACCTATTCCTGTGCCTGACCACCCTAACAGTGAAAAAAAATTTCTAATACCTAATCTGAATCTCCCATCTCAGCTAAAGGCCATTTCCTCTAGTCCTCTCACTGTAGGCATGGTAGAAGAGAGTGGTCCCCTCCTCGCTGTGACCGCCTTCCTTTATAAAGAATGAAGCTGCATTATTTATAAATTGCCTTTAGGTGCCCTTGGTACGGCAGAGGAGCCACTTGCCAAGTGGCATGTGTTTCACTGGGTGCACACTAAGTCTCAGCTTACCCTCAGGAAGGCCTGGAAGTGGGGCAGGGAGATGAGGTTAACACCTCTTTGTGGGAAGGCATGCTTGTACCACAGTAGAAGAAGGAGCAGGTCACAAATTCATCATTCCCACCCTCTCAGCACTTTGAGGGATGAGGGCAGGAAAAATATTTTCTTCCCTGGGTGGTACAAACTACCCAGGGTACAGGGTACAGGACTTGCTCTGGCTTGGGAAGCTCTCGGCATCCTCAGGTCCCAGCAAGTCACATGTGTTCAGGGTTGCCTTTTTAGATCTGAATGGGGAGAGACAGCCAAGGTGCCTTTCCTTTGTGCTGGGCAGCACAGACTGCTATTTTATTTATATGATGGGAAGCATGGCAGGTGTTATGACTTCCAGCTCCTAAATACAAGTATGGACAGCCCACATCAGCACACAGGCTGCCTGTGGCCCACTGTAAGAGAAGGTCACTGGTTCCAGCCTCAGTCCTTCAGCTCAGGGCATCCCTCAAAAAAGTGTCACAGCTACGGAACGCTTCAAGGTTTGTGTGTGCGCATGTTCTGCAGTACTGTGCTCATTTGTCCCTTGCTCATTAGAAAAATAAATCAGTAGGCCTGGATTATTGCCTCAAATCCTCTCCCAGGAAAGAAGGATGGGAGCAGAAAGTTTGTAGTTTGGCAGAACACATGATTGCAAAGAGGATTATGTTTGGTGAAAAGCAATACATTCCTGCGCTGATAAAGGGGGGATTAACTAAACCTGAAATTCGGCGCAGCCATCTGGAGACAAGTCTGTAAAGCATCTCTCAGGCAAGACGTGCTGGTGGACCTGCCAGTTCATTTCGCAGAGGATGTCTGAGCCAGGCTCCAGTGCCCAGGCTCTCTCTTCTCCAGATTCATCCCTCACCAGCTGTGGTGATGCCAGTCATGGGAGGGAAAACTATTGTCACTTGGTGTGTGACTGAACCATGGGACATGGCGCTGGCGGGTGCCTTGGTGGAAGCCCAAGGTGTAAGAGGGTTCAGAAAGAGTTTAGATCAGTCCTGCAGGCTGGATCCTCTGATCGTTTCTCACCGCAACAGTCTGGATGCAGCCTGCTGCTCAGGAAAGTGTAACCCGGGGACAGCAGTCCCAGCTCTGCCCTGTTTTTTATGTTCCTCCGGGGCTCCCCCCGCCAAGCCCTCACCTTCCGGCAGCGCCTTTACCTGTGCACACCGTGCCAGGCGCAGGGCAGCGATTCCGCACCGAGGTCCCGCCGAAGGAGGGACACCTGCAGGAGAGCTCAGACTCGGGACGTTCCCTGGAGCAATGCCGCAATGCAAGCGAGGAAGGCGGCAGTGGGATTTATCCCTCCCCGCGGCCGCCGCTCTCCGTGCCCCCCTTCCGGCTATGGCAGGGGAGGTGCTGCGCCGCGCCAGCCCCGACCTGCCCTGGCAGAGACTCCCTGCAGGTGTTTTCCGTTCCTGCTCACAACGTGCGTGTGCTGAGCCGTCAGTCAGTTCCCCATTTCTGCGCGTGCCGGGAAAAAGAGAAGAAAGCTGACGTTCTAGAAACTCTGATATTTTTGCAGCTCAGCTGGTGTTGGCAGTGGAATACATTCAAATGAGGGTTCTTCAAAGGCGATGTTGTGTACCCCTGAACAGTGGATCACCCTTCACCTTACAAGTGACTGGGAGTTGGCTGGCTATCTGTGCTTGGTGGCTGGTGCCACCTCTGTCAGGGACACCTGTTTTTCATACAGAGGTGTCTGTACTGCTGGCGATGCTGAGCCCAGGTGCTCAGGCTGTTCAGCCCAGCCAAAAATCTTTGCAATGAGCAGAGAGCAAAAGCCAGGAAATAGATGAAGAGGAAAGAGGATGTAGGATTGGTAACTGATGACTTCTGATCTGTCTTCCCAGCGTTAGGGTGTTCCTCCTCATTGTGGCTTGGCTATTTTAGATGTCCTTGTGTCCTCTGAACTCCTGGGGGGCTTGTGAGTCCTCTGACTTGACTCAAATGACTTCGCATTCTTTTGTACCATATCTCATGATGTGACAGTGTTCTTCCTCTGGGATTCATGCTGAGAACATGAGATCAAAATGTGGGAAGGAAAATATGGTTTCACTTCAGTTTTGCAGCATGGCTGACCCTCGTGTGACCAGTTTTGTTACCAAGGCAATTTAAAAACAGCCAAAACACATGCAGCTCTGAGGTTAGCTGGTTAGAGTCTGGTGGTAATGCCAAGAGTGTGGGTTTTATCCCTGCATAAGCCATTCACTTAAGGGTTGGATTTGCTGGTTATTTTTGGTCCCTTCCAACTCAGATTATTCTGCTTTGCTAGCATCTTATCACAAATGATGTTGTGAGGTGACTTGAATGCTTCTGTGGCAAGAAATACTGCGACTAACATGAATCTTCAGTCTGGAAGGGATGGGAAAGCCAAGAACCAAGTACTGGAGTGTGGTGCTAAATTGGATGTGCTGTTGGGCTGAGGCCAAGGGCTATGGGACATGCAGTGGCCTATGGGGTGGGAGGTAGTTTTAGGGCTCCCATTGGCTGTGCACTCCATGGGACAGGGGCTGTGGGGCACTCCAGGCACCCCAGGATGTAGACCAAAGAGGCAACCGACATATGGGGACAAAAGAGAGACTTTGATCTTCTGCCCTGAATATCAACTGCTTCCTCTGGATCCCAGCCACTCAGAGGAGTGGCAGTGCCAGCTCCTGCCTTCCTGGGAGCAGGTTTGAGGGATACACTGTCTGTGCTTCCTGGTCGACCCATGGGTTGCACTGGGGTGCAGTCAGCTATTACAGATCCCAGGAAGCTGTGAAATGTAGTGTTTTTTGGGTGTCAGAATCATGCTGCAAACCCTCTACTACCCTAACCTTCCATGTTAGGGCTGGCAGGCATGGCTCCCAGGAGAGCCTGCTCTCTCTGCTCCTGTCTCACCAAGCCAAGAGTGCAATAGCCAAGAATTTCACAACACCATGAGTACCCCCATCCTCCAGAAGACCACGTGTTTTGGCCTTTGCTGCTGCATTTCTCAATTGCCCTAACAAAAAGTAGGTGAACTTGTTGGGTATGACCCTGCCAGGAAAAGCCATCATGCTGCCTTGGAAGATGTCATTCCATCCTACTCTCTCCTAGCAATCCAGGCACACACAGCCATGCTTGGGAGCTGTTTTTTCTTGGCCACAGTCCTGATACGTGCTGCCATGCAGGCTGGGGAAGGAGGGGGATCATGGCAGGCACTGGCATCTGGGAGAGGATCTGCTGCCTCTTGTCCTGTAGCAGAGAGGTTGTGGAGCAGGTGAGGGAAAAGGCACTTGAGAGAATGGAAACACAGTGGGTAACACCGACAGCTGGCCACAGCTTTGTTGTCCCTTCAAAATAACACACATCTTTGCATCCTTCCTGGGGAAGCACCTGGGGCTGGCCTGCCTCTCCACATTTTCCACAACTGGCCTGGTGCTCCCTCCAGTTAGCTGGAGAGGAGACAGAGCACCGAGCACCTGGAGGAGAGATGTGGGGCTGAGGATGGTGTGGGCTCTTGTTCCTATAAAGACACAGATCTGGGGTATCCCATGGATCCCCCACTGAAAATCCTCTGGGATTTTTTTTTTTGCCTCCCTGCAATGAGGAGGCTCATCTCCCCATCTCTTCCATCACACAAGGAGGGATGTGGATATGGTGATGCTCATTACTGCTGCTCTGCTTGCCAGGGGCTGGCATGGAGGCCCAGCAGAGAGGCTCATGTTTTGGCCCAGTGGGACTAAAACAGTCTGGCTCTTTTAATGGGGCTTCCTTGCTTGCAAAGACTGGGTTTCGCTGCAATTTTAACCCCCAAGTCCTGTGGAGGTTACTTGCATGACCTTACCCTACCAACAGGGAGGAGGATGGACTGTTACCCTGCTTTATGCCTGCCCAGAGGGCACGGAGAGATGAGGCGATGATCAAAGAGCAAGACTTTACTGTTGCTTTCCGCCTGGCAGTTACACCTTTTGGCAAGCTGCTGGCCCTCCCCAGATGCAGCCGAGGGGCAGAGCAGCAGCCCCGGGACATTTCTTCGGCGTGCAAGGCGCTGATACCGCTCCTGCCAACAGCCCGAGCGCCCCGGCAGCCCCGGGGCAGCAGCAGCCGCGCCCGGCGCAGATCTGCGGGGATGCTGTTGACCCGGAGCCCTCACCCCTGCGGGGTCGGCCCGGCAGAGCTCCCGCTATCTTGGCAGCTGCACCTCGGCCGGTGCCGTTTGTCCCCGCTCTGATAGCGGCTGTGCCCCGTGAGCCCGGCTGCTTTTATCTGGGGGTCAGGGCGGCTGCGGCTGCGGCAGGGGGGCTGCGGGGCTGGGGCCCTCCGGCGAGTGTACAAACAAGCTCAGGATGTGAACACAATAGCCAAGGACCGGCCTTTGAAAAGCAGGGGGACGCAGCGTGGCCGCCCTGGGGCACATCAAAGGTCCGTCTCTCTCCGCACTGCCGAAAAAGCTCCGTGTGTTTGATGGCTACCCATGGCCCGGCCCCGAAAGGGAAAAGACAGCAGAGGGAGAGAACACAGGAGCTGGGAGACAGTGGTGCGGGTCTCTTCCTCGAAAATGTGGGCTTCCCATGAATTCCCTTGGTCCGCTTTGTTCTGGCTCTAGCTGATCTCTCTCTGGAGGGCAGCACACAGCCCCTCTTTCTCCTTCTTCTCTGCACCTCCAGGCAGGCATTCCAGGTCACTTTTGCAAAGTGCTTCGTGTGCAATTTTACAAGCGCTTCTCTTGAATCAGCATTTGCCACAGCTGAGGGCTGTTGGGGTTTTTCCCTTCCAGACTTGGTGGTTTGAATCCTAGAAAGCCAGGCATACATCCAAAATTTGTGGTGTTTTGCTCGAGGAGTATGTGTCCAGAAGGAAAGTTACTGTTACTTAACAGCCTTGCAAACAGCTCCGTGCAATGCCTGGACAGAGCCATGAAAGGACATGAAGATATGGTGGGAGGGATCTGCTTGGTGTGCTGGACATGTGCCTGCCCGGCAGGGTCCTGCAATACCTGCTGTACCTCTCTAGCAGGATCTGGTCCCGCGAGAGTCCCTGGCTGCTCAGTCCTGTGCTCCCAAGAGGGCTTGGAAAGCCCGGGAAAGTTTTGCCTCTGATTTGCTCTGCACTGTGTGCACACACTGCTGCTTATGGATTAAAGACAGCCTGAGCCTGCTCAGTGGGAACCACCCTCTGAGATAAGGGCACATGTTGACTTAGAGATTAGAACTGCCCACTGCTTTTTTTACAATGTGTGTTTAAGAGGCAAAGGACAAAGGAAAAGCACAGCATAAAAAAAGCCAGTACCCTGTGCAGCATTGCAGGCTCTGTGGGGAAAAAGGTGTCCCTAAGAGGGCTGGATGGTAGTTCTCCTCCAAGGAAGAGGCTGCAGCCTGCAGGTGCTGGCCCCAGGCATGTGGGAGCAGCAGGCAAAGCCGGTGCCTCCTCAGTGAATTTGTGATTGAAGGGGTCTCATGGCCCTTCTCTTGATACCATTGTCAGGGTAATTAAATGCTCCCAGGCAGGTGCCAGAGCCTTTTGCAAAACTGAGAGTTGGCTTTGTCTTGTTGGCCTGCTTGAAATGCTTTGTTCTAGGGTGGATTAATCTCTCATAGCAGTATCTGAAAGCAAAGAGGGGGCTTTAATTGGGGCGGGATTAGCACAACAGGGCTGAACAGCGAGAGCAGGAGATTTCTCACTACCTGCTAATTGCCTGTTCTCTGCACTGGTGGCAGCTGTGACACCTGCCCCTGGCTGCTGTGTGCCAGCTTTGTGCTATGGGGACCCCGGGGATGCCATGTGCCTTGCAGATTTCTTTATGGAGCAGAGGATGAGATGTGGTGCTCAAACCAGGGGAGCTTAATCCCTCTCCAGCAGCCAGGGATGGGATGCTTTCATCACTCAGGTGCTTGACATGGCTGTGGGGGGCTCATGCCTTTCTCTTGGGCTGTTGTGGGGTCCCAGGGGCTGAGCTGAAACCCATGGGCTGCAGTTTGCAGCCAGCCCCCACTGCCAGGTACAGGCAGGCAACAGACCTGGTCTGCTAATAAATGAGTCTGAATTATTTTCCCTGGGACAGGAGAAGCAGGTCAGTGCCTCAAGGGCAAATCCCCTGGGAGGTGTGTGCTTGGAGAAGGCCTATGGCTCTCCCAGCTCTTGGAACGAGATAAGCAGCCTGTGTCTCAGCCAAGGTGCTGACCTTCCCCTGCTTGCTGGTCTGCCCTGCAACAGCCTCCTGTCCCTGGCAGGCACTGTCCTCCCATGTCCCCTTCAAGGGCAAATGTCCATGGTGGGCTATGAGGAGGAAAAACTTTGCCTGTCCCCCTCTGTCTTGGCAAGCATCCTTTGGGATGCACACATGGCAGGGCTGGGCCCTTACTTGGTGGGAAAAGCTAGTTTTACCCTAGGGGGAAAAAAAATCAGTTTGTATTTTTGTCTTATGTGGCCTGAGAGTCAAAGTCTTTCCTGCAGCTAGAAAAACTCTGTGGTCAAACCAATGGAAACAACTTCCCCTTCTCTCTTCCCCACTCTTCCAGTGAATAGAGGACTGTATTTGGTTTTACCTCCTGACTTTTAGTCATCTGTGGTCTCTAAAGGAACGGTCAGCAGGGTCTGTTTCCAGCACCAGCCTCTCCTTTAGCTCTGCTTGGCTCAGTGTGTCCATGAGAACTGCCCTGGGGGCTGCTGAGCCCTCTGTGCCAGTGCAGGCACCCATTGTGGCTCCCTCCTCAGCCATGTGCCATTATGGGGTTTGCCTGGTATGATTATTCCACTCTGTAGAAAACACGTTTCTTTGCCTGTGCATGTCCCAGTGGCTTTTTTGGCAGATGTGAATTTGGAGGTTTTATTTATTACTTGGTGATGCAAAAAGGCCAAAGGGGTCCAGGGTGATGTGCACTTCTCCTAGTGCTGCCCCAGCCCTCCCTTCTCTTCCTCATCATTGGAGACTGGGGCTGAAAGGCCTTGTCCCTTTGTTTTATGCCACAGCAGGAACTTGGGGAAGAAGTGACACCTGGGAGAGCAGCTTGTCCAGGGATGAGTGTTGCTTGGCTCTCAGCAAGAGCTGGTGATGCTGGGCCCCCAGCGCCCTCTGCCTCAGTTCCCTGGCTGTGCTTACAGGTGTGAGTGCCAGCCAGGTGGACATACCCACCTGTCCCACACCTGTGCATCACAGGTTTGGGCACACACACGGGTACATGCACCTGTACGCCCCTGCCCACCCATGCATTTCCATGCACCCATGCACGGGTGTGCCCACACCTCTCCAGGCATGTCTGTCCCCTCCCAGCCCTCTGCCTCCTTGCCTGCCAAAGCAGGAGGGAGCAGGCAGCAGATGGGATGTTTGCCCAGCACCCTGGTGTGGACCTGGCACTGGTAGAGGTGACAGGAAGGGAAGGGAAGGTGTTTTTCTTGGTTCCCATTGAGCTGCACTTGGGATGCTTTCCCACCTGCGGTGGGAGGCAGAATCACTCAGGGACGGCTGAAGAAGTCCCACGGAGGGCTGAAGGCTTTCCCCCAGCAGGTGGGACTGCTCCTTATGCCTGACTCAAGCAGTTGTGGGTGACCCCACAGGGTGGCTGAGGCTGGTGGGTGGGTGTCACAGAGCTGGGAAGGCTCAGGGCCATCAGGGGAGCAGCACCTCCCTTCCACAAACACACTGTGTCTCTACTGGCTCTCTGGGAAAATATTTGTCCATCTGAGGCATGACTTTTTAAAGCCTCAGCATTTTCACCTGTGAGCTTCTTGCAAGACAGACAAGTATGAAAATAAAGTTCCTGACCAAAGCAAACGCTCACAGCCCACTCAGAGGGTGTGTTAACCTCGTCATTCACCAAAAGCAAACATCAGCAGTGACGTGACTATTTTAGGTATCTGTGGCAGAAAAAGGCCCCTCTGTTTTTCAAACAAGGTGCCTTTTCATTCAGAGGTTGGGGGCGGCTCTGAGAAACCAGTGGCATGTCACTGGGACACCCACTGGAAATGCAGATGTTACCTTAATGGCAGGAAAATACTTCTTTGCATCCAGAGCCTCGGAGCAGGCAGGAAGCGGCTCCCCAGAGTTCTGACCGTGGTATTTCCGCAGGATCCCCCCAGTCGGGTTGGGACCGCCGGCCGTTTGTTTGTCCCCTTTGAAGGACACAAAGGCCTCAGCCCCACAGCTTGGTAGCTTCCCTTCTGGCCAAGTGCTGCACCATCGGACGTGGAGCTGCTGGGAGGAAAAGCAAACAGAAAGGGGGCCAGCAGGGCTGGACAGAAGATGGGGGTGTTATCAGGTACCCCATCTGGGAGGCTCTGTTCAAACGGGAGGAGAAGGCCGGGGCCATCAAAGCTGCTCTGATGGCCTTGATCCAGGTCACAGAAAGGTTTCTTCCAGCTTCTGCTGGGCTTCTTTCTGCTCATGGTGAGCTCCCCTTCCTCCCAAACCAGGGACAGGCTACACCATCCTCTTCCTCTCTTCTCTTTCTGAGGGATGACCTGTGGAATGCTGGGCATTGCAGAGGGCAGCCCCCTGCCCTGGGGAGCCCTTTTGGTTACCTGTGGGGCCAGGGGCCCCTTGGGTGGGCTGGTACGCCAGGAGCAGTGGTTTGGAAGCGTGATTGAGGCTTCAGCATGGGCGATAAGCCAGCCTGTGGGGAAGAACTGTTCCAGTCTGGGGGCACACCCGTCCAGCTCATCGCAGTTTATATCCACCGTACAAGATTCTAGATAGTGTAGAAAGTCACACACATATCTATAGATGTGTGTGTATATGTTATGTGTGGCTTTTCTACGAATGTATGCACATGGTCAAATGATCTCAGCAGTTTTGGGAAGAGGTGTCTTGCTCACCTGAACTGCAGAGTTGGGCTGCTGAGGGCTCACGAGCCAGTTCCCTGAGGGGTGACCCCTTTAGGTGCTCTGGGACAGGCACAGTGATGTCCTGATTGTGCCAATGTCTCACTTCTCTTCCCAGTCTGGCAGCATGGGAGCCTGGTCAGGGTGGCAACGTTTACGGTGGCACCCAGACCTGTATGGGGAAGGGACAGGAGGGTCCCTGGGGGTGTTGCCAGGGCTGTGCACAGGAGCTGGTCCCACAGCTGTGGCTGAGGAGTGTTTCTGAGAGCCAGAGCATGGTCCACACACCCTCTGCAGCACTTCTGCTTCCCAAGAAGGTTAGACATCCGGGGCTGGCTTTTTGGTGAAACAGCGAGCTGTTCTGGTTAGCAAAAATCCCCAGCTCTGCCCTGTGCTCCCCCGTGTGTTGCTGCTCTCATCCCACCATCACTGCCCCATGGCCACCTCCTGAGAGTGTCCCATCACCCATGGCTAGGCAGGAGGCTTGGGGGCTGGGGTCTCTCTTATGGGAATGATCCTTATCCCCTCATGCTGGGAAAAGGGGATTTTCCCTGCCCAGGAGGGGAAGCTGAGGCCAGAAGGACTCCTACTCCAAACCCCTCTGAGACCAGCATTTTTCCTGGTGACCTTGAGGCAGAAAGTGGAGGCAGCCAGCTGGCTCCCACGGCAGTGTCCCCCCTATCTGAAATGGCAGCTTGGTCTATAAATAACACCTGGCATGGATCTCTCCCCAGGCACCAGAGCAATGAGAGACTGAGCCCTCTATGCTCTCATGCTGCAGGACTCATGTCCCATTTTACAGCTGGGGAAACTGAGGTGTGGTGGGGTCCTTGACTCTGCCTTGCAGCAAGCTCGTGATGCAGCCCTGTGGGTTTGCAGGGCACTGGGAGGTGTTTTCCAGTGGCAGAGGACAGGTCCCTACCGGAAAGGGGAAAATCTGTGGGGGGCTGTTGCTCTGCCAGGGGCTCCACACTTTCTTCCACGCCACCTGTGCTGTCAGGGCAGCCAGGACACCTTCACTTGCCCAGAGAGGGGCTCATTGTCTCGCACCCCTGCAGTAGCTCCCCTGCCCTCATCACTCACTGCTCCCTCCTGGCCGTATCTCCCAGGAACGGCAGGTCCCGCGCCTCCAGCTGCCTCCCAGAGCAATCAGTGGGGAACACATGGGTCTTATCCACGGGCCAGCCCTGGGCAGGGCTTTCTGCCATCCCTATCAGTGAGGTGGCTCCAGACCTGGGGCTGAGCAGAGCCAGCTCCATTCCTGCTGTGCTGGGGCCAGGGCTGGGGGCATTGTCACTGCCCCACGCTGACCACTGCAGGGGGATGCTCCGAGGTCTGGGACCCCTCCCCAGCCTGGTGGCCAGTGTTGCTGTGACACTGACAGATTCTCGGGGTCCAGCCAAGGCCATCAAGCTGGGCAGTTATGGACTGTGGGACGTTGAAGGCAGATGGTGGCAGCAGGGTCTGTCCCCCTCTGTCCTGTGACAGCAGTGACCATGAATCACCAAAAGCTCAGGGTGCGGATCTTTATTGTCCACTTACTTGTCTGGCTGGCCACAGCCTGACCTGGGCATGGGGTTCTCACTCCCCAGCATCCCAGTCATCCACCATGGCCTTAGGCTCTGAGTGGGAGAGGAGAGTATGAGAAGGAATGTGTTTTGGTCTCCTACCTGCTCCCACCAAGGATTTAAATGAGGAGTTTTCTTCCCTGCCATGTCTTGGCCATGGGGAAGGTGGTGATGGTCAGCTGGGAGCCTGCTGTGCCCACTGAGGTCAGCTCCTCTGGGCATAACCACAGGGAATTAGAGATGGGTGGAAAACTGTCTAAAACCCATGCAAATATTTGCATTTTAAGGGCTTTTCCAAGTATTGGGGAACGCTGACACAGCAGCAGTGTGGGCAATGCTGGCATGCTGAGAGGGTCTGCTTGGCTTTTTTTTGGGGGGGGGCAGGATTTCCACAGTCAAAGAGTTTTGTTTAAAATAATAATAAAAAAAAGCTAAATGAGCAAATGGGGAGGATTTCCAGCACTGCTGCTGCTTTCTCTGCCAGCTCCTTGGGGCAAAACCTGCACCCTGATGCTGAGTGAGCCATGAGCCTTCAAACCACCCCTGCCCTGGGCTGGAGGGTATATGGCCCCCATCATTGTCTTCCTTTTTCCTTCTCTGTTGAAGGCGTTTTTGGCAGGAAAGGGAGTCTCTCTGCCTGGGGTTGCTCTAGCCTGGAACATCTTGAAGGTCTGGGGCTGAGGTCAAAGTGGTGGGAGCTTGACCCATCTGTTGCCCCCCATGCCCATGCCAGGGGATGCTCACCTGCCAGCTTTTGGCCATGGTAGCAGCCTGTGAGGAGAAGGCTGACTGGGGGACAAGGGTGGCTGTGGACCCTGATGGCTTCAGGACCATACATCCCAGGCATAGACAGGGGCTGGAATAAAGGAGAAGTTGGAGGGACTCTGGGCTATCCCATCCCACTGCATTCCCCCTCTCCACACCCATTTCCACCAGCTCCTGGGGCAGGTTGAAGCAAGCAAGTCACAGGCACGTCCCGTCCTGCTGCTGCAGGGAGGGCTCAGCAGCATGGGCTGCAGGGATGAGAGCCCTCCATGTCCCCAGGGGACAGCTCTGGGGTGGTGACACCCAGAGCCACAATGCACTGCCCACAGCAGAACAGTGTGTGGGTGTGTCCTGGCGGGGTTGGCATGGGGTGGTCTTGGGCACGGTGATGGGGCTGGGGGCTCAGTGCAGGTAGGTCAGCGCTGTGGGTGTCACTGGTGCATCCAGCCCCAGTGGGGATGGAGAGGGGAGTGTGTGCAGCCATGGAGCCCCCCCTGCACATGTGTGCATGTGTGGTGGGACAAACTCATGCAGAACATCAATGTGTGGGGCTGCTCCCCTGCTCTGGGCTTGGGGTCCAGTCATGTCCTGCATCCCCCTCACGGGCTGACAGGATGTTCCATGCCCCACAGCTGTACCTTGCACCTTGGGGCGTGCTGTGCTTGGAGAATGCTGGGAACCAGGGCTCGATCAGGCTCAGGCACTACCTGAGTGCTGAGAAGGATCCTCATGATGCTGCAGCAGTGAGTCAGGGACAAACTGACACAGGTGTGGTGGGCAAGGAGATCAGTGCGTGCCCCTGTGCAGCGGGCACCCATGGGTGGTGCTGGCCCGGGGGCCATGCCAGGCAGGGGAAGAGGCTCCTGCACGTGTCTGGGCAGTGCAGCACGTGTGGCTGCGTGCTGGGGCTGGGCTCTGCTTCCCCAGGGCCAGGGATACGTGCAGATAGTCCCCATGCTGATGGACCACAGGGAGATGAGCACCAGGTGGATGAGCAGGACAGCAGGACTGCCATGACATAGCCTGCAGTGACCCTCACATAAAGGCCAGTGCTGCAGATGTGACAGGAGCTGACGTGTTTCTTCAGCTGCATGCAATGCTGGTGATACTGGTGTGGCACAGGGGTGCTGGGTGGGGGGCCCCCACTGGTCCCACGCACTCCGTGAGGCCAAGAGCAGCCATGGCAAGGGCCTTGCTTGTGTAACATGTGTGAGTGTGAGTGTGGGTGAGTGCAGAGGGCTGGGTGTGCAGCACACAGTGTGCCAGGTTAGGTTACAGCATATAGGGCAGGAAAGGGTATGTGCAGTGTATAGGGACAGGGATACAGGGCTTGGTTAATGGGGCTGAGGGGTGGGGAGTGCCAGCTGTGCACAGCACCTCATATATGCACAGAGTCCTCACAGGACTCTCTCCTTCCCCATCCCATTCCCAGGGCCACTGAAGCATCCACACCCATTCCCTGCCCCCGGCCCCTCCCCACCATCCCATTCCCATGACGACAGCAGCATCCTGCTCCCACAGCAAGGTGCAGAGCACCCATCTGGGGTCCTGGTGCCACTCCGGCTTCAGCAGGAGCCCCCTGCCAGAGGGGCAAAGGGTAGCGGTACCAAGCAGACCCAGTACAAACCAGCACTCATTTTCCTCGAAGGGTTGGGAGAACACCCGGAGCTGTGGACACCCATGGGACCCACGTGGATTCTGGGATCCATCTACAACAGGAATTGTCAGTGTTCCTCATGTCTAAGGCCTCAGATCCCCACTCAGACTCTTGCCTCCAGCCCTCTGGTTCCCTCCCCAGGCCGGGGTCCTGCTGCTTCCCGCGGCCGGGGCTCCGAGGGCTGGGCCAGCCCTGCCCTCTAGCGCCGTGGGAGCTGCTCCCTGCAGAGCCCCGGGCTCCCTGCAGCTGAGCCACCCGAAGTCTTCCCAGGGCCCGCAGAGCAGAGCAGGGGCTGACAGGCTTCCCACCGTCCCGCGGCACCACCTCCCAGCCGGACACTGCTGCTGAGGGACATGAGGACACATCCCAGACCCTCCACGGCACCCCCAGCCCACGGCCGGGCTGCCCGAGGGTGCAGCAGCGTCACCCCAGCGCGGGTGCCCTGCGCCCCAGGCCCTGGGACATGCAGGCGTGCCGGCACGGGTGGCAATTGCCTTCCCGGCACCCCGGGTCGGTAACCGGGCGGCCAAGGCCCTCGGTGGGCCGGGATGGCGTGGGGCCACGCCAATGGGTGCCCGCGGCGGCGGGAGAGGGAGGGGAGCGCTGGAGGCTCTGGTTAAACTGGAACGAGGCGCGGCAGCGTCCCGCGGTCCCTGCCCTGGGGACTCTGACCCCGTGGGCCGGCCAGGGGAGCTGAGGCAGGCGGTGACGAGCAGCCCCGCAGCCACCGGGACGGAGCCAGCGAGGAGCTGAACAGGATGGATCCCACTTTGGAGCTGGCAGATGACCCCAGGTGGGTGCTGGAGACCCCCGTGCCGTTTTGCAGCCGGGCAAATCCAACTTTTTGGAGGAGAATTTTGGATTATTCATTCCCTCTGTAAAGGGAGGAAGACGCTTGGCGGTGAAGCAAGCCAGCCGGGGGAGCGCTCGGACCCTGCGGGGCTCGGTGTCCCGGTGTCCCTGCGGCCCCGTGCAGCACTCCCGTTCTGCTCCGCAGGTTCTCCCGCCCTTTGGTGGAGATGCTGATGAGGAACTTCAGCGTGCCGGCAGCCTGCTTCTCCCTGCCGCCCACCTCCCGGCAGCTGCTGCACCGTAGGTGGGGGGACGCGGTGGGGAGGACCCTCCTGTTGTCGCTGGTGGGAGCAGGACAGGGATGAAGGTGGTAGGGTGGCTGTGCCAAGTGCAGGCAGGGAGCAGCCCCAGAAGTCAGGAGTGGGGCTGCTGTCAGGGTCTAGGCCTCCCATCCCATAGTCCTACCTGCAGGGATGGGAACAGCCCAGGAAGGGCCAGCACCGGGGCAGGTGACATGGGACAGGGGGCAGCGGGGCAGAAGCCCCAGCTCTGGCATAGACAGACATGTCCAGGGCGTGGCACAGAGCTTCCTAAACCTGTGGAGTGGTGGGTCGTGGGGCGGCTCCCCGCAGTAGTGGCCCCAGGGGAGACAAGACAGGATGAAGACAGCTTCTCACCCCTCTCTGGCAGAGCTGGACATGGCCCAACTCATGATCCTTGGCCTCTGCACCACCATGACACTGCTATCGGTTGTGATCTACGTGGAAGAGGTTTTGTACCTCACCCGCAAGATCCGCTGCCCCATCAAGATGAAGACCCTCTGCTGGAGCAGCTCAGCCCCCACGGTGAGCTGGGCTGTGGGGGTGCTGGGGGGCATCACCCTGGGGGGCCAGGGCCACCCCAGGGATGCCAGCCCACAGGAGGGGAGTGTCAGTGTGCCAAGCTCACGTGTTCCCCAGGTTGTGTCAGTGGTCAGCTGCTTCGGCATGTGGTTCCCGCGCTCCATGATGGTGGTGGAGATGGCTACCACGGCGTGAGTATCACCCACCCTGGGACAGGGGCACCATGGAGCCCACAGGGCTTGACCTGCCTTCCTCCTCCTCCCCAGGTACTTTGCTGTCTGCTTCTACCTGCTGATGCTGGTCATGGTGGAGGGCTTTGGCGGGAAGGAAGCGCTGCTCAGCACCCTGAAGGACGTGCCTATGGTGATCAGCACTGGGCCCTGCTGCTGCTGCTGCCCCTGTCTGCCCCGAATCACCATGAACAGGTAAGGAAGGGCTGGAATAAACCTCTGACCCTGGAGGGCTTTCACCCTCTGCTTCTGTTGGGCTGGAAGAGAAGTGCCTGGGCGAGGAACTTGGGGACCTCAGAGTGCTACTGGTCTCTCTTGCCATGCCAGGAAGAAGCTTAAATGGATGATCCTGGGGACTTTCCAGTACGCCTTCTTCAGGGCAGTCGCTGTCTTCCTGGGGCTGATCCTGGCCGCCGATGGGAATTACAACCCTGCTGACGTGAGTGCCAGAGCACAGGGATGGGCAGGTTGATGACCTAGACAGGAAGCCTCCACCTGAGCTTTGTCAGCCCAGTAATGTTTTCTGTGCATCTCCCTCAGATTTCAGAGGAGAGCGTGGCCCTCTGGATCAACACCTTGGTTGGTGTCTCCACCCTCTTTGGGCTGTGGGCCCTGGGCATCCTCTTCCGGCAGGCCCGGCTGCACCTGGCTGAGCAGAACATGCAGGCCAAGTTCATCTGCTTCCAGGTGAGCCCCCATCCTGCCCAGCTCCCTCCTGGGTGAGGGGCTCCTGCAGCACAGATGGGATGAGGTGGCACAAGGGAAGATGGTGGCAGGAGCCACTGTTGGGCAAGAGCCCAGCCAGCCGCGGGACGGGGGGAAGGTGAAGGGTGGGAGCTGGGCAGCGGCACAGCCCTCACCCCTGGGGTGTGGGTGGTTGCAGATGCTGCTCCTTCTGACGGCTCTCCAGCCTGCCATCTTCAGCATCCTGGCCAACAACGGCAGCATCGCCTGCTCACCGCCCTTCTCCTCCAAAGCCAGGTCGCAGCGTAAGTCAGGAGATGGGGGACAGCTCAGTGCTCCTGGCTGAGCCTCTCCATCACATAGCATGGCATGGCATGGGCAGTGGGCATGGTGGATGAAGGCAGCTTCAAATGACCCTTCTGCTCCTCCAGAGATGAACGTGCAGCTGTTGATCCCGCAGACCTTCATCCTGGCGGTGCTGACGCGGATGTACTACCGCAAGCAGGATGACAAGCCGGGCTACCAGCCCGTCAGCTTCCCACCTGCAGGCGCTGATGTCAAGGCGTGAGCAGGAGGGAGAAACTGGGGTGCCAAGGGGCAGAGTGGGGCGAGGGGCTGGTCTACCCTGCATAACTGTCTCCTCCTCCCCTCGCCCTGGGGAGCTGCTGGCAGCAGAAGAGGCAGAAGGGGAAAGGGCATCTTGGGACAGAATGAAACGATCTGAAACCTAAAAGACATAAGCCAAGAGGGTCCATGGAGCTGCCTCCAGCCCTGAGGCTGTTGTCTTGCACTGAGTAAAGACAAATTTTTACTTGAGTCTTGCATTGGTGACTGGGTTCATATTATTTCTGCCTAGGCTAGGTGGGAGATGACTCCATACATGGGGAGAAGGATGGAGCCCAGACCGACACAGCCATGGCATGGGACTGTCATGACCAACATCCAGCTGTGACACTGAGCTCAGGGTGCTGCTGGCTGGGGTCCCACAGCCAGGGCAAGCCCAGGGCAATGGTGATTTCTCCCAAGACATTGGGATGAGTCTGGCCTGTCCCCTGGGCACGTTCTCCATGGCACTGGCTGCTCTTGAGAGCACAGACGGAGCATCCACATCCTTCAGTCAGGGGCCAGGCAAAGGAAGGAGCCTTGAAGCACCTTTGTTACACTGGGAATTAGTTAATGCTGCCTTGGCCAGCCTTGGTCCAGTACCAGTATCTGCTCTAGAAGCAGAGATGGACATCGGGAGCAATGACAACTTGAAGAAATCACTGGGTAATCTTTTGACCCCAAGTGTTCATTACAGACAGCAGAGGCACAACTCAGACCATGGTTTCAAGTGAGCAGATCCCATGTTAAAAAGTTGCAGCACTCTCCAACGCTCTTGCTTCTACCACCACCCTTGGCACCTCTCAGCTCTGTCCTGTTGCTGCTGTTCTCTGCCATCAGAAAATCCTCTCCCAGGGGCTCACACCCCAGATCTACAGAGGAAGTGAGAGAGGGCTGTCTCACATGCGTAGTTGCCTCTGGATTTAGCAGTGTCAAACTCCAGAGTTCTTCAATGTGTGCTAGTAAAGTTTAGTTTTCTCACTGCACATTTTACTTCATGCTTAGTTCAAGCATGTCTCTTTTGAATGCTTCTTTTGAAGAGTGAGGGATGGGTTAGAAATGTGCAGGACAGCCCTGAAGCAGCAGCACTGGGTGTATCTGTGGGTAACAAGATGATCCTGAGGAACTTGGGTCATGTTTTGCTGAAAAGATCCTATTCCTGATAACACATGACACAGACCAGAGAAGACTGGTCCAGGAGAAAACAAAACAAAGGAAGAAAAAAAAAGACTAGACTGGGATTTCAGTGCCCAATTTAATTTCAGTGAAAGGAGGAAGCAGGGATTATTGGTTACAAGAAACAGCTCTGTTATTCCAAGCTACATGTAAAACCATGGCTGGCTTCTTACCAACCAACCCAGATTTTGCAGAGAGACCAAGTATGTTCAGGTCTCTGCAGAACAAGCCACCATCCAAAACACCACTGTTACTCAAATTCACAGAACACTGTTGCATAACTTGTGTTTAAAACAGTAGTAAGGCTCTAAAGCAGCCTGGCCTTTGTGATCTGCCTCAGGGAAGCAACACAACATATACACTGAGGGAAGGGTGAGGAAGAGAAGGTGGGGAGGAGGAGGGAAGAGACAATGTGGGTGATACAAAGTAAGTGCCCTACCACTCATAAACCAGGGGATTAACAACTGGCTTCTACCAAGTGACTGTTATTTGCTCCTTACAGCTTAAAATCCACAGCAGCCAGCCATGCTCCCACAGCTGTGCACATCCCTGCTGAAAGAGGTCCAAGAGGCAGATTAGTGATCCCCAAAATACTCTTTCCCATACTGGTTCTGGCCTCAACAGGAGCATAGAACCTCTGTCAAGCCCTTGGGGCAGTGTGACAAAGGACCACCAAGATAAACACTGGAAAGAAGCTGCAGCCTGCTCTTACCACAGGGCCATAACATGTCCTGGAAGCATCACAGTATGCAGAGCTTGTGGCAGCACTTGATGAGTTTCCTCCTTGCATGTGCTGCTCCCCAAGCCTCACATCCTACTCTGGAGACCTCCCTGCAGCATTGCTTACTGGGCTCTGAGCTGTCCTCTGTTCCCAGCACTGCAGGATACAGGCAACTCGGCCCAGCAGCTCCACCCAGAGACAGTGGGTATCAGAGGCAAACCCTGACAGAAAAGCTCCACAGCTACATGACAGCAAGGCCAGTCCTTCCAGCGCTGGCTGCAGGACAGGGTGCACCATCCTGCTCTGCTCAGCCAGGGGGAAGGCAAGTCCCCTTGGGGAGCCACAGGCCACAAAGCTCTGTGTATCACAGACACAACAGCAGGCACAACTTGGAGCATGGACTCAAACAAGCACTATATGTTTAAATAACCTTAAAAAGCTGCAGCATTCTGATGCTCCTTCCATCCTGCCCCATGGAGCAGAGTGAGCAGGCATGGATTTGTGCATGTACTGCACAAGCCAGCTAACTGTCACACAGGGCTGGGGCCCTTCACTGGGGTAGAACGTGCCCTTCATCTGTCCAGCTGCACACACTGACACGGGCAGCAAACTGGCTGCTTTGCCCCTAGAGCAGCGACTTCACGGCACCAGTGTAAGGGACTCCTCCAGCCCCTAGAGCACAGCAACTGAAACACAGACAAACAAACACAGAGCACAGTGCTGAGAGGCCGTTTGGACAGACACTAAAACGTGTAACACACCACAGACTGGGACAAGGAACTTCTCAAAACACTACACACATTCATTTCCTACCTGGGCTCTGACATACCCAAGGAAATGCACAACAGCAAGTGCCCTGAAGCAAAGATTCATTCTCTTCTCTCCAACAGCAACTGAGGGCTCAATTTTAGCTCATGATTTAGCAGTCTTGTTAAGATTAGCTGGAAAGGCTTTTCCCCTGCAGCCCCTCTATATGGAGCTGTGTATGCTGTGCACTTTACGGGGTGTGCCCTCTACAGTGCTGCAAGTCCTTCCCGGGTATAACTCCTCCGTGCCAAGCTGGTACCCCCTGCCCAGCACGTCCTCACTGCGACACGCTGGGAAGCTCTGTTAAGAGGCATGCGAGCACTAACAGGGGCTGCTGGATAGATTCCTATCGGCTCCAGCCCAGCAGGGATGTCTCTATTTCCTAGAAGCCTCATTACACCACTGCTTCGTGCGTGCTCTTGAGGTTATGCTGGTTGAGGAACTGAGGGGTCTTTCGTTTGGCAGCGGCACAGACACTGCCTGGGGGTGGGGGGAATAAGAGAGGAGCTGAAGGAAAGAAGAGACAGATGGGTCTTCCCACTCTCCCTCTTGCCTGGAGGTTTAACAAGGGAAAAGAAACTAAAAGAAAAGCCACGCTTGAGTGCTATTCTTAGCGCTTTTAACAAATATTTTCTTAAAATATAAAAACCATCTTCACCCTTGGAAACAGCTAGAACGTAAACAATAAAAAGGGGATTTGGGGAGAAGAAGGGAGAGGAGGTTTGAATGTGCTTCCAGGCAGCAGCCCTCGCTAAGAGCAACGGGTGCCTCTAAGGCCCTGTGCTCACCGTCAGCCCTGTTCCTATGGCTCTCTTGCTCATTTAGAGTTCCCCAGTGGGTCTGGACTTCGGATTCAGTGATTAGCGGTCCGCAGCAAATCCTGGCAGGTAGGTTAATCCTCTTCATCCTCACTGATGTCATAGGTGACTGCAGACTCGTTCCTGGAGCGGTTGGCAGGTGAGGAAGGAGGAGTCTTGGTGGAAAAGGGCCAGCGGAAGGAGGGAGATGGGGAGCGGTCATGCGTGGGGCTGCTGCTGGGACTCTGCTTTGGGCTGATGGCCTGCAGCATCCGGCCCTTGCCCTCCTTCAGCATGTGTTTCTGGAAATGGAAGCAGAAGGACAGTTAGCATGGTTTATAGTCATGGACATGGACACTACTTACAGCCTGTGCAGTATTTTGACTTGCGTCCCTTCAGTACTGCGTGCAATTTAAGAGCAGAAAAAGCCCCAGCATCACTTTGGGCTTTGGGAACTGCACACAGAGTAATCACCACCCATTTTCAAGCACTTCTAACATTAAATGCCTGAGATATTCATACAGCAGTGCAGGAAAGGCTGGCATAAACAAGTAGCTTCAGACTCATCTCAGGCCCATGACAAAGTGACCACCATCCTCTTGGCAGCTCACTGGTCAGCAGAGCACAAGCTGGAGTTTACAGGCCAGCTCGTGGGACATAGGAGCTTTTCACTCCACAATGTAACTGGCATTATCTCATTGGCAGTGGTGAGTACTCCCTGAAAACAGGCTGCGCAAGCCTGGGGCAACTTGTCTGGAGACTGGCAGCACACTGAGCAGAAATGCCAAACCTTTGCTCTGCAGACTATGTAGATGTGTACAATGTCTGTTGATGTCTCAAAAATTCCCCTTCTCCCAGAGCAACTCCTTACCAATGCGCCTTCAGGGCCAAACATCTCCAGGAAATTGCCGATGAACTCCCGGGACTTCTCTTCCCACTTCTGAATGAGATCAATACTCTTCTCTTCCACTTTCTGGACAAATTCCTTTGACTTCTCCTCTACATCCTTCACCCTCTTTTTCACCTTATCCACACGTTCCTGGAGATGGTATTTTTTCTCCTGCACAGAGAGTGGTGGATCAGAATACAGCTCACCAGATCTGAGTGGTGACCAACTCTGCTCTGTGTTACCACACTTAACTGCTGCTTGAGACTCAGCATCTCCATTAGTCTGGTGACACTTCTCCTTCACTTCCATGACACTTCTTCCCTAGACTGCATGGCAGACACAGCGGGGCTGTGAGACGCTCTGGGGCAGGCACTGGCACAGTACACAAAGCAAGACTAAAGCCAGAGATAAGCACTATCTAATAGGAGTGCATGGGAGAGGGAAATATTTATACAGCACACAGATTAGATTCGAGTGACTTGCTGTAGGTCTCCCTGCATATCACAACAGCACCGCTCTTTCTGCTGGGTGTTTTTAAACACAGGCAGAGTTATGTGCCAAAGAGAGGTCAAGCAGCCGTTACCTCTCCTGTTTTATTGTTGTTCAAAGGCACAGTATCTGAGTGATAAAAAAAAGTGTTTACGACTTTACTTCCAACATCAAAAATGTCTTCTGCCATGTATTCTTCCTGAGGGCTAGAGCTGCTCAGCACAGGATCAGGGCATGTTCTTCTGTCCTACTTAAGCATTGCTGCTCTTGCAGCTCCAGGGAGGGAACAGTACGGTGGGAACAGCATCAGATTTTATCCTAACAAATGACCCTACCCTAAGCAGGTGGCTGGGGGAAGAGGAGCGAGATCAGACAGTAGCTGCTGTCAAGAACAACTCACTCTTCATTCAAAAAAACACACATTCTGCCACACACTCTGTCTCCAGTTCTTTCAATAGGTAAGACATCACCAAGACATTTCTGACAAGAGAGCAGTATTAGCAAACCCCCAGTTCCTCTGAGTGGGTCCCTGAGGTAATTTCAGGGGTGGGATAAGTCTAATTTCT
The DNA here is from genome assembly GCA_013399225.1 of Rhipidura dahli. Lineage (NCBI taxonomy): Eukaryota > Metazoa > Chordata > Aves > Passeriformes > Rhipiduridae > Rhipidura > Rhipidura dahli. The sequence continues at coordinate 118,144 of VXAC01005019.1, read as the reverse complement.
ACTCCAAGGACATTGGTTTGGTGCCCATGTTTAGCTCTGCAGACAGGCCTTTCACTGGCACATGGCAGGACTGTGCTATCACTAAACAAGACTCTCTTCACACTTTGCAAGGCTCTGGCTCCCGCAGTGTGTGGTGAGACCCACTTCAACTCACGTTTATGAAGCTGACGTTGAGCTCCTTGGCCGTGTAGCCCCGCTGCAGGTTCCGCCTGGCATAGACGTCATAGTCCCGCACGATGCGCGTGATGATGTCGGACGTGGAGATCCCCTCAGTCCTCTGGGTCGGTGCAAACATGCCTAAAGTTGGGGAACAGGACCCAGGGCAGCTCGAGCAAGACATGTGGCAAAAAGCTGCTGCCACCTCTACTAGGAAACCATCTCTCCCATCAAGAGTTCACTTCCTAACTATTCTCACAACTTTGTCTTTAAATGGACTATACCAGAGTCATCCTTTCTGGGACACCTACATAAAACCAAAACATGTTAAAACCCTGTCAAAATACCAGGTATTCCAGTGAAAAGCTCTTCACTTTAGCTGGTTTAAATATTGACTATAATCCACTGCATACAGAGTAGTGTGGGGACAAAGGACAGGACAAGGGCTGCTACAACTTAATAGATGGAAATATAGCACTCTGATGGCTGAGTTTGGACAGATATAAAAAACCTGCATGCCCAGTGAATTTTACAACAGCTAGAGGTGCCCCACTGCTAAGTTCATGAGACTCCCCATTTGTGAGAATCTGTAAGCCAACCCGTAGTATGTTTTCAAGAGGTTGCTGTTAATTCAATCAAAATAACTAGACTGAAATTAGGAATTATTGCTGGGCCATGTTTGGGCTGGGACATGGAACAGTCCTAGTATTGTGAAGCAAGGCCCAGAGCTGCTTCCTCCTGCCCCCAGAGCCTCCTGGGCAGACCTTGTTTCCAGAGGGGCATAATCTTGCATTACAGAGGTACAGGAGAAACTACAGAAGATCTTTGTCAGGAAGCCCTGGAAAATTTGAGGGGGACCCACCTGCTTCTTTTATATGCTTATAGACATCATCACTGCCAGCAGAAGAGTAGGGGATGTCATCATGTGCAACAAAGTCGATCTGAAAATTAAAAAAGCAAGTCAACATTTTATCTGGAATGTGCAGATCTCCTGCTGCTGTTGAAAGATGGTAACTTTCGGCTCAACACCTCCACTCAGGGGTGTGAGAGAGAACAGCAAGACACTTCCCCCTGTTACAATACAATACACAGCAGTCCCAAGTTCTCAGTGGCAATTGCCTGTGAACTGTAAACACATAACAGAGAGGAAAGACAAGGCTGGGAATAAGGACACAGCTGCTTTAAGCTCCACAGAGAAATGGCTTGTTAATGGCAGCAAGGGTAAACTAAGAAAGCTCCCCTGGAGACTCCTTCACCTCCCAAAGCTGTTCAACAGATGTTAGAGATTCCTTTCACTTTATCTCACCAACTGATAAAAGGCTTTCAAGACAGCTTGTCTGGTCTCCTGTGGCAGGGAAGCTGATGTATATCTAAGCTGCTCCTGCTGTAAGCACGGAGTTGGACCAGACAGCCCCCAGAAATTGCTTTCAACCCATGTAATGCTCTCTGTACTGCATTTCACATCTATCTGTAACCAGCACCAACTTCTCCTGAAACAGTGAGAACCCTCTCAGGCTTTTTCACTATGTCACAACCTCTACCTTATTTTAACATTACCTGCCAGCTCAGCAAATGCTTCTACACTCCCAAGAAACCCACTCAATTCCCATAACCCGGTTCATTCTATATTTAAGAAGCTTCAACAGAAACAGTTTGCTCAGGCAGAGGTCACCCCCAAGGATGAATTCTTGCTGTAAACAGAGAGAGGCTAATCGAAATTCCAAACAGATCAGATGGCACAAATTACCCTGTGCTCTGCCAGGAACTCAGGCGTGAGGGTCCAGGGCGCATTTCTCACCACCTCGTCCACATAGCGACAGTGCTGCACAGCATCGTAGCGCTCGTTTTCATTCATTACCGTGAAACCCTTGAAGTTGTGGGTCAGCTCATCACTGCAGACTGGAGAAACAGGCAGAGAACACTGAGTCTGAGGCACCTACCCGAGTGACTTACAGTGAAAGGACCTTGCCCACACCCCTGCTGAACCAGGCAATGCCAGCAGCTGACAGAGCTGGCACTGGCACTTCCAAACCCAGCTCTTTCAGCCACAAAGCATCAGGAACAGGGATCGCTGCAGGGCACTAAACTCCTGAGCAATTCTGGGCAGGCTGTTTGGGGAATTTCTGCCCAAGATGGGGGGGACCCACACTCCAAGCCTTTACGGTCTCTAGAGATTACAACACTTGTCAAGAAAACCAGCCAATACAGAAGACAACTCTCCTATATGAAACAGCACCTGGGGGCCTGCTGGGCAGAAATCCACTTTGAAAGCAACGGATGTCTCAGGCTTGGAATCTGAAAAAACTCACTATCTAAACTTCTGATTTCATAAAATGCCACAGCACAGTCTAATTCTTAGAAAGTTATGTTAAAACAAAGGGGGAGTTCGCAGGAAATCAAGTTAGCTTAATTATTATGTTCTATGAGAAAGTAAATTAACAACTCTTCATAATCTGCAATGTAAGATATTGAGGAAGGAGTTCTATTTGATTATCTGACTCCAAAGTAAACAAGGCATTACCAGTCTCACTGGTATTGGATTTATTTATGTTCTAGACAAACAGATGATAAAGAATGGGTGAGATTGTTCCCTGCTTGCAGCTAATGTTCTCTTGGGCTGCGGCCTCTTGTCTCAGTCCTGGTGCAAGGGGAGCAGTTCATTGTCCTCCTCCTCACCAGTCTCCCAGAGGCACAGAGCATGGTTACACTCCTTGCTACTTATACATGTTAATGGTTTGACCTGAAGTTATTTTCCGGTTTGTTGTACAGTGTTTATGTACACGGGGATGTCTTTCAGCCTCTAAGATTTCTAAGCTCAGGGCAGTTTGTAGGTCGGAGCAACTGTTTCAGCTCTCCTCCCTCCCTTCCCCTTCCAGACACTACTGTAGCACACATACCATTATAAAAATGCTCTCAGCAATGAGTGGAACTGTGATAAGGAAACAAACCACCCAAGGATGTTGTAATTGTTCTATGGCAGGATCAGAATTTCATTTTGCTTCATGAAGACAGTGGGGGTTGAGAAAACAAGTTAAAGGCATTTTCAGTTCTCCTACTTTAGCACCATTATGCAGCTTGACCAGGGGTCAGATCCTGACATGCAAAGCCTGATGTGTCCTTAACGCAGAGGGAGAGATGAGCACAGAGGTACTGCCTGGACAGAAGCCCATGTACTGCAGCAGCCAGAAGAGGGGTATCTTTTTTGCTGTTATATTCTGGAAGGAGCCTGCCTGAAACACCTCTGCTAGATCACTTCAGGCATTCAGCAGGATATTCCTGGCATCATCTAAAGACTTATGACCTAACAGACAAAATGGGGAACTTCTATTTGGAGAAATAAGGGCTCACTGACTTCCATGTGTCCAGGCACATGCCCAAGAAACCACTGTGATCCCCATGCTCCCAGTGGGATCTGTTTGGCATTAAGCAACCTCCAGCAGGAAACTGGAGCTGGGGAGTGACTTGCAGGGCATTACAGGTGACACAGAGCAACCATGGAGGGACTCATACTTTAGCTGTCTCATTCAAGAGTCAGATGCTCAACTATCTCTAACATATTTTGATACTCAGATGTGCAACTCACCTGTATCTGTCACAGAATTGAAGGGTCAAATTAGAACAGCATGATCAAGAATCTTTTCTTTAAGCACTCATTTGGTACAGGATACCTTTCTGCAGACATATCCAACCCTCAACGTTTTGCAATAAGACTCCAGCAACATTTGGGATAAGTGTCTGCAGTGAGAGCCACTGAGGCCACAAAGACAAAACCCCTGTATGCACAACCACAGACAGAGCTAAACTGTACTCCTGCAACAGCCAAAGTCAACAAGGTCACTCCTTACCTCCAACAATGAGGTATGTGTTTGGGAAGAGGTTCTTTGCTTGCATCAAGGCCCGGGCATGTCCAGAGTGAAACAAGTCAAATATTCCATCGGCATAAACTCTGACAGGGCGATCCACTGTGCCAAAGGGACAGAGAGACAGCTGTGAATAAGCCTTCCTGGAGAAGCAGCTGCTGCTCAGACTCACATTTGAGGACCTTCTGAAAGTCATGGAGGTGTTACAGAATGCAGCACCATAGCCAGGACAGAGTTGTGAAGATAAATGCCTGGCTCTCTGCCTTCCCATGTGGAAGCAAATGCAGCTGAGCACAGAGCTGAAACACAACCAACCACATTCAAAGACAGACTGAAAGCCTACCATGTATCACCCAAACAAGGTGAAGGGAGACCAAGGGAAAAGCAAACTCTGAACATTTCCCTGCTATGAAAATCCAAATGCAGAATTAACTTTTTGCACAGCAGTGAGATACCAGAGGGGAACTGGCCTAACTGTTTCACATGTGCCTGATTTCCTCCTGCCTGCCAGGATGGCATCTCAAGACATTTACAGCATCCTTCTCTGCAGCCTGCTGCCACAGCCACCAGCCTGGTTGAGTGACCAGCATCAGTAGCTCTCCAAGACCCATGCAGTGTATGGCTTTATTCAAAAACACAGCTGGACTAGTTAAAGAAAAGCAGACACAATTCTTCTGAACCACTGGCATTATCAGCTAAACCCACAGAAATAATAGTAGTAATAAAAATAATAGTAATAATAACAACAACAACAATAATAATAGTAATGAGGAACCAAAATTCCCTCAGGCTGCCTCTGCCAGGGGAAATTGTAGCTCAGTTCTTTGAGGTCAGCACAGAGGTAAAGTGAGATGGTCTGTGCTGCCATGTAGTAGTGGGAGGCTTCTGATCTTGGGACTACACAGGACCACAGTCCTCTTGCTGCTGGTGACCAAAAGCCACAGTCTTGGTATGTGACACACTTGGGAACAGCCTGCTGTTCTCTTAGCCCAGTTCAAACAGACAGACTCAGAGGAGTGGTGAGCAGAGGCACACCAAAGCTTCAGTGAGATGGGGCAGACAGAAGACCTAGCAGGAAGCTGAGACCCCATGGGTCTGAGCAGGGCCCTGGAGGTACCCAGAGACAGAGCTCGGGAGGTAGCAGAAGAGGAGTTGATGTGATGGTCAGGGCTGTTAAGTTCAAGCAAAGCAGAAAGGTCAGTTTGAGGACAACCTCTTACAACCATTTTTAGTGGTTCTAAGACCTCCATGTGAAGATGCCAGGAGGCTCTGAAGAGTCAAGGATTTGGAGATCTGCAATTGCAAAAGTTTTCTGTATGCTGGAAGAGGGCTGGTCCTGGCAGACCTTTATGAATGTTCATTCACATTCTGGAAAGTGGCTGGGACATCCTTCCCTTTCCTCCGTACCTGCAGCAGCTACAGTTCCTGAGCACAAACATGAACAGCAACAAGGAAGTGTGCACTGCATTTCAGTCTTGGCAGGCAGAAGAGCCACCACTGTCGAAATCAGAGACCTTTGTGCAACCTCTGGAGAGTTTCAGCTGGGAAATTATTGCAGACTGTGAAATACACTGGATTTTCAGAATCTCTGGCAGGAAATCACAGCCAGGTCTTAATCTGAGCTGGCTCATGTCTCAGCAGCAGTCAGGTAGATAGAAGTGCAGCATTTTTATTGTCCCTGTAGCCATAACAGAGAGGCCAGGTAAGACAGCACTGTCAGCACACTGTTTGGCAGAAGAGGGCAATCATCCTTCAGGAGTCACTCATGCCTCTACCTCCCCTTCGCACTTGCAAAGAGAACAGTGTTTCTCCCAGCCTGGTTTAGAGAATAAAAGGACACATTTTTGTTGTGAGGCTGGCCTGTGGTGCTTAATGACACTGACTTGAATTCAAATCCAGGCTAGAATGGGACATTGTGGACAAAGATATAAATTGGTTTTACTTGCCTGTTTCAAGTTTCAGAAAACATGACTCTTAAAGTGCTTAACTTTAAGCTACCTCAGACAAAGTAGTACAGAAGTGTGCAGTTCTACAGCTGTCAGTGGCTCAGCTAGAGTTTAAAATAAATATCTGTTTGCTTCAGATAGTCTTCTTACACATACAAACTCAAATTTCAGGTGTATTGACAGGCCCGATTTCACATGAGAACAGTTATCTAATCACCAAAGCACTCACTTAGTCATTGGCTGTAAACCTGGTCCAACACACAAGGTTGGTTTGGTCTCAGAGATATCACAATCATACCCACAACCCCCAAACCCAACATTTATACAATCCCCTTCCAGTCTGTGTTCTTACTTACAAGGGGTCCCTCTCATGGCTTCTTCATACGTCACTCTGATGTATGGCTTGCTGTAGTCGATCTCCACTTCGTCTGAGAACGGAGCTGGCTCCCTCAGTCCCTAAACAGCCAGGGAAATTTCACTGTGAGAGTGCAAATGTGAGGGCAGTTTATAGTAGCAGTACTGCCATTGCAGTGTCCTAGTCACTGGGTGACTCACTGTGCCTCTGCACAATTCAGGCACGTGTACTAAAAGACCGATAGTGTAAAACCTCAAAACATCCTTGCAGAATCATTAGCCTGAGTTCAGAGAGGAAGATGGAGAGAAAAGAAGAGTTTAGAAGACAGTAGTTACACTGGACCAAAAAAATCAGAGGCTCAGAACTGCAGCAGCTAGACTCACAGCCAACAGCAATTCACAGCAGCACAAGCCAAGCTTCAAACCTCACTCTCACAGCTCCAGCCGTGCCTACTCTGGTAAGACTCTGCTGTGCCTGAGTGCTTGTGCTGTGATGTACAAACTGTAACAGCTCCTTGGTTTGAGTATATGAACGAGCAGAGAAGCAATACCAACTGCAGCACTAACTCCCTGTGTGTCATCACCATTTCTGAGCCATGCAAGTGAGAGACTGACTTTGATCTGTGGCAGAGTAACTCCAACTGCTGCAAGAAAACCCCTCTAGCCTGCTAGCTTGACCACAGCAGAACATTTAATCAACAGCTGAAGTCCAGACATCATTTCTGGTCTGCTCTGAATGGAAATGAAACATCTGCCCTTCCCATAACAAAACAGCTCAATTTTCTTCTAGCTGGAAGGTGTAGGGCTGCAATGGACATCTTGTTCCTGAGTCAGAACACTAGGAAACAAGCTTGCAAATCATTACAATACCTTCAAGCAGAAAAAGGCTAATCCACAGTTTCCTCTCTGGCTTCCTGTCTCAGTGCAGAATCCTGCATGGTGTCCAGCACCACTGCAACCAGAAAAACCGCAGCTCTTCTGGCCAGTGTCATTCCTTACTAGAGTGCTTATAGTGAAGTACACAGGAAAACAACCACTGACCACTACATTCAAACAAACTGCTACTGCTGAACATCTCCTTTAATTTACTGAGGGCTCCACATTTCACACAGCACCTCCTCTACCAGGATCTTCTCTGTCAGATAAGGCCTGCAGGTCTCTCCTTTCATCACTGCCATTAGGTCTACGACTGCCACATAAAACTGGATTCTTGGCAGTTTAGTTGGCACATACCTGATATGAAGTAAGGAATAAAAGCACAGAAAAATACTATCAAAATTATCAGAGGAACACAGAGAAATGTCCTCAAAAGGTCCTGCCAGAGTCTTGCCTTTCCCCTGCAGGGTCAGTGAGGGCCAAAACTCAACCTGATGTGCACAGTACAACAGGCTTATGTGTCAGTAGGTTTGTTACCACCATCTGCTGCTGAGCCCTGCTGCTTCAGGGGAACATTCTGCCAACAGCTGTTTAGTTGGGAGTGGTAAAGGCTTCAAGGTAGTCTCACAGTCAGGAAACACTATTACTCTTGCTATAGTAAATAAAATTTTTGCAAAAGGAAGAAAAAAAGAAATCTTTTACCAGGAGAACTTTTTCCTGTGGCTAAAAAACAGGCAGGAAGCTTAGAAAGTGGTTAGATATTACTTGTCTTGTGCTGTATGCAGATGCTTTATTTCTAACACAGGACAGACAGCAACTCAAAGAGCAAGTGACTCCCATGGAATAATAAATAACCTGCACACTTCTCTTTCCTTACTGAAATCCATGGGATCTTTAAGAGGGACAGGGTGGGTTTTGGCAACAGTCAAGGACATAAAGGTTCTGTGGGATAAGTCACACAACAGTTCAAGCCTCCATCTCCAGTGCCTGTCTCCCCAGTTCTCACTGCTGGTGCTGCTCTTACTTCACTGTCACTTGTCAATGCTCTGGGACAGGGCTGAAGCCCTCCTGAAGAGCAAACGTTGTCATCGAGGAGGAAAGCTGCAACACATCACCACAGTTTGCCAAGGACCATGACCCTGGTATGACGTGGCAGGGATGGTAGCTGGCTTTTGGGAGAGATAAGGAAAGAACAACCACAGCACACGTGATGCACAGGACAGCCCCAGGAAGAGGGCACAGAAGAACTATAAAAAGCCAGTCATCACAATATTGTGGCAAGGACAAGTTAAAGACAATCGTTTACAGTAGCACTAAATGGATCAGACTTCCTTCAAAAGAGATCCCACTGGCTTTAGCTAGTTAAAGCCGTCCCAAGGTTGATATAGAAAAGAAATCCTTTTGGTCGTTTGTTGTGTTTTTTCCTGGACACTCCCAAAGTACCAGCAACATAAATGCCATCTCCCTCAAAACCGAGAGAATGAAATAAACAGTGATCTTCCCAGTGCATCAGTGTGGATTCAGCAGATCACTTCTGCTGAATGTGTTTACAGGCTTCAGACCCTCCTGCAGTTCCATGAGCTGTTATGTGCTTCTTTGGAGTATTTCTCCCTCCCAGTGGGTCACTTAAAACCCACCTGTGAGAAATGCCTGCTACTTCTCCATGGCTATCTAAGTGCCTGTCTGCTTGGCTCAGCTTAAGTGACAAGCTGGACACACCACAAAAGCAGCTTAGCGATGCTTGCCTCAGACCTAATTTAAGTCCACGCTCTAAGTATGTTATTAGTATGAACAAAGGAAGATTCCAAACTGGATTTGCAAGAAGGAGGGATATTGTCATTTGCTTCTTCTCCCCTGCCTCCTCCTTGTTTTCTCTGTCCACAGACAAACCACTACCTGTATCTTTCTGCTCTTACAGCTCAGTGTCCTCATCTCACAGGCTCCCAGAATTCTTATCTCTGCTTACTTACGAGTGAGCGCCGGGACATTTTTGGAGGGATTCCATCCAGCTCTGTTGCCCCATTAGGGCCTGATCCATCTTTTCTTCTCTTTCGGGAATTCAGCCTGGAGGAGGTCGGCGGCTCCATCTTGCCAAGCACGTCCAGAAAGAACTGGAACAAACTGAAGGAGAGGGAAAAAAGAAAAAAAGAAAAGAGATATTTCTCAGTTCTTCCAAAGCAGAATCAGTCAACAGCAGGCACAGTGTACAGAAGGTCAGTGCAAAGACACAGACACCTCACAAGGGGCTTAGCCAGTTGTATTTGGCATCAGCTGCCAAGGCTTGACAAACAGTGCCTGGTGGGAATACTGAATCATTTAATGCAACTCAGAGCTGTTCTGCAGAGAGAAGCGTGCAGCAGTCAGCTGGCTGGAGAGACACTGAAACAAGGGCTGCAATGCAAATTATAAATCATTACTACGAGGCTAATTATGCTATTTTCACATCTGAAAGGCAACCTAAGGATTATGGCATGCCCAGTCCACATTCAGCCCTCCTCCAGCTCTCACTTGGATTCTTTACCCTTTACACCACCCAGGGCAGCTGGTGGGTGTGCTGCATCCCTGTACAGTCCTGAAGAGAGGAAGGAGCAGATCTATGCAGAAGGGCAAGGGTGAGGGAAGGGCTCACAACTTAAATGAGTAGCTGGCTTGCTGTTTGCTTTGTCATTTGTGTAAGACTAAGCTGCAACTCCCCAATGGGGACAGCCCACCTTGGGCTGGCTGCCACCATGCTCCCCTCTTGTCCCTTGTCCCCACCGCAGTGGTGACTCAGCAGATGGGGAAGCAGCTGCTGACACCACATTAGGCCACACTTACTTCTGTCACTTTATGTACCAGTTTGCAATTAGTGGTGAACTGCTGAACTGCTTCTGTGGTGAACAGACAGACATACCACCAATTTGGGACAGAAATTGTGACAGTTATAAGGAAGGAGGTTAAGTGGGCTTTTAAGCTGGAGTCACTGTACCTTTCCAAAAGGACCTGGGTGTTGGTAACTCCAGCTTCACACAGCTGAAGCAAAAATAGGGATTTATAGGAAGGCACGGCAGTGAATATTTGGCTGCTGCAGGAGTTAGAAATGGGTGCTAGATTTGCAAAAACTAAAAAGCAGCATTATCTCCCTTGTTGACTTGAAGTGTGCACCTCTCCAGCACAGCACATGGCACTTCTGGCCTGCTATTCCCGAGAGCAGCATGACCCCTCCGCCCAGGAACAATCCGATCCTTAGGTGCGTGCCTCAACTCCCTAATAACAAGAGTGGTGTGGAATTTAAAACACCTCCCCACCCACACGCAGTGGGTGTGCTGGAATGTTAGGTGGGGCAAGTGCAAGGTGTGACAAAGAGAAGATGCCCCTCTGAATACCACCTTTTTCCTCAGCAGAGGGGCTCTGCTGAGTGCTCTACTTGGGATGAGCTGGGACTGTCCTCACTAAGGGCCACTGGCAAAGCTCTGCTGTTTGGCAGCCAAGAAGGGTGTGCTTTGTGAAAGAGCTGTTAAGTAGCAGATTTAGTGACTGGACTTACTCAAGCACACATGACTCGAGGTTAAGGAATGCTCCACAGTAACAACTAAAAAGCAGTTTATCGAGATGCAAATATCTCTCCCTCCCCACTGAGCACTAGCATGATGATACCTTATGGACAGTTTTAGGGTACGACACAGCTGAACTCGTTTGGGGCTACATACATATAAGTATCCTTGGCTGCTCTGCTAGGCCTACCACAATGGACTAAGAACAAGAAAAGACAATCTTAGCTCAGTAGGGACCCATTGTAGAGAAGATAAAAGTGACAGTGAAGAGCAGCCACAAGGACATTTCAGAACTGTGTGACCCATCCAGCACTCACTCCATAACTCCTGTGAGTCAAGTTTCTTCAATTCCAGTAATTAATTTACTATTTCCTGAGAACAAACATATGGGAGGGTGCAAACACAACCTCAGGCAAAAAGAGTTTGCAACCCTGAGCCCCAAGTCTTCAAACATTTAAGCAAACATTTAACTTTCAGGCAAGATCTGTGGTACAAATAAATGCAGCAGCTTCCAGAGGGCCTCTGTGAAAACACAGGGTATGACACAAGTCATTCTTATATTTTGCAAGGTGTCATCTTGCAACCATGAAGTTCACTAACACCAGCAAACATCTGTCTCTGGTTCAAGTAACCCCAGACTTCAGTGAAACAGTGGGGGCAAACAGCAGCCGATTTTCTTGTTATTTGGTTAAAATAATTTCACTGTGCTTCAAGTCACCTGTTGGTCTCTGACCACTTGTTTTCCTTCCCTTGGGAGAGAATTAAAAGGTCTGCTGATATGCTGACTGCAGACATTCTGAACCACTGCCCACATCAAAAGCAGAGGTTTTGGCACTGAAGCACAGATGTAGCAGCCTCACACACAACCAAGTGAAGCTCTTCCCATGTCAGCCTGGCCCATCAGAGCAGCCACACTTCTCTGCACACAAGTACAGTCTCTGCTGAATTAGCACCTTGCTGTTGGGTGCAGATCTCATGGCCAGCCAAAGAACTGCAGGTTACAGTACAGGGCAGCACCGTCCCAGCTCAGGAAAACCTCCAACATCTTCTTCCAGCTCCTTCCAACCCAACCATCTGCTCTCCTGCACCCTAACTTTTCCATTTCTCAGGGTATACGTAGTTAAACGATGGCAAATAACAACTTAAGTGAATGGATTCCATCTTGAGGGATTCTATTATTTGCTGTACATTTAATCAGCAGCAGTGGTAAGACAGCACCAGCCACACAGCAGCAGCTCTACCCAATGTACCAAGTGAGAAACCAGCTTCAAGGGGGGAATAAATATGCTCCATCTGTTCTGACCTTACAGGTTAGATGTTGCTGAAGTAGCCTCTGCAGTGTCCGGACAGCTGGGCTGGGCACCTCATGAGTGACACAGCTCTGTTAATTACTCAAATTAATGCAGAAATGAAATAATAATTTCACCACTCTTTGGAACTTTAAAACCTCTGTCCTGTGGCTAGTGCATTTCTGGGAAGTTCTCCCATCACCAAACTTGTCTTCATAAAAAACTGGAAACACACCACACCTTACTGTAATAAACCTACTAATCTTAGAATGCTGCATTTTGACCTAAGGGACTAAAACAGCATCCCAAACATTTACTTACGAACAGTGAGATCCAGCATCTGTAGCTGGAGGACACAGCTTTGCTCCCCCAAATACATAAAACACTGTGTATTCTAAAATTAAATATATTTGCAGCAGATGGGGAAGAGGAAAGAGAAGATAACTCTCAAAGCTCATTCTGAACACTTCAAGATAGAAACCAAGCATAACCAGAAGAAAGAGCCTTCATGTAAAATATTAACATTGTTCTATTTTGAGGTGTCACCCTCCTGCATTATTGAGTTCACAGCTCAATATGAGAAACTGCTCGCAAGGAGCAAAGTTGGAAGTGCCCCATTTGGAAAAGCCATGGGCAAATCACAGTCTCTGCACCACTTTATAAGACACTCAGGGCTTTTCTTCTGAAACTTATTTCTTTGGTGCATACTGTATCAAAGAAGGGCCTTGCATCAACTGCCAGCTAACTCACCGAGAGAAAGAGAGTCCTGCAGGGGCTCAGCAAGGAGCAGTTGACTGCCAGATGGGGAAAGAGTTTCTTTCCCTGTCAGGGAATCACTGAATCCCACTGAAACACAGCCACTTCTGTGAGGGGGAAAAAGGACAAGCATTGATTACTAGAAAGGAAAAAAAAAATGTATAGGCAGGGAAGGAATTTGAAACTTTTCCCTTAGTGTCACCATCATCAGAGCTGGAATTTAACCACAACACCAAAGTTAACACTTCTGGCAGGTAGAAGAGGTCAGAATAGGCACAGCAAATCTTCCTGCTTAGCCAAAGTCTTATCTCACTGTCTGCATCTTCACGGACAGTGCTGATGTTTTTTAGTCTCAGTGGTGTCAGAGAACTCCAGCCTCACACCACACTGGAGAAGCAGGTCAGATCTTTCTACACCCTAAGAACACTGATGGCATGAGGACCTGGCCCATCTGCCTTTTATGTCCTGAAGAACTTCTTGCAGAATATTAACTTAAACCTACATCAGTAGCAGGGTTTCTTCTGCCACTTCTGCTGCTTTTCACTTGCAGATTTACCTGCAAAGCAAAATAAATGCAACTTAAACTGAAAGCGAGCTCACTGCAACAACTCAGTAAATGCTCCAGCTCAAGGCTGTAGCAATTCCCACCAGGGACCCAGAGCACAAGACTCGCAGCTGGACCAGTGAGGCCCTGGGATACCCACAGCTCCCTGGGTGGCACCGCCTGCTCCAAGGCTGTCCTATCGTCCCTCTGAACTTGGGAGGCGTTGGCACAGTCAGATGGGACTGTCATGTGCTGCTTTGCCTACAAGATCATTGCACTTTACAGGAACAAGATATTTCTCTTCTGCTGACTCATCTGCAGGCAATACTACTAAACTTTGCACTTTGCCAGCTGTCTGCAGAGAATTGCCTTGACACATGGACAGCATGTAAGCAAGAGCCTCAGGGAAGAGGAAGAAGTCCTGTCACTTCAGGTAAGTCCTTTGCCAGGCTATAAAGTACCAAAGTGACTCTACATTCCTCTGCATTCCTTGACCATAGATCAAAGAGAATCCTTTTCCTCCTGTTCTCTCTCACCTGCAACCCCCAGTCTCCACTTAACCTTACTGGAGTGTATCCCTGTGAAGATCTGTGAAGACACAGAGACCTGGGAGAGGTTAATGACAGAAGGCTCATCACGGATCTCTCTTCTATCAGTGCTTAAAAAACTTGCCCTATCTCCAAAGCAACTTCCTGCTCAGCCCAGGCTTTCCAGGCCCAGCTCTGTCCCAGTCTCTAGACTCAGAGCATCTGCCTGGAAACTGTGCTGCTGGCTACGACCCAGCCTGCTCACCTCCAGACAGACTGTGACATTCCCCACAGTCAGCATCTGCTCCACCTGGATCGTCTAAGCCCTTGTGCCCCCTATAAAGGTTACTGCAGCATCTGGGACAGTCCTGTCAACTTGCAAAACACAGGCTGCTTCTGCTGCTTTGGATCAAGATCAACAAAAGCAACTGTCCTGCAGTGTGTTAAAGGCCACATGAATATATAAAAGGGATTCCAGCTCAGCTGGTGCCACACATTGGTCCAACAGCATCCACACCTTTGCTGTACTTGCTGAAACAATGCTCCAGGCCTTACATCCCTTACTGGTCCAGGCAAACTGGTAACATTTTCTCAAGCAGAGACTGAGCAGGAAGAAGCTCTGGTACCCATGTCCTGCAATCGATGGAAAGATGCTGCTTATCACCAACAAAGTCCCAAAAGGCTTAAGATAATTCTGCCTAACCACAACTGAAAACAGTTCAGCACAGTCACCTAGACAGTGTTGCTAAGTAATACACACATGGAAAAGACAAACTGTTGTCAAGACCTTCTCTGTGAATTCACAGCCCTTCTGGATTTGCCATAACCTCCAGTCACTGAGTGTCCCAACATGTGACAGCCTCTGCTGGGTGAGTGAAGCAGCAGAAATAGGGTTTATGCAGAAAAACAGAAAAGATACTGTCAGGGACAATAAAGTATGAGAACAGGTGGTCATTCTGACCTGACTTCTGTGTCATTTTGTTTTTAGGGATTAGCAACAAATCTTTTTGAGACTGGAGGTGTAAACCTCCTTTAGTAGGTTTACACACCAATACCAATTCCTTACTGCAACAGTTACTGTTTGTGGCTCTTGGTACAGTGATTTCAAGAGAGTTACAAGGCAGACCTTGCAGTGAGAAACTTCAAAATCAGGAATTTTAGTAATTCTGTCTATACAGCAAATTTCTTCGGGAAATAATGCATGGATATTTCTCATCTGAATTTCAAAACCAAATACAGTGGCTGTCCTCAGACTCCGGGGTCCTGCAGATGGAAACTCAGCATTACATGTTTCTGACCACCCCAACCTTTGCCAAGGTCCTGGTGCTGCAGCAGCATGGGGTGGGGACAGAAGGAAGGCCACCTGCAGCATCCTGCACCTCCCTCCACAGCAAGCGAGGACAACAGAGGAGCATCACAGCTCTCAGAATTCCTCAGGACTTTAAGTCCAATTACAAAATCATTAAGCAGTGCAGTCAGGACTTCGGTGGACACAGAAAGCGGGTTAGAGAGGATGTGTGCCTATGCAGCAGCTGGGTCACACCTTCCTTCGCCGCAGCCAGGGCCACCTCCTCACTGTCCTCCCTAGGCCTTGGCTGTGTCCCCTGGGTGGGGGGATGTCCCCCGTAGCCCCCACACTCCAAGCCCTGACGGTGCACTACAAAAGTTTCCCACTGATCTGCCGCTGTCTCCTCTCAGCTGCCAATGCTACCATCTCGGAAGAGCGTGCCCGAGCCCCGGCCTCTGCCCAAGCACCCACAAAGGGGACGCAGCGCATCACGACCACCCCGGCAGACACTGCCGTCTTGCCCAAAGCCAGTGTTCCACCGGCCAGCACCTNCCGGAACCACGGAAAGGACTGGCCCACCACGGGGAAGCCGCGTCCCGGGAAACCGCGCCTGGAACCTCCGTTCCGGCTCGCCCCGCGGCTGCTCCTGTGACAGAATATGCCGAGCTGAAGGCGATCCGCAGAGATAGCCAAGGCCAGCTCCCGGCCCTGCACAGCACCATCCCCGGGAGTCACACCAAGGGCCTGAGAGCCTCATCCGAACGCTTTTTGAGCTCCGCCAGGCTTGGTGCCATAACCACTTGCCT
>VXAC01005019.1:19343-102132 GCA_013399225.1 Rhipidura dahli | reverse complement strand
CCGGCCAGCCCCTCCGCCGCTCCCCGCCTGTGCCACGGCCTCCACGCTGCCAGAGAGGCCGGGGGAGGGACCCCTGACCGGCTCCGCAGGAGGAGCGTGCGGTGCCCTCATGTGCCAACAACCCAACCCCCCCCAAGAGCCGCCGGTCCCGTGACAGGCACGGCACGGCACCGCTCCCTGTGCCCTGCACCCACAGCCCCCTCAGTGACAGCCCCCCGCTCCCGCCGGCCGCCCCNGCCATAACCACTTGCCTGGGGAGCCTGGTCCAGTGCCCAAGCACCCTCTGGGGAAAATACCTTTTCCGGATATTCAACCCAAACCCACCTGCCACAACTTCAGGCCATTCCCTTGGGTCCTATCACTGGTCACCCCAGAGAAGAGAGCAGCGTCGGCCCCTCTGCTCCCCCTCGTGAGGAGGGGAGACTGATGAAGTCTCTCCTCAGTCTGTCCAGTGTATGGATGCACCCAGTGTAAATTCCAAAGGTTCTGGAAGGAAGGAGCTGCCCTGCTGTCCACACCGACATGCAGTGCCTCAGCAGTGGCTCGATCTTTCTCCAGGGAAAATACAGCATCCCTCACCCGACCCATGCCACAGCCAAGGGTGGTGAAGCTGAGTGATTACAGACTCAAACCTGCTCACCTACTTTGTACGACACCTTTGTGTGCCATTAAACCCCTCCAAAATGGAGCAAGTGCAAGGTGAAACATTGTGATTTGATAGCCATGACTGTATAAAAGCACCAAAGCGAGTCTGAGGTCATATGTACCATCTCCTGGAAAAAATGTTGTGTGGAGGATTTTGCTGTTCCCCAAAGGTCACACTCCCAGGTCGTGCACAAACTGAGCAGTGCCACCGCATCTCTCTGCAGGCTCCTTAATGGGTGACAACCACAGGGAACAGCAAAACAAACAGAGAAGTCACCCTCTATATCCCACCAGAGAAAAAGAAGAGGAAGACTCATAATCAAAATATTTAAAACTAATATAATAGAGAACCAGCGGTGTGCTGCCTCCCACATTGTTGCTGAAAGAGGGATTCTAGAGGATGCATTGTAAATTTTTACTTCCCTGGCTTCCAAGAGCTGTATGGGGAGGGTGTGTTCTGCTCTAGGTTAGTGAGGGTGGGATTTAGGGTTCACCTCACCCTGCTTCAGCACTCTAAAACCCATTCATGCCACTGGAATGGTTCAGCTGTGCTTACTCAGTCAGCAGAGAGAGAACAGGCACCACCACAGAGCAACTCGTCCTGTCTTCTGATGGGCACCCTAAGATGTACTGTGGTGGCACCCACTCTCTCAGGCAACAACCTGGTCCTTTAACTTTTGGGGACATGAGAAGCTTTAGTACTCTTTTGCAGATCTACCGCAGCCTTTCTGAGGCTGGAGTTCTGGCAAAGTTGGTCTCCAAACATCCACCCTCATATTCCAAAACAATTACAGAGAGATTGAGAAAGCTCTGCAGCATCTGCTGAAGAGGGTGGGGAGCAATGATCACTCACAGCATCCACGGGTGCCAAACTGCACCAAACCAGAGCAGTTACTAAAGGGAGGAGTTCCAGCAGTCATGGGGTGTGTGGGCTGCTGGCCTGACCTAATGTCCTAAATACCTTAATTGACTTTCCATCAATTAATACCATCTCATGTGACACAGCTGGGATTCAGAGCCCTGTTGTTGTGGGAGTCAGAGGAACAAATCTGGATAACCAGAATCAGAGATCAGCTTTACAGGTTAATTTAATCAAAATGCTCACCAGAGAAATGCAGACAAGCCACCCAGGCTAGTGCATCTTGTAGAGTGGAAGAAAATGCCACAGGAGAAGAAATAGTAAATGCATATATTTATTATGTTTTGTTCTTATAAATATTTCATTAATTTCATAAAAATAAAAGTAACAGAACCCTTTCAGAAGTTGAGTTTGCCATAGAAGCAATGGCTATTGGCAATACGCTTTTAGGACAAAACCAACACTATATAAAAAACAAAGGGCCATTTAAATAAAGGACATAATAATAATAATAGTAATAATAATAATACTATTGTGCTTAAAGCTATATCAATATCCACAAGGAAGAAGGAATGTTGTAGTGTGTAGAACAGGCATAGGACATGCTTCGTAGAGCTGTTAATTTTGTTAGGTACTAAAGGAAGAACATGATGCTTTTGTGCACTTAAATAAAAAATACTCCAAAGCATTCTCCCCCACATCTGTCCTTCTGTGCAATGTTTGTCACTTTCAATAGTAGAAGCAGCCAAACGCAGCCACCACACAAAACAGGCTGTCCTGGGGAAAACAGAGAAAGGCTCAGTGTTAGTCAAGGCAAGCTTTGCTAGTGAAACAGGCAAACCTCAGGGAACATTTAGACCAGAGCATAACTGTATGGTAGTACATTGCAATTTTTGTCTTTTATTTAAGTTTCTTATTCACCTCACTTGTGGTGTAACCCAGGTCAGTGCATATGGATGCCAGAAGCACTGGAATTTCCTCAATCCACACACTCACAGGTGTGTCAGTTTAAAATAAAATAAGATAATAATGAAGTAAAACCTTGACTTTGTTTTAATTCTGGATTTCAGCCATGCTCCATGACTGCAGTTCAGCAAAGTATGTAAGAAAAGATTTTGTGTCTTGTGCTTCCTCTCCCCAGCAGTAAAATGGTGTGACTACAATGACTTTTGTACAGTACTGTGTGACCTGCTCAGGAGAGAACTTTTACTATGCTGGCTATTATATCTAAGTATGTTTTATGAATGAGGATGTAAATCAGGCTGTCTCAATAATCTTGATTCTTTCCTTCTAGTAGTTGTACCTTTTCTGCTCCATATTTAAGGTCACTCTGCCTCTCATACCAAAGCAAGTAGCCTTGCACTTCCCCTGGGAATCCAGCCCATACTTACGTTCATGAACACGTCGTGAGCACAGCTGTCAGTGTCAGCGTCCCAGAAGCATCGTGCAGCCATGCTAGACAAAGGAGCCAGACAGGGACATTACCCAGAGTTCAAGTGTAATGACCTAAGTGATCACAGATGCTTCCCTTGAAAACCAAACTGAGCTTGTTTTAAAGGTAATGGAATTGGGAAGTGTGCTCCTGAATCCCAAGCCTCGTTCTCTACTGCTGATTTCTATCACAAGCTGTAATCCCCTCTGTATGTGTTCCACCTTCAAACTCATCAGCTCTCAACCCTGCCACCTCTACTGTGCAGCAGAGCTTGAAACCTTATTGCTGTGGTGCTTAAGAATTTTTGACTTCTGGCCTATGCATATCAGTGGCTAATTTAGCTTATTTGTTCTCGTCCTTCACCTCCTGCACTCTCACAGTACACACTCCCAACTTATTTATAGGGAGCTATCATATTCCTTGGCAGATTCCATGCTGTGAGACCACAACCTCTTCAAGTCTTTTTGTATTTATACCCTCTGTTCCCTGACCATCCTGGTGGACTTCTACACCCAAGCCCCATCCTGAGGACAACCAACCAGACAATAACAGGATATTACTTATGAGACCTTGCTGCTGCCTTGTCTAAAGGCCCTGACATTCGCCTTTCTCTGCTGCAAGAATCCCACTCCCTGCCTGCCCCAGTCAGTCTCAGCTGATGGGATTCCTTTTGGGGCGCAGTCCCTACATCTGACTGACTGTACTGTGATGATTGAGCTTCATCCTTCTGTTACCTTAGCCCTCAGGGTTATCCTGCCTTTTTTTTTTTTTTTCAGTTCAATATTCCACTTTGCCTCTGGTTCCCTGTTTTTTTGCATTAAGGATGTCAGTGCTTCAATCTTGCCTCCTGTCTGTTGCAAACTGGGAAATTTCCCCAATTGCTCTGTCAGCTTGTGTAGCTGGACTTCACATTTCTGATCAGACCACCTGAACATTGAACTGTTCACCCTGGTATGGTGCTTCTGGAGCAGTCTGCCTGCAGATGGGCATTCTGACAAAAGCCTGAGCAGCAGGTAGAGATATTCCTCTCTGACCTCCAGAACAGGGAGGGAGCAGATCTGATTACAGCTCTGCTGCACTTATCTTCTGCTGGAGTACCAGGCACAATAATAAAGATAAGCCCAGCAGATAAAGCACATAAACCTTTCGAGCTGTTCCCTTTTGTCTTCTCCCTACCCACTGGTAATGGAAAGCTACAGCCCACTATTGCAGCCAAGAGGAATTCTTTTGTCTGACTGCAGGCATCTGGAGCTGACTGCAAGTGCTCAGCACCCACATGGGAATCTAGGCTTGGTTCCCATGACAGGATTGCAGGGGGATTATAGAAATTGAAACTTCTGAAAAATGTAAATGAAGTGCTTATGGAAGATTTCTGGCTTTAGACAGAAGTGAGTTACCATGGCTTTTGTGCTCCAGCAGGGCCTTGGGAATGGATGGGGGGTGTCCCCTAATTCATCATGAATACAACATAAAATGCTTCTGCAACACTCCTCACATTCTTCACACTCCTTCAGCATTTCAGCTTGCTAAGAACCACCATAGAGCAAATTATCACTGGCTAATTCAATCAGCCAGAACCTAAACCCTCAAGTTGCCACAAAAAGAGAAAAGAAAGTGATTTACACTTTATCATCTGCAGACAGATCTTTGTAGCTAGGGAAGTTGGAAGCAGCTTCCAAAGGAAAAAACCACACCCAAACCCAAAAAACGTGATAGAAATACAATTAGAAGATGCAAAACTTACTTCACTCCTTCTCCTCTCTGCTCTCCAATGACAACTTGCACCACCATCTTGTACCTGTCAAATCCCTCCTCTGGAGAGAGAAAAAAATAATACTGAGAGCAATAACTTTTTTTTTAAATATGAGCCTAAAACAGGAGAGCTAAAGATTTCTGGCTACAAAGCATGTGGCCTATACTAGCCTATGCAAGTAGCCAAGTGGACAGACTGCCTTGCAAGGCTTCATTTTCCTACTATGGAGTACCATGGTTTTATTGGATTTTAAGAGTGAACAGGGTAGGTGGCATCATCAAAAGGTGCATCTAAGGAACGAAACACCCCTGAGCAGCCACACTGCATGTCAGCATTCTGCTTTGACAACTTTCAGTAACTGACCACATGGAAAGAACATGAATAAGGCTGCTGGTGGGCAAAATGCAATTTGAAAAAAACTGTCTTATTTTAGAACAGTTTTGAGGCAAAGGCGTTGTGAGATTCTTCTGCTACACAGGTGTTTCCTTTGCTTCTGAGTGGGATAAAAGGCCACATAATAGCTGTGTTATGTGTCTGCAGAGATGTGCTATTGTTACACAACAGTAAAGAAGTACCTCTGGGGCACAGGCCAGATCCAACGAGGCCATGGCAGTGCTCCAGAAGCCAAATCAGAACAAGCATGTTTAAAATCAAATATAGGTCCCAGTGCCTGTCTTCAACAAAGCAGTGTCCCAGGACGACTCCAGCGCCCTGTTTCCACTGGAGGATTAAACACAGCACACTGCCTCTATTAACATCCACCACGTCAATGCTTATCAGAGATGACAGCTGATAAGAGCAGCCACCCCGGGCCAGCCTCGCTTCAGGCTGCCGCCCACTGTGGTTACACATTACTGAAACCTAGCCCTGTGCAGATGAGCTCGGCACCAACACGTGCAGGGACTACAGCTGCTGCTGGCCTTAAAGCAGATGTGTAATTCTGGGAGAAGCACGAATCCACGGCTCCTGCCGAGGGTGACCGCACAGCATTGCCACCACGCCAGCAGATGGAGCACCAGCCTGTCCCCAGGAGGAAGGGAAAAACAAGTGTCTGTGCCAGCACACACATCCATGTACGTGTTCCAGCACAGAACTCAGGAAACACCTGCTGGTGCCTGAACTTTTCTTCTAGAACTCAAAAATGTTGGAGGGCATCCTGTGCAGCAGCACAACCTTTTTCCAGTACTGTAAGGCTATAGTCACATCCCTCCTTGGCTGACTGTCCTCTCTCCCCCTTCCCTGTGCCCCCTGAGCCTTGTTCTGATCTCCACTGCTATTCCAGCTCTAACTCGCAGCAGAAAAAGAGCAGGAATGGTTTTGTTTATGGAAGCAAGAAGCAATGAAGCATCACTTCTTTCTTCTCTCTAATGCAGCTTCTTTTCTCCTGCAGCTCCTCCAAGGCTGGCATCACACACCTGCCAAGCTATATGAAAACAAACCTTGTCTGCTTGAATTAGGTCTCCAGTTCTGCAGGCAAGGAATGTACATATAGGACAGATTGTTTCGTAACAGTAGACCCGAGTCAGTCAATGGGGAAGGAAGAAGTTTCAAGAATAAAGGAAGAAAGAGGAGTCTTATCAAAAGGGAGAGGACATGGCAAGAAAAATTACTTCCTCAGCAAACCTCCTTACCTTTCAGTCTGTCTTTTATTGTCTCTGACAAAGACTTTGTAAGCTCAGGCATTTCTTCTGGGATGTACTGTACATTGGCCAGCTTCTCCTTCAGTATCGCATGGATGCATTCTTTTACTGTGGATGATTTAAATCTATCATGGGGGGGGAAGAAAAAGTGCAACAGAAAGCCCAGAAAGTTCACAGTGTGTAGAAACGTACAAAACCCTGCCTGGGAAAATGTAGCTTTAAGGTATTAGAGAAGAATGACAGATGACAAGCCGTGGGGGAAAAAAAGCCCTGCTAAAATGGAGATATTGCCGAAAGCCAAACACCTATCAACAGGGGTCAAACCAGCCCTACTGGAAGTTGCCCCTCCAGCAGCATCCCTGACTTGAGTGGGTGTCAAAGCTGGTCTGGGAGCCCAGTGCCCTCCAACCCCAACCTCTCGGGGGCCCCCATTCCCAACACCCCGCACGGCCTCACTCCAGCCCCTCATGCCCAGGGACGCCCTCCCCGGCATTCCCACCGCAGCTCCCGCATTCCCGGGGCCAAACCACCCCTATCCACAGACCCCCATCACGCCAGCCCGCATCCCCCGGGGCCGTACCGGTGCTGGAGGGCGGGCCGCAGGCTGTACGTGTTCTCGGCGCCTTCGTCCGGGCCCAGCTCGCCCATGGCCCCCGCAGGCCCCGGCGTTTGTTACCGGGACAACCGCGGCCGCTTCCGCCGCTTCCGCCGCCCGCCCCGTCACCGCCGCACCGCCCCGGCGGTGCCGGCCCGCGGGCGGGGCGTGCGCAGTATTGCTCTGTGTGCTGTTGTAGTTTATATTTTATGTTTCTGCAGCCTATGTTATTATTTTGTAAAACAAACCAACCAACCAAACAAAAAAACAACAAAAAACCCCAACCAATTTTTGCAATAATACTAATTTAAAAAAGCTTGTACAATGAAGTAAATAAGCGGTAAATAATTGCGGTAATACTTGCGAGCTATTTTAATAATTGTAATAATTGTAAAATTTTACAATGTCTTGTAGAAGACACTGAGGTGCTGGAGCGAGTCCAGAGAAGGGCGGTGGAGCTGGGGAAGGGTCTGGAATACGAATCCAGTGAGGAGCAGCTGAGGGAGCTGGGGTTGTTTAGTCTGGAGGAAAGGAGGCTCAGGGGGACCTTATCCTTCTCTATAACTCATGCAAAGGAGGGTGTAGCCAGGTGGGGGTCATCCCCTTCTCCCAGACAGCCAGCAACAGGATGAGAGGGCACAGATGTTCCAGGGGAGGTTTGGACCTTAGGAGGAATTTCTTCACAGAAAGGGTGATTAATGTTGGAATGGGCTGTGCAGGGAGTGATGGAGTCACGGTCTCTGGAGGTGTTTAAGAAAGACTGTATGTGGCACTTAGTGCCATGCTGTAGTTGTCATGGTGCTGTTCAGCCATAGGTTGGATGGGATGATCTGAGAGGTCTTCCCCAACCTAATTGATTCTGTGATTCTGTAACTAAAGGGTTTGAAGAAGCTGCTGCCCGGGGTGTGGCTGGAGGTGTGATGGGGAGAGAGTGGGGTAAGATGGCCTGGCCTCACTGGGTGCTTCCCTGGTGCCCCTCTCCTGCCCCAAACCAGCCAGCAGCCACAGCCCCTGCACTCAGGCCTGGAGGGCTCCCTTCCTGCCCCTGGATGACACATCCCAGACATCAGGGAGGAGATCCCAGCCTTGCTCCTTTCCTCCAGGAACTTCTTAAATATTCCAGAAAGGCCTAAAATTCCTGCTCCCCAGTATCCTACCCCTTGTGCCCTTTTCCCTGCCCATAGCTGCTGTGTGTCCCAGGGAAGGCTGCATGTGCTGCAGGCCCTGCTAAGAAGCTGACGTTCTGTTTCCTCTGCAGTTTATCTCGAAGCAGCGATCTCTGTGATCGATTGTGCTTCCCACGTGCAGCGGATGACACGGCTGAGAAAGGTCCCTGTGTGCCTCACCTAGCTCCGAATGGAAACAGTGTGAAAGCACAGCCAGTGCTGCTGGGCAGTGTGATGCTGCCGGGGATGAGAGGCTGGCAGGGGCCATGAACTGTGCCAGGGCTGGGAGTGCCTGGAGGTGCCCCTCGGGTACAGGAAGTGTGAGGTTGCACCAGGAGGAAAGGGATACCGCAGCTGGAGTTTGCTTGGGATGCACAGGCATTTCCCAACTGGTGCCAGATCCTGCCCCAACCTGCTCTGAGCATGGATGGGTTGCTGAGACCCTGAGCAGCAGCATCTCCTGATTTCCACAGACTTTACCAGCACCTCTTGCTAGAGATGGACCACCAGAGTCCTTAGTACCACTGGGCTGGGTGTCAGCTCTGCCTGCCAGCAGGAGCACACTGCCATGCTGAAGGTGACCTTGGCCCCATGCCTTACCCTTGTGGCACCTTCCCATCATAGTTACCATTGCTCTGCCCAGGCCCTGCAGGTTTCTGCTTGTTAAAGGAACAGTTTCGTGCCTCTGTTCCCTCCCCCCCACTTACTCACTGCTTACTCACACCCACAGGAGGCTGCCAGGTTGCTGCTCATGCAAATCATTTGCAGAGACCTTCATAATTTCTGAGAAGTATCTGAAAGACCTCAACACTCCCCGTGTTTATTTGCAAACACTATTAACAGTTTCCTCTTCTCACCCCAGCCACTCGCCTCCTGCCTCGGTCAGACCCACAAATGTGAATTCAGTTAAACCGTTGGGGGAAGGATCTTTGGAACATGTGGGCTTCTGTTCCTCAGCATCTTTCTGTGGTAGTTTGTGTTTCTTCTTTCACTTGGGAAGCTATGCTTCCCCTGGACTTCAGGGTCATTCAGCTCTGGGCTTCAGTCAGCTCCATCAGAGATGTTTGATCACAGCTTTCTTTTTCTGCTTCCAATTTTTCAGTGCTCCTTGAATACCCCAGATGCTTTTAAGCCATTTTGGGACTGACCCTCAACCCTTTGAGGTGAGTGCTCAGGTGACAGCTGTGTGCCCCAACAGTGATGGCTGCAGAAGACCGGGCCCTCCTCAGGGCCACAGCTGTGTTGACGGAATTCACCAGTTTCTGGTTGGAGAAAAACCATGACATTTGTGCTCCAATGAAGTGGTGTGACATGTGCTCGCTGAAGTTGCTGTTTCTTAGTTTTAAAGAACAAAAGAAATGTGTCTTCTCACTTATTTCTGCTTTTTAGACTTTGTTTTCATCTTTTGGTGGCCAAATAGAAAAGGACTGTCCCATGCAATTTGCCATGCTCCAGGTCACAGAAAGAATTTTTTTTTTTAAGCATCAAAGGACCTTTTAATAACCCCATCAGCAAACCCCAAGGTGTACCATCCACCCTACTGGGCTGGAGGGGATTTACCAGCACAAGCAGGGAGCCAGGTTGGAGGCTCCTCTAATCATGGTTGGAGCCAGGCTGTTTTCCTTGGTGCTGGAGAACCTGATGGAGGAGCCAGGGTGAGCTGTGCTGGTCTGGCAGGGTGCAGGCAGGGTGCAAAGCCTGCCTGAAGCCCTGGGGACTGCTGTGGGGCTGGGGATGGGCTCCTCTGCAATACCAAAACCTGAGGCATATGCTGGGCTGGCACTGCTGCTCACCTCACTTTCTTCCACACCACCTTCCTAGCAGCTTGATCTTTTATTCTTTTCATCATCTTTTTTTTTTTTTTTCCAGAAAAAAAGGCATCTTGCTGTTGTTGGTTTCTTGTGGACACAGCAGCCTCCCCACCCTGGGTGCCAGTTTGTACCCATCTCAAGCGTGCATTGGAAAGTTTGAGCAATTTGTGCTATGATTCTAATCAGAGCCCTCTGCTGCTGCCACATTGGGCGGGGACGATGAGCCAGTTTTTCCTGCCAATCCCTGGCTCGCTGAGTTGTGATCTTGGTGGTGATACCCATTACATCTTCCACCTCTAGAAACAAAAACATGTGGTAAATGTCAAACAAGCCTTCCCACACCTGGACCAAATGCCTGGTGTCACCATTTTGGGACATAAAGCCTCAAGGTAGAAAAGCTTCCTTGCTGTGAGTTTGTTTCCTGGAGTTCAGTTTAGTTTAGTTTAGTCAGTTTTTTTTTAGTGGGAATCCAGGAAATTATGAAGGAAGAGGTGATGTCCAAGTCAAAACCCACCTGCACCCTTGCACGTGGTGGAGAGCACTCCCTTTGCCACCCATCCAGGTGGCATGGTGGCCTCTGGCCAGGTGGCATAGAGAGGGTGATAAGCTGGGCACAGTGCCCAGCCTTGCTCTGCAGCTCAAACAGTGCCAGCAGCTCATGAGAAAGACGTGATGCTGCAATGCCAGGAGGAGACTGGAAAAGAGGACCAAGATAGGCTGGACTGAGCCTCCATCCCAGGGAGAGCCCTGTCTGCCCCAGCTCAGAACCCTCTCCTTGGCCAGCCCAGTTTGGCCATCATGGTGGTATCAGGTTAATGGCTCTTGATGGTCTCAGAGGTCTTTTCCAATCTCATTGATTCTATGATTTCATGATTCTCTGGAATCAGGGGTGGCTGCCCCAGCCCACTTGCCTGCCAGGGACACATTTGAAAGTGAGAGGTGAGCAAGCCCCAGCCCCACAGCTTGTTTCTGAAAGCTTGGAAAAATAATGAAGTCATCATTAGAATCACATCCTTCTCCCCTGACACTTTCCAAAATTGCAGGGCACCGAGGCAGTGTTCTAGTAAAGCTGAGGAGAGTGCTTTCACTGCTGGTTATTTCCTATGCCAGTATTAGTCAGTGTGGTGAGCGGGGAGCAAGCAAGGATGGCGAAAAATTACAGAAGTCTCCTGCAAATGTCACCCCAATAACAGCACCCTGGCCCTGGGCACCTGCCCTTGATCTCTGCAAATCTGCAAAGAAACACACTTAAGGAGGCAAAACTCCTCCCCTCCTCCTCCTCCTTGTCTCCCATCCCATCTTGGTGGGAGCACCCTACCAATATGTGCCCCATAGCTGCTCAGACCCTATCTACCCTGTGCCACATGTCCCACAACCCTTGGGCACCCAGTGGGAGCACCTGTGGATGCCTGGGAACCCAAGACAGCTTTTACTTTTAAGGAGCTGAGGACATGTCCCTTGTGGTCCTTGCCTCCTCCATCCCTGGAAGCTTTCCCAAAAAGGGTGCAGGCTCAGAGGTGCCTGTCCCTGCTGCTTGGCAGCTGGGTACCTGTGTGGGAACGTGCCAGGAGCGCTCAGGGAGAGGAAGGGGCCAGGTCTGGCTCAGCTGATCCTTTCCTCCGTGGGGAGGAAGCCGGGGGCGGGAGGCAGCCCGGGTTTCCCTCTGGGGCAGAGATGGGCACGTTTCATTTCCACCCAGCTCTTGCTGTGTACGACAGAGAACAAGCTGCCACTGGGGAGGAGGAAGCACGGCGAGAGCCGGGAGCAGCACAGCACACACGGCACAGCACCTCCCGCCTGCCTGGACAGGGGACAGACCAGCTCACCGTGGCTCCAGGTGCCTCGAAGAAGATGTGGGGCAGTGTGGAAGTGGTGCTGGCTGACCTCTGTGCCATCCTGCTCTGCTGTGGGCCCATGCTGACCTGCTGCCGCCGCGGTAGGTACAGGAGTGTGGTGTGCTCACTGGCTATGTCATTTGCAGCTGGTGGAAAATGTCTAAGGGCTGGGAGTGTTGTGGTTAAAATTTAGGTCTTGCATCCAGAAGGCAGAAAACCCAAAGCTGAAGCAAAGGATTTGGGGATTCTTGGGGCAAAAATGGGATTAAAGGATGGAGAAGGGGACAGGTCCCCAGCCCACAGTGCTGACACCAGAGCTGTGTTTCGGCACAGTGACAGTGGTTGGAGTTTGGTGTTGAGCTTATGGGTTTGCCAGTGGGATCTGGGGTTTTCTCTCTGGCTCTCATGGCTTCAGTCTGTGCCTTTGGGCTGCAACTCCTGGTTTGGAGCTGATCCTGAGGGAGCCAGGGCACTTGCTCTGGGTGAAATTTCGGGAAGAAGGAGAGCTTGAGGGGAAGGTGTGTGTCGGGGCAGAGTGAGTGAGAGCCCTGGTGAAGCTGTGTCTTCCCTTCCTTCCATCCCACTGCTTCTTTGGTGGATTCATGTATTCTTTTGCCCTGAGGATGGGCAGAGGGCTGGGTGTCCTTTTTAGCAGATGTTACCTCTGGAGCTAGGAAGATACAGGAAAACATGTAAACCCAATATCTGCTTTCAGAAGTCCACTGAATGCTTCATTCATTGTTGGCAGTGGCACTAGTAGGAAACAAACCCCTGAACCTGCCAAATATTTTCTGTTAAACACTACAAATCCAAAACACGGCAAAAATTCCGTCTCTTGGTGTGGATGCCGCCACAGCCAGTGCTGCCTGTGGGACCTGGGACACTTCTCTCCCTGCCTCCTCCTGTTTGGTTTCATCCCTCATTTCTCAGCCCAGTTTTCCATCTAATCTTTTATCTATTCACAGAATTTCCAGGTTCCTTTTCTGGTTGGTGATGCTGTGGTCCTATGGCCTTGGGCCAGAGCTGGAGGGATGGGAGGGACGTTCTGACTCTGCCTGCAGGCCCTGGGGCTGCTGTCAGTGGTGATTTCTGAAAAGGGAAGGTGAATTTCCTTCAGGGCAGGAACTTTTCAAAGCCTTGGTGGTTTGAATAGCTTGGTCGGGTGACCTATGCGAAAAATATTTCTTCCCACTTCTCGAACAGAATTTAATGCAACAGCTGCCATGTTCTGCTGTGTGGGACTGGCTGAGGCAGGACGTTGTGTGGCTGGCCTGTGTTTGCAGCATCCCCACTGTGCAGGATGGATGAACCCACCAGGATAATGGGCAGGGAAATGAGGTGAAGCAGCAGGGCTGGTGCTAAAGCAGAGGAGCCTGTGGCTGTGGCTGACTGGATTCTGTGTTGGGAACAGCCTGGCAAGCCCAGTTGTACACATAAGGAGGGGACAGGCCTCTGGAAAGGGATGGCACTGTGAGCTTGAGGTTGTTCTGCCCTGCCAGGTGGTCTCAGGCTGGAGATGACAAAAACTGTGCCATGGGCAGCCCCTGCCTGCTCTGAGCTCCCAGCATGGTGCGGCAGGGAGAGCCAGAGCATCCCAGCAGGCAGCCAGGCATGTGATGGGCTGTACCACAGGACACTGCCCCGATCTGGGAGTCTGTCCCTCTGCTCACTTTCAGAGTCAGCCTCAGCTGGAGAGAGGATGACTCAGACATTAAAATTCAGCATATATTTAAAAATAATACAACACCGAAAGTCTGTTTTCCCCGGTGCAGGTGTTCAGTGTTAATTTTAGGTAGCCCAGAGCATAATTTGGTCCACTGAAACCATTTCACAGTACTGTTATTACCTCTGAGAGTGCCTCTCCAGCCAGGCACACATTTGGAACAGGAGAGACATGGGCTGATGTACCTGCCCAAGTCCCAGAGTGATGATGTGGACTGGCCTTGCATCCCTGACTCCTGCACAGGGGAATGGTTGTTTCTGAGATCTGTGCCTGCTGTAACTATGTCTGCTCCTTGTTTCCTCTCTCCCAAACAGTGACCATCTTCCCACCAGTGTTAACTGTCCCTGAACATGAAAAAGCCACCTTCTTCTGCAATATCTCCATGAAGAATGACTCTGGTTCAGAGTACAGCCTCAATTGGTACAAGGAGACCAACCACAGCCAAGCCCAAAAAACTGCTGAGATCAGCCGATACAAGCCCATGACGGAGACAGAGAAGTACCGGCTCATCAACCACGCTCCTGTCTTTGAAATTGAGATCCTGAACCTCCACCAGAATGACTCAGGCTCCTACTACTGTGGATTGATCACCATCTTTGAGCCTGATAAAGTGATGGAGAGCATCCGGTCCCAGCTGATGGTCACAGGTTAGCCTGGGGGGCTGAGCTGATGAGGACAGGTCCCAAGCTCCAGGTTTTAAGGCAGGCAGTAACCTGTTGGCAGAGGACCTGACATGGGTCAGGAGAGCACAGCCCTACCCTGCCTCTTCTCCTTTGTAGGAGCAGCCTGCCTGGCACTGAGCCCTTTCTGAGGACGGCCTCCATGTTTCCCTGCTGCCTTTCACAAGGAGTGCAGAGGCCATTTTACACTCCTGACCTGCTGTTTTGTTCTCCCTTTTTTGAATGGCTATTGCAGCAGCCCCCCAGATAAATGCCACTGACGAGCCGGAGATGGAGGAAGGCAACCCCTCAGAGCACATCAAGGCCATGCTCCTGGGCATCCTGCTGCTGGCTGGAGTGGTTGTGCTGCTGATCTTTGGCTACCTCACCTTCATGTACAGGAGAGGAGGTATGATCCCCCTGGAGATCATGCAGCCCCATGTCTGCAGCTCTCTGGGGTACATGGACTGGTTCAAGGTGCTAATCTCAGTTGTGGCATATCCCTGTGGGAGAGATATCTCCATGCCTGGGGGAGAGGGGTGCTTTGAGCGCTGCTTGCCCTTTGTAGAGTCCCCAGACCACGTGCAGTGGCTCTACACCACTCGTTAGTGTGGTGCCTTAATGCTGCGCTTGAATCCCTCCCATGCACCTTGCCCAGGTACCTTTGGAGCACCTCGCCCTGCTGCACCACAGGGCATCGCCTCAGCCACGCCACAGGCACTCACAGAGCATTCCCCTGCACTCCACTAATCCAAATTAAACCCTAGACTGTGGGCTGGTGTCTCACTTGTCCTTGTAATGTTCAGGGTGCTTAGACCCTGAATAGCCAAGGAGGAAGTGTGGTGAAAAGACTGTGTCCAGTGCTCTCTAGGAAAAGGGTGAGGCTGGGCCAGCTTACCTGGCACACAAATCTCCTCTGACCAAGTGTGTTACTTTGCAGGTGTGCAGAAACCACTGAGTGAAAACATGCCAGCGGTGAGTTTTCTGCCTCTGTCGCCCTGCTGTGCTGCAGGAGAGCACCATGGCATTGCTGGGGTGAGGAGGGTGCTGGGCCTCCCTTTATCAGCTCTTCACAAGCATCTCACTTCTGTCTTCTCGGCTGCTGCTTGATCTTTTCTGCACAGCTACAACTGTTTTTCTGCACCTGCAGCAGCACAGCCCCATCACAAAATCAAAATAAAATTACCCAAGAGAGGATGGCACTCTCTAGTCCAATTCTTTTTCAAAGCAGGCTTATCTTTGACAGTGGATTGTGTTGCTGTAGAAAATGGGAGGATGTTTCCCTCCAATATATCAAGCTAAAATTTATTTTGCTGCACCTGGTGCCTGTTTTCTTCTCCCTTTAGTCAGATACTTCCAGGAGGGATCTGTCTCCATCTTGTTTCCAACCCCATTCTTTAGGTAGCTGAAGGCAGTGAGTGGGTTGCCCTTTGCTATCT
This sequence comes from Rhipidura dahli, assembly GCA_013399225.1. Lineage (NCBI taxonomy): Eukaryota > Metazoa > Chordata > Aves > Passeriformes > Rhipiduridae > Rhipidura > Rhipidura dahli. The sequence continues at coordinate 86,575 of VXAC01005019.1, read as the reverse complement.
CCTCTCTGGGGTGAGCAAACTTAGCCCTAGGCTCTTCTCATGCACACCATGCCACTTTGGAGTCCAAGAGAGAGGTGGGAAAAGGGCTCCTAGCACAACCCTGCCTTCTGTGGCCAGGCAGACAGAGTGCCCAGCCTGAGGCAGAGAGCTGAGACCCCAAGGCTCATGACGTGGTTCCTCTGTGCATATTCTATCCCAGGTCTGTGCATCTTTCTGCTGGGTATCACTCTCACCTTCCCGGGATGCTTCAGGGCTGATTTTGGCACTTGCTGTAAGAAGGGGCTTGTGCTGGGGGTGGTGGGTACCTCTGGATGTTAAACCACCACGATGGGGTTACCTTGCAGAAGGAAGAGAAGCCCCCAGTGGTGTCCATATCCACTGTGGACTATGGTGTGCTGGAGTTCCAGAGAGACCAGTGCACCCCGGTGCCCCCCAAGACCCGGCCGGCTGAGCAGACTGAATACGCCACCATCATCTTCCCAGAGGAGAAACCCGTCACACCAGAGAGGGGCAAGAAACACCTGGATGAGAGGACTCGACAGCTGCCCTCACAGCCCTGCTGAGGGTCAGGGTCCCTCCTCACCAGGGTGTGGGGATGAACAGGCTGCTCCAGTCCCTCACTCTGGGAAAAATCCAGCGTATCAGGACTGAAGCAACAGAGATGCTGCTGCTGGAGTCGATATTGAACAGTCCTGGCCACAGAGTTATTGTGGCCATGGGATGGGTACCACAGGATGAGGAAGGTCCCTGCTGTGCTCCATGTGCTGCCTCTTCTCTCAGGGCAGGGAGGATGGGCTGGGGCAGAGCAGTGGTGCCAACAGGTCTGTCCCAAAGGTGATTTACATTATGCCTCGGTTTTCTACCTCCATCCAGTGCTCTCTGGAGTGGCCAGAGACCACACAGAGATCAATGGTTCAGACCCTGCCCCAGGTCTGAACCAACTATCAAAGCATGACTGTTGAAGAAAATGCTGGAGGTCAGGGCTGGAGTGAATCCTGTGAGATGCTGCCCAGGGCTGTGGGCTTCTTGCTCAGAGCAGAGGCTGCCTTATGTACCACTATTCAGAAATCCCTGGGAAGCAGGCAGCTGGCCTTCTGCCTGTCTCCAGGCACTTTCCTCCTCTGCAAGAGGAGTAATCTACCCCTGCATCCCTCCCTCCCCAAGCGGGAGTCAGATCTGGCCATGGGGGTAAATAAAGAATTTTGCATCCGAGGAGTTTGTTGACTCGTGATGGCAAGTGCGTGGGCAGGCAAATAACGGCTCTTGCAGTGCAGGGGAGAGCTGGGAGGTGGCAGCATCTGTTGTGGTTCCCGGGCCTCTCTGTGAGATACGTAGCTTTCACAAAGCCGCTCTTAAGAATTTAGAGAGGTCGATGCTCGTTTTCTCCTTGCCCCTGTCTGAGCTGGTCACCCAGGCGTGGCTGCAAACCAACACCCCCCATAATCAGCTTGTCTCAGGGCACTCACCCAGTCCATGGGGATGAGCATCCCTGCTGTGCCAGGGGTCTAGCTGCCATCAGCCAGGGCAGAGCTCACAGCGTGGTGCCCAGTGCAGCTTTCTGGCTTCAAACTTCCGTTTTCTTGAAAGAGGTGCTGGGGCTGTGCTGTCTGCCAGAAACCAGAGTGGAAAGAAGTGACAGCTGCTTGAAAGAGGAGAAACCCCAGTAAGGAGTGGCTTTGGAGGCAGCAGAGACTTGCCAGGAGAGTGTGAAACTCAGTGAAAACTGAGAAGAGTCACTTGAATCTCACACTTTGGCAGCACTGTCAGCAGGTTTCTTCCTCCCTTCCTTCCAGTAAAACCAGTGCAGCCTTGCGGGAGCCAACCTGGGCACTGGGGGTAGGGGTGAGGCAAGCCAGGCACCATATCTTGTACTCTGTGGGGACTGGAAAGTCCATGAGAAACTTCCAGAGGGGACTAGATGGGATAAATATCCATTTGGGACAGCTTACACCTTTCCTCAAGGTAGAGTAGTGGATGTGGTGCCCTTTTTAGTCCCCAGTGCTGCTGAAGGCTCCCAGTGCTGTAACTCCCATGACATTCACTCAGCCAGTTCATGGGTCAGCCCACTGGGGCTTTTTGCCAGCAGCAGCCTTGCTCCTTGCCCCAGCAACTCTGTCAGAGACCTGCCGTGGCCAGCAGGGCCCAGAAAACTGAGGCAGGAGGCAGCTGCAGCAGGAAAGAAGTGGGAGCTCAGTCAGCAGTTTTGCATTTGGCTTTCCTGTCAGACATGACACTGACACCATCGGGATGGTGGACTCTGCTTCATATTTTCCATCCTACCTCTCAGGCAGCAGAGGTGCTGGATCTTCAGCACTTCCTGCACCCCCTGGCTGCAGCTATGACTCCTCCAGGAGCAGCTGGGGCTGGGTCCTTTCCTCTCTGGTTGGATGGTGGTCTGCAGCTGACCGGAGGCTCCCAAGCCATCCAATGGAGTTGGAGGTGTAGCAAAAGCATCTCCCACTGCCATTTGGGATGGGAGAGCATCCAGCCTGTAGCAGTGCCTGTGCCCCTCCGATGCCCATCAGCCTGGCTGCAATCCTGCCCATTGCAGGGAGGAAGGCTGGGGCCTCAAGATGCATGGGGTGAGTGATGGGGATGCTCCAGGCTGCCAGATACCATCTCCCATCCCTGTTTGGAGCACAGGATGCTCAGCACTAACAGACATGAACTATACTCCCCTGCACCTGGCATGGCACTGGCTGTGCTGGCCAGAGTAGGAACAGGGCTGGGATGAGTTCTGACCAGGATGTAGGTTTTGAGCCCCCAACTGAGCATCCCCAAACCAAGCAGTGTCCTGAGATTGGTGTCAGGCCCCATGTCCCAGCATTGGGAATGTGGATTCAAGCAGGAGCTCTTCATGCACACATGTGCAAGCACTCACAAATGCTCATGAACACACAGATGTGCAAGTAACTCACCATACAAATTGGTGTGCACGCCCCCATATTTGCACAGCTACTGTACCAAATACCACCCCCTACTGCAGGCACACATCCCCTCAGGCCCCCCATCCATGTGCTGCAGCTTCTTCTGTGCTGGGACTTAGGACCAGCCAAGGGGGAGGCTGTGGGTGCTGGAGCAGTGGTGTTTCCTGTACAGTCTGGGCTGGCAGTTGACTTTGGACACCCAGCCCTCCCCTGAGGCGTGACTGCCACCACTGTCAGTGTCCTCAGCCCCCTGAGACCACACACCAGCTGAGACCTCTGGAGAGCCTCACCCTGGTCCCATGCTGGGGTCTTGATGATGGGGGATGTCCAGAGCCCTCTGTGAGACGTCAGAGAGCTGGGACTGATCCCTGCCAGCATCTGCAGAAAGCTGGATGTGTGGCAACATGCCTGGGCTCTACCTAAGCGAGCAAAAACCCCCTACATGGTGCTTGAGAGCCACCCTGGCTCCTTATACAGCCCAGCCTTGATTAAAGGTGGTTGGGAACAACATGTGAGCAAGCATCTCTTCAAGAAACCTGAATGCACAAACCATATCTTGGGAAAACAGGACAGGCAGGTGAAGATGGAAAGGAAATCATGTCCTGCAGTTTGCAGCAGTGTCTTTGAGGACAGCAGTGCAATGGAGCAGCAAGGCACTGTTCCTGAAAACCAGGGCATTGCAGATGTTGAGGGGAGAGGGGGCAGTCAGGCCTTGGGAGAGTAGGGTCAGTTTCAAGTGAGCACTGTCCTGGTCATTGGGAGGTCTTGGAGGTTTTTGGTTGGGAGAGGTTGGGCTGGAGGTGATGCATCAGGTGTGTGGGTTATTTGCTCCCTGGGTTAGCGGGGTGGCTTATGGGTGGGACTGGTCTGCCAGGAACTGTGGTGTGGGAGCATTGCCATGGCCTTGACTTTCTGGGAAAGCAACTGTTGGTCCTGGAGGAGAAAGGCTGGAGGGAGCTTGTGGGTGCTGCTGTGGGTGGGAGGAGTGAACTGCTGGGCAGGCTGCCTGGGCCCCTAATCATGGCCAGGTTGCACAGCTCTGGTGTGTCCTGAGGGGTCTGGATCCACAGTATCTCCTCCATCCTGTCCCACCAAGAATCGCACCCTAGCTGTCACTGAGCTGCTGTAGCCTTTCAGAGTATCTGCATTTCCTCCTACCACCCTCATTCTGCTTTCTCTAGTTTTGCTTTGAGTTGTCTCCAGAGTTTCTTCTCCTCTCTCTTCTTCCCTCTGGTGGGATGTGATGCTCAGTGAGGGAGCTGGCAGTCCAGATCCTGGTGCATGTGGCTTGGAGGGCCAGGCAGGAGCCCTGTGCCTGCCTGCTCCTCTGTCCCAAGACCAAACCCACTGCCCATGGCACTGGAGCAGAGCCTTGTTGGAGGGGATTGAGCTCTCTCCTTACACCTGAAGGGACCATCATGAGGATCACCAGAGGAGCAGGGAGCTTAAACCCGTGTGGGGTGATACCTGCCCACATCTTCACATCCATTTGCTCCCTTAAATCTCTCTCCATTGCTCAGCATTCCTCTCCATCCCAGAATTCCCGCATGATGGGACAGTGTGCCCTCTCTACAGCCCACATTTCCAGAAGAACTGATCCTCCATTCCTCAAGTCCACCCTTGGGCAGATGGACCCTTCTCCAAGGGTTCAGCTGTGCAGACAGTCCAGCATGGAAGGGAACCTCCCAATGTAGCCATTGTTTGTCTCTCGAGCTGGTGGGTTTCACCATGACAGGGTGACAACGATTCACTGTCAACAGCATCAGGGTTGGAGGGGGGCTGAGGCACAGAGAGCTGTCATGGAGCCATCTCCAAGGAGGATATGGATGCCCCATTCACCATCTGCTTCGTGGAAGTGGAAAAAAGAAGATTTGGGAAATTCTAGTTGAGTCAGCCTGCCTCAGTACCCAGAACACTGCTGGAGCAAATTACCACCCAGTGGCAAACACTGACAGGGCAGTACTAGGGGTGGGAACATGGATTTAGCAGGAACTCATGTCAAACCATCCTCATTTTCTCTTCATTTGGGTGACAGGTACCACAGGGAAAGTGGGAGTGATGCTATCTTTGTGCTGCCTTACATTACATTCTCATAAGCAATTGAGGAAATGGGAAATTCTGCCACTGTGGGTGGATGGATTCTCAAGAAGCTCTATCCCATGAGCAGTTATCAATAGCTCATGCAGCAGACACATCCAACAGATTTTCTGGGGAAGCCTGGCTCACATGAAAGCAAGATGCTATTGAAGGAGGGTGTAGGGACTGTTTGGGTGGAGGGTTAGAAATTGAATTTGCCCTGATGACCTGAAGAAAAGAGAAAAAATTTCCTGAAAGAATGACTGATGGAGAAGAATTGGGTGTGTTCAGCACAGGAAAAAATGAGTGGGAAAAAGCCTCTGTATGAAGCAAGCAGTGAGAAATGTTTAGGGTTCATTGCTTAGATCAGTTCATCTGTCCTGCAAACCTTGATGTGCCCATGGACACAGCATCCCCACTGCTGAGGGCATGTTCCTGCAGTGTTGCCTGAGGACTGGAGTTGAATGTCCCTTTCTGCCCCTTCCAGGGACTGCTGGCAGGATGGAGCCACTAGGGTATGGGGTGACCCATCCCAAAGGAAGGGATGGATGTCCCAGCAGGAATGGGGCACACATGGGCCAAGCAGGGTCCTTATGTGCAATGTGGGCACTTTGTCCCTTGGCTGGAAGAGTGGGGAATGTGAAGGCTGACACATAGTGAGAGATGAAGAGGAGGAGAAAGAACTTTGGGAAACCTTCCTGCACACACCGAGGCGGCTCACCCAGGGGCGGGAGCTCAAGTCAAAAATAATTTCATGCTGCGCAAAACCAGCAGGGAAATTACCACCCAGGCTGCACCTTGTGTGCTTCCTTCATGCATCCCCCGGAGAAGCCATGACCAGCAAGCTGGAATGAAGAGGGTTGGCAGGGTCTGACCCTGGCAAGGGCTGCCAGCCCAGTGAGGTCAGGCTGTGTCCATGATAGGGCTTGTCCCCACGCCCTGCTGAGGCCAGGCTGTGAGGAGATCCTGTGGGAACAGCTTTTGTTTCCAGGCAGGTACTGATAAGCAGCAAGGTGCCTGGGCAGAGCCGGGAGGTGTGTGTGAAATGGAACAGGATGTCGAAGCAGTTTCGTCTCTGTGGGTCGTTCTAGGAAAGTCCCTTTAGTAAAAGCAAGTCAAAAGCATTAATAGAGGGACAAGCACTTGGCTGTGTCAGAGATGACTGTGAGGGCTCAGCACATTGTGGGTCGCGATTTGAGTTGTGTTGCCATGACGTAACAGGGGACTGGTTTCCATCACAGCCAGGTTTTGAAGGCAGGGACCTGTTCCTGTGCCAGGTATGCCACTGGATTCCCACTGAACAGAGGGGCAGTGTTTTGGGCCCCGGGGTGGGAAGTTTGGGGAGCAGTGCCTGTCCCACAAGGAGCATCCCTCTGCCCTGTGTCAGCAGCCTCAGGGAGGAAGAGCTGGGCTGGAACCACAGATCCCCCAGAAGAAGGGATCAGTTTGTTCGGGCGAATATGAGAGTGTCAGGAGACAGGGCTGTGTCCCTGGGGGGCTTGTCCTCCTCAGAATAGCTGGAGGTGTCTAACACAGGCATGCCCTAGATATAAAGGCAAGGTGTCAAGGTCTCTTCCTCCTCATGCACCAGCCCGGAGCCAGGGATGTCCCCGGCCCCCATCTGTGAACACTGAAAACACTGGTGGTAGGACCCCTCCTTCTCTGTCCTGCTTGTAGTTCACTGGCCCAGCCCAAGCAGGACCCGATGTACCCATGATAGGGGTCTCAGCAAGGGGGTGACTCAGGTTCTGTCCATAGCTTAGGGCTCTTTACCCCTTCATAAGCCTCCTGAAGACCTTGTCTTTGCTTCTCTGCTTCCAAGCACTCTGTTTCATTCCAGTCCTGCTCCAGTTGACGGTATCAAGGTGTAATTGAGAGTGGAAGGAACCTCAAAGAAGGAAAGAATCTGGAAGCTGAAGGTTTGCTCTGCCCTGGGATCTCGTTGCCTCCCTCCACTCTTGCAGGAGGGGCAGTGCATGCTGTGGAGGTGTTACAGGGCTCTTGGTACAAATGACTTGCTGGCTTTTCCCTTCCAGCAGCAAAGATCAGAGCCTCCCTGCCAGGCTGTGGTTCCTGGGATTTACCTGCATGGACTGCCTGGAGCTGACCCTGCCTTATCAAGATGTTTCAAGACCTGTTATCATTTGGCATCTTATCCAACCTGCTCTCTGTGCTCTCCATCAGAGATGGAGACCTGTGCACCCCGAGAGAGGTGAGCTGGGAGGCAGAGGGCTGCACACGGCCCCAGCCCTGCTGTTTAGACCTTGCCTGGGTGTTCTCAGATCAGAGCACACCTTACCTCTTTTGGTTTTACATACTATGCTGTCCTCCCCAGCTTTCCGCCCTGCAGTTTCATGTTGGGTCTTTTTCTGCTCAAATTGGCTGAAAGTTGATAAAAATAGCCCATGGTTGGTGGCAGCTATTGAGAGAGATGAGGTTATCTGGAGCTTTATCAGCTGCTGAGTCCTGTGTTTTTGACGAGTTTTGCTTTCATTATTCCTAAGCTGGGCAAATCTCTGTAAGTTCACCCCACTGCCATGAATGTGATGGGCACGGGCAGCCTGGCAGGGGGTTTTGTTTCCAGCCTTTCTGCCTATGGACAGAGCAGCATCGTGGCTTTCCAAGGTCAGGGGTTCATGTCCATATATTGAGGAAACCTACCTTGTCCTTGCTTTGGGGGACATTTCACCAGGCCAAGACCTGGTGCAGTGTCAGCAGAGACTGTTGACCCAGAGATTGGGATGGGGTGGTGCTGCTCATGCAGGAGCAAAGGTTCCCCTCTCCAAGCACAAAGACACGGTACAAAGGGGAAAAGTATAGGGACAAGGCAGTTGCACATGTGTATTAGCATTCAGAAGCTGCAAGCTTGACCTGCAGGCTTGGTCGCTACCTCGTCCCCAGCTCCAAGTGGAACTATGAGCACCTGGCAGGGCATTTTTGCAGTGAAGATTGAAGAAATGCATGTAACAGATCCGTGGACGCTTCTGGAGGATGATGCCCTGCAGGTGCAGGCCTGCAGGCCTGGCTGGAAGGAGTTTGTGCAGCGCCGTGCTCTTGGGAGGTAGGGGCTGCTGACACTCCCTGTTGGAGCGGGATCAGGGCTGAGGGGTTGCTGTGTGGGCCTTTTCCTTTCTCAAAATTTGCTTGAAGGAAACAGGTTTTTGAGCAAAAGGGGAAGTTTGAAGGTGGATGAGGCTGTGAAGGGTTTCTCCATTTTTGTTTGAAGCTCAGTGGGCTATTGCCAAACTGGAAAACATGATAATTGGAGGGGAGAAGAGTTCAGCAGCTCCACAGGGCCAAAGGGCAGCTGGTAACTGGCCAGAATTTCTCCATGTTGTTGTCAAGATGAAAAGAGCTCCTGCAGCAAGTAGGGGGAGTTAAACCACACTAGAGCCAAATCTTCTAGGTTTGCACCTAGGGGATGAGGAGAGGGAGAGCCACTGTGTGCTGGGACACGGGGTGGTGCCTCAGCAGCCCCTGCACCTGCACCAGGCTGTGGGGTCTTGAACAGAGAGAGGCTGTGGCTCTGCATTGCTGATGAGAAGCCCCATCCTAAACCTTTCCACCCTGGGCATTGACCAGACACTCTGCCTGAGTGGCAGCAAATGGAGACCTTGGTTGCCAGCCCCCATGCAGATTGTGCAAGATGAAGAGCTGCAGGTTGCACACTTTTTGCCTCCTCAAGATATCTCTTCACCTGCCCTTCAGCCTCCACCCACACCTTCTTTCTATTTTGCTTCTTTTTATTGTCTTACCCAGTCCTGGGCTTCATGCTGGCTTTCCTCTGAGCTGTGATGAGCCAGCATGGGTGAGGGGCTGGAGGCCCAAACAGGGACCTGATGCTTCCCACCCCAAGGGCCCCTGCTTTTGGCAGTGGGGCCAGGATGCCAGCAGACAGCCTGGCTTCTGAAATCTTTAATGCTGGGACCAGCCCTCAGCTCACATCCGTGGTGAACCTCCCAGACTGGCATCATGCTGTTAGGGGGAGGACAGCTTGGTGTAAAGCTTGCATGAGTGAAGTAAGCACACAGTCTGTGTTAACCCTGGTCCCTACTGACTGTGCCAAAAGTGTCTGGCTCAGCATGGGGAGCCTGGCACGAGCTGGTCTCCTCTTTGCCCTGACAGGTTTCAGTGCTCCAAGTGCTTTCATGAGTGGTGTTCTGCCAAAGTGCACATCTTGTTCCACATGTGCCAGTGCCAAGGCTGGGGCTTGGTACTGATGCGGATCTTTCGCCAGAAATGCAGGCACTGCCCCAACCCCCGGCTGGAGGATCCTGACTTCAGCCTGGAGACTACAGAGACAATTCTGCACAACCTAGTGATGAAGATCCTCCAGTATTTCTACAATAAGCCTGTCCAGCCCTCTGACCTCCTGGAAATCGTGGTGGATACGCCGGTGACAGGCCCACACGACAGCGCCCGCTGCGAGGCCTGCCAGCTGGGCATTTGCAACAGGTCATGGCAGGCCCGGGCACTGGATGCCCAGAAGCCCTTGACAGATGAGGACAAGGCCAGGATGCCCAGCACTGAGCCGTGGCTGACCTGGGCATCGCGTGTCTGGAAGTCCTTGACAAATGTGGAGGAGGCGAGGACCCATCGCAGTGAGTCGCAGTCATCCCTGGAATCACCCCTGGGATCAGATGACTGGGAGCCCTTGACTGGTGTGGGCAAGGCCAGGACCCATCGCACTGATTTGCAGCCAGCCCCAGCACGGGTTGCCTGGAATGCAAATGTGTCCAGGACCTCTCAGACCCCGAAACACCAGGGCTTAAGGCCCCATGCAGCCTCGACCCACCAGCCCTCACCCTCCAATAGCAGCTTCCCCTGGAAACGCTGCTTCTGCATCGGCAGCTCTCTACTCTGTGTTTTGGCACTGATCATCTTCGTTGTGCTTTATTTGACCATGATGTAGAGGGACCTGGCGATGGCAAAGAGGAACTCAGGCAATGGCTAGGGAAGCTGATGGAGTGCCTGGAAAATTGGCTACCCAAGGTCAGCCCTTGCTCTCAGCTCAGCGACGCTTCCCCAGCTCCTGGTGGGATGGGAACACATCTGTATGCCTCAGCCAGGCACCGTGTCCCACAGCCTCTGGAAGACTGATGGGTCTGATGGTTTCTTATGGGACATATTCTGTATGAGGATGAATCTCTCAGCTACCCCATGCACAGGATGAGGTTTATTACTTTCAAGAATTAAACAAGCCCTTTCTCCTCAGCCCAAGGATGCATTTGTGCTTTTTAATTTCTCAAAAGCCTTTTCTAGGGGTGTGTGTGTGTGGGCAGCTCAAAGAGAAGCTGGGGGCTGTTTTTATCCACCAGCTGAGCTCTGCTTCCAGGGAGATGCATCCCCAGTCTGCCCTGCCTTTGGCCAGCTGTCTGGGTACCCTGCAGTGGGGGCAAAGGGTGCCCAAACTTGGCAAGCGCAAGAAGGCTGCGGCAGCAAGTCCAAAGTCTATGCCCCAATTATGAGGAAATTGCAAGTATTGGGCTGCAGGGTCTGGGCAAAAGGGAAGATGCAGATTCTTGCCTTCTGCTACTTCACCTGCAGGGCTTTAGGGACCTGGTGGGTGTCATAAGGTTGAGAGGAAACCTGTTGTCCCCATGCAGCCTGACACCCTGACTCTTACCTTCCCTGCAGAACTTACTCGTGGGGACAGGATGTCCTGTGGCCACAACTTTGGCCCAGAAAAACAAGGTGAAGTTGGTTTGTAAGTGCTTGTGTCCCGGTTTCAGCTGGGATGGAGATAATTTTCTTCTTTTTAGCTGTTACAGCATTGTACTTTGGATTTAATATGGGAATAATAACATTGATAACACACTGACGTTTTAGTTGCTGCAAGCAGTGCTTGTTTTAAGTCAAGGATTTTTCTGCTTCCTGTGGTCTGCCAGTGGAGCAGGTGCACAAGGAGCTGGGAGGGAGCATGGCCAAGATAGCTGACTAGAACTGTCCCAAGTGACATTCCATACCATGGAACATCCTGCTCAGTGGATAAACTGAGGGAGTTGGCCGGGAGGGGCTGATTGCTCCTGGGGGATGGGCTGGACATCGGTCAGCGAGTGGTGAACAACTGTAGTGAGCATCTCTTGTCTTTACTGAGTTTTATGTCTCTCTTTATCTCTCTGATCATGAGTGTTATTATTAATATTTAATTTGTTTCAATTATTGAACTCTTCTTATCTCAACTCACAGACTTTACCCTTTTCCAATTCTCCTCCCCATCCCACTGGGGCAGGGTGGTTGGACTGAGTCAGAGGCTGTGCTGTACTTAGCTGCTGGCTGGGCTTAAACCACAGCAACTTGAAAAAACTTGAAATAGCCTGTAGCCTGTACATCACAAGCCTCAAATACAACCATGGTTACCAAAGTCTGTCTTCTCTGGGATCCTGGGGTGAACAAGTGGTGGGGGGGGGGGGCATGGTGAGCCCTGTGAGAGAGAGCATTGTGAGGGCTGTCACCTGGGAGTGCACTGGAGGATGCACTGGGGACAACCAGGGATGCCGTGGGAAATCCACCTCCATGTTTTGATGCTGAAGATGGGTATGATAGTAATGATTTCATGACTGAATTAGTGGAAGAATGACGGGCTGAAGGAAAAACAATAACCAAACTATGTGTGGCTCACACGGCATCAATCCCTGGCTGTGCAGCCTCCCAGCTGCTGTCCCCTCCTCCCTGCTGTACCCTGAAGGGCCCTTTATGCTACTTTTTCTGCTACTGTAAGATTCTTCTGTATTTTCATATATGCAGCCTTCAGGCTATTGGTTTAAAAAATGAACATAACAAGAAAACCCTGTGTGGTCCAGACGCCGTGTGGATTTGGTTTTTTAAAGTGCTCTAACCTGCTTTTACCCCACCAACTCTTCCCTTCACCAGCACCTTCTCTCTGCAGCCTCGGCAGCCCTGGCCACGGAACCACCAGATGGAGCTGCAGATCTCCGGCACCGCACTGGGAACCACTGGGACCAGTAACCCGCCAGCACTGGGACGGAACAGCATTCCCCACATGCGGGATGCCTTCCCTGCTGTTTCTGTGACCAGCTGCTTCCCTGCAGCATGGTCCCCCCAAAGCCCGTCTCACGTGGCTACAGGGCTGCTCTGTGGGTGAGCGGCTCTGCTGAGTGTCTGTGCTGGGGCTCTGCCGGGGCTGTGCTCTGATGAGGCTGATCCTGCAGCCTGCACCAGCTCCGTCCCCTCCTGTGCTGCGAGCAGCCCGCCCTCTCCCCGCCGCCGTTATGTCGTGAAGCAGAGACACAGCCAAGTTTCTTGCCGCCATTGCCCGTAGCCCTCTTCTTTCCATGTTGAGGTTTTCCCAGCCCCAGTTATCATGTCTGGGCTGTCTGCAGCCTCCCCAACCACCCAGCTGCTGACCGGGAACTCCCTCGCCTCTGCCTAAGGTGCCAACTCTGGCGGAGACTACATCCCTGCAGGGGTCCTGATTTCCTGCTTGAGTCTCTCTGCAGACCCACCTCTTGCTCTCCTGCATGGCCTTGTGTGAATATGCTCCTTTTCCCCTGGTCCCCTCCTCACTGCTGCCTTCTTGCCTGCCTGTGTCCTCTCCCTGTGCAATCATGTCCCCTCCCTCATGCAGCCACCTGCGCATACATGGGCTTCTCAGCCATGGACTCGTTTGTGGGGTCCTTTCCAGGATACCCCTGTCCAACATGCAGTTGTGCCCTTTGCTACTTTCATAGCAAACTGCCCTCAAAATTCTGCTTTCTGTGGCTCTTGGCAATTTTGGAGTCCAGAGAATGCACTCCTGGCCTGGCCAGGCCCCCAGCTGGCATGGGAACAGTGAGCCCATCCCAGGGGATGAGGGAAGAAGGATGCTCTCTCTGTGGGTTCTATGCAGGTCCTGATCGTCCCCCCCCGGTCTGTTTTTTGAGATTGGACTCTGCAACAGCCAGCTCAGCTCACGCCTGGCACTCGCAGACAGGGACAGCAAAACTTCACCCAGGGATGTTTTGCTGGCTTTTCACCACAGCCAGACTGATATATAGCTGTCTCTGCGCCTGTCTCCCTGGAGAGAAGCTCTCACCACTCTGGCAGGTTGAGAGGTGCCAGAAAATGCAAAGCCCATTGTTGCTCTCACTTTTCTCCTCGGCTGCCCGTTCCCAGCCCACCCTGCAGCCACCGCAGTGCCCGTGGGGCGCTCGGAGCTGGCGCTCGGGGCTGGCGCTCGGCAGCTTCGTGAGCGGGGGGCGAGGGCTGGGTTGCCTCGGGGATTTCCCGGCAGAGCTATCGACGGGAGGAGGGCAGAGTCTGTATTTACCCGTGATCTATTAAAGGGCAGCAGTATTTTTTAATGTGCCCCAGGGCTGTCTAGGCTCAGATCCGACAAATGATTGTTTAATGCTCAGGGGACCGTGCCTCGATTTTGCTTTTTCTCTCTCATCTCCTTTACTCCTGTGATGTCTCTGGATGTGTTAGCAGACCTGTGAGCGAGCCAGACCCACCGCCCTCCTGCCTGCCATCAATGCGGAGAAGCCTGGTGCTGTTTGTCACTTCTGTGCCATAGGAAAATAGGCATCAATAACCCGGCTCAGCCCTGGATCCAGGCACATGGGAGGAAACAGTCCCTGTGATTTTAAGCTCTCTCCAGAGTCTAGATTCTCACAGTCTCTGATGCAGAGATGCCCTGCAGAGTTTTGTCCCTGCCTCAGCTCATATCTGAGCTCACTGCAGAGCCTCTGCTGTGAGAACGTGCTCTCTCAGTGGGGAAGGGCTGAATTTTCACCCCTTTTTAAGTAAAAGTTACATACCTCATATTTTTTTTCCTCATGTCATTTGAACTCAGACTTAATTGCTATTCTCAGCAAACAGGTTGCTGCCCTCTCCTCCTGCCACTACCCCCATCTTCAGTGATGTGCTAAGGCTATAAATAATTGAAGGCAGGATATCCTCTGTTGTGCCCTTTTTTTGTGATTTGTATTCAGGGCTGCTCAGGGTCTGTCTCGGCCCCAGAAGCTGCACAGGCCATGGCTGAGAAGCTGTCGGAGTGAGGGATGGTGTGAGGATTCTCCTGGGAGTGCAGGCGTGCATGGCAGACACCAGCAACCAGTCTTGACCGTGTCCCTCTTGGAATAAAAGCCACAGGGCACAAGCTCAGTACATTCAAAAGTTTTATTTTGTCCTCAGGAGGAAGACTGACAGAACCATCCTTACACAACATCAGATATTTTACAGAATGTAATATATATATAAAAAAGAAATACATATATGTAAAAAAATACCTTGCACTTACATGACACAGCCAAGAGTACAGTTCATAGTGTATCTGCAAGTTCAACCTTCCTTAGACCTTCTGCTCCTCTACAAGTTCTACAAATGGCCTTTTGGATGATAGCAAAATGTCAGTGGCTCATCCACTGTTGGCTTCTTCCTTTCATGGCAAAAACAAAGGAGGAGGAGAAAGAGAGGCCTGAAGGAGGCTACAGGCATGCAGAGAGCACAGCAGGCAATTTTTGCATGTTGCTTAGAGCTATAGGAGGGCTTTGCTGGCAAGTGAAGGACAAGGTGTCCCTGCTGAAGGAAGGCCACCTCACCTGACCTAGTTCTTTGTCTGCATGGGCCACGGAGGGAAGCTGGGAAGATATGAATACTTCTGGTGTGTTAGGTGGGTTTGAGTCAGTCTAGAATGACTTGGACACCTGCAATAGGCCACAAGAGCCATGAACAAACACTGAACACCACTGGTAACCTGCAAATCAGCTAAATCAGTGGCCTCAAAAGCAGTTAAAAGGGACTAGGTTCTTGCAAGAATGAATAAACTGTCATGCAGGACTAACCAGGCCCTTGAGAAAGAAGAGAAAGCCAAGGAAGGGTGTTTTATATGAAATGATTCTGCTGAAAAAAAAGTATTGCTTAGATACAGCCACTGTGAAGCTGTCTCATGTTGGAAAACTTTCCTTGGGAGATCTGCTGTGGCTGGAAACCACAGAGCTAATCTGGGGGTGGGACTGAAGAGGGCTTGAGATGATAGAAATTGTTGTGGCTGGAGGTGAGGGTGATGCTGAGTCCAAACCCTGCTCCGTGTCCTTGTGGGTCACTTGTCCCCCATGGTGGGATGCAAGTATCCTGTCTGTGCTAGTGCTGTCTTGGAAGCCATGGCTGAAGTTTAGGGCTGAATGTGAATGCATCCTCACATCCTTGGGGCCAGGTGGGCATCACCTGAGATACCACCAGGAAGGGATGTTGATTTGCTTATAAAAATAATGGCAAACCCCCAGGACTCTCTCATTACTCCTTACAAAGAAAAGGTGTTCCCCAGCGTGGGGAACCTGTGAGGCCCAGGCCTGCCCACATGGGTTTCCTGCACTGTCCATTGGCTCTGAAGCTCTGTAGTTGCATCTTCTGATGGACAGATGTGGCTGGAGAGTCCTGGGGGTGGGGGCAATTCCCTTTGCATGGCACAAAGCTTTGGTGTCAGGGAAACGCTGCTTCAGTTGCTGTGCCTTTTTCCTGGCTTGGGGAGAGGCTCCCTGGAGTGTGGGTGAGGTTTGCAGATGGGCAGCACATGGAGAGGACACCAGCTGAGATCCTGTCCTTCGCCCCTCCCTCCAGATCCACCAAGCATTTCCTAAGAACGCAAGCGAAGGGGTGCGGGACCCAGCGAAACAAATGACCTGGCAAGGGCTTGGCGTGCGTGGAGTATCGTGGCTATTGCTTGCGAAAGACCCGAGTCTGGAGCACATTAGACAATAACAACAACAAGAAAGGGAGCCGCGGTGGCAGCAGGCTGCTTAGTCACTCATCTCTCCAGCTCTGGCTCCAGAAATGTCCACCTCTCTGAGGAGCCTGTTTTCTGCTCCACCCAGTCCACGTAGTTAGAGACCTTGGTGTACACACCGTACACCTGCTTGCTGCCGCACTCCTCCGGGCCACCCCATGAGACCAGCCCTTGGGCCACCCACCTCCGCGTTCCTGGGTCCTGGATGACGAAGGCTCCCCCGCTGTCTCCTAAACAAGTGTCCTTCCCCCCCTCATAGTAGCCAGCACAGAACATGTTCTCAGTCACGCTGTAGTTGCCTGAGCGCGACTCGTAGCTGGTCTTGCACTCGGCGTGCAGCACCACGGGCAGTTTGACGTACTGCAGGATGTCCGACAGGGTCCTCATGCCCGAGCTGATGATCTCATCCACTGTGATGTTGGGGTTGGAGATCCCCCAGCCGGCCACCAGCCCCAGCGTGTTGGGGTGAGGCCCCTCCAGCTCGTGCTCAAACTGGGGCAGGCAGACAGGCATGACGTACTTCCCCATGGTCACCTTCTCCTTCAGCTTGACCAGGGCAATGTCGTGGTTGTAGTTCTGGATGTCAAACTCCTCATGGAGGATGATCCTCTCCACCGTCCTGTTGACAGCTTCCATTTTGTTCCTCACATCGTGGAGGGCCAGATAGACGGTGACGTGCTCCTTGGAGACGGGGATGACGGTCTTGTCCCGCCGCTGGGACCGGAGCACGTGGGCGGCCGTCAGCACCCAGGACTCTGAGAGCAGGGCCCCGCTGCCAAACCATTTGTCGTTGGGCACCCGGGACATGTCCTCCACCACAATCAGGGCCTGCCAGGGGAAGAAGCCGGGCTCCGCGTTCCGCCCGCCAATGATGCGCTTGATGATCCCAGGCAGAGGACGAGCCGGCCGGCCGCACACTGGGGACAGAAGGGACAGGACAGTTACTTCCAGCTTATTCATCTAGGGAACAAATGAAAAGGGGTATCCCTGTAGATTATGACACATAGCTGGTTATCTTCCAACCAAACACTCTCTTTTGTCCTTTTTGGTTTTGTTTTTCTTTCCATTTTCAGTTTCTGGAGTGATTTGGCTAGATCCACACCACTTCAGAAGCGGAAAGGCCAAATGAGTAATCCTAAAGCCTCACTGTGTGACCTGTGAGCTCACCCAGCCCTTCCCAGACCTTTTAGGCACTTGCCTGGCTCCTGCTCAGTGTACCAAGAGACCCAGGGGAATGATGGTGGGAGGACTGGAGCTTGACATCAGCCCAGTCTCATCCCTCATTCTGAGACCTGTCATGAGGTCTGTGTTCTCACAGCCATGGCATTTACCCTCCTGGAGCTGCTGTGGCTGGAGAAGGCTTGGCCATGGGATGTTGCCTAGCACCATGGGCTTTCCTCCTGCATCTCATCACCCACAATTCTGGCAGCCAAACCAGAACCTCTCTGCTCAGCTCTTCAAGAGACCCAGAATTAATGCCTGAAGAGTCCTGACATGGTGCCTGGTTTGCTTTTGGGAACTTTATCCAGGCATAGTGTTAGGAAGATGAGAGACTCAGGATGCTGAAGGTGGCTTTGAGAGGTTGGACAGGGTGGGGAGGGACAATCCTGTCCCTTGGGACATGACTTGGTGGTGGGGCTGATTCCTGCCTGTGGCAGCACTGTGGAGGGGGACTCCCAGGTGGCTTGGGGATGCTGATGTCACTGGGAGATTGTGGGAGCCTATTTGGTCTACGTCTGGAACATCCTGAATCACAGTAACTCAGGTGCTGGTCTCCTTCCTCTGAGTCTGAACAAAACCCCAGAAACTCCATGGAAAGTGCTGGGGCTCTGCCTCAGTGCCACCTGTGCTCTGAGAGGAGGATGCAAAGCCTCACAAACAGAGGGTCTGACCCCTTAGGGTGATGGGATCAAGGTGAGAATCGGTCTTGGAACCAGGGAGCTGCTAATGTGGATTTGTTGAGGCTGGGGTCTGTCACTAGGAGAAATGTAACTCTAGTAGGGAGGGAACATGGTGAATGTGTCTTTGCATGTGCTCCACACCCCTTTCTTTCCCAATGCTGAAAGGAATAGAAAACATGCTCAGGAAAAGAATTCCTGTGTCCCAGCCCAGCTGCTCGGCTGCACCGAAGCTGACGGCTGTCCCAGGGATATGCTTTTAGAGGAAGTGCATCCAGCCAAATATTTATTCTATTAAATTACATATCAAAAATGCTGACCAGGCTGTAAATGCTCCCACTAATGGCAGGGGCAGGCATGGAGCAGCCTGGAAGAAAGGTTCCTATTGATGGGGAGGTGCGTGAGACACAGGGGAAGATCTGAAGAGCAGCTGGCCAGCTGCTGCTGGCAGATGCCGATCTCAGGAGAGTGTCACCCTCTCTCTGGGATTTTCCATTTTCCTGAAGTCTCTCTGACTCCTGTCACTAATCACAAGGCCTGGAAATGGCCCATGAAAGCAGCTCTGGCCCCAAAGCTGTCCCTGTATGCTCCCAGCTCAAATTAGTTCAGGCTGAAACATCAAGCAGAGATACAGAGAGCAGCTGCCACAACAAGAGCAGCCACAGCCCTGGTCTTGGAGTTTTGTGGGATGCAGGGAATCTTAGGAGTCCTTCCTCTAGCTTTGCAGTGGCTCAGCATGGCTGGAGAGCAGATACCCTCCATGGGGCTGGGCCAGTGTCTGAATCCCAGGGTGGTTGCAGATGCAGCTGCTGCACGGCAGCTGGATCCCTGCACCTCTCTGGAGAGCCACCCCTGCACAGCCCGTCACAATCCACACCCAAACTGCCTCCAGGCCCCTGACGTGCCAGTCAGCCTGGCCCCATGCTTGGCTATGGCCAGAAACTGTCCCAGAGACTTTTGTTTAATCCCAAGCAGGCGCCTGGCCTGGAAACTTGCTGGCTGCAAACAGTTCTGCCACTGCTCAAAGACTTGGGATGTTTCCTTCCCTGTAAAGCAGTTTGGTTTTTCTGCAAGGCTTGAAGAGGTGATAATTGCTACTGGATGTGTACACACTGCCAAGAGGAGCGGATAGCCAGGTAATGCTCTGCCCCTGGCTACAGCCATCTCCAGGGATGCTGGGGGCTGAACATGGCCAGTGGTCTGCTGGTCTGCTTGTGTGCCAGAGTGGGGAGCCCTGACAGCTGGGATGGCTGTGACCCCTGTGCCACCACTGCACCCTGACTGTCTGAGCCTGCTGGGATAGCAGGAAGCCTCTGTCCCCACCACCCTCCTGGCCATGCATTGTGGCACTTGGATCTGTGTAGCTGAGGCATGGGGCACTGTCAGCAGGAGCACAGTTCCTGCACGGCAGCATCCCCTCCCTGCGTGTCCCTGCTCTGCACCCCTCCCTGGGGGAGCCAGCTGCCCCAGCAGCAGTACCTGGTCGGCAGGACGGCAGCTTTGTCCCCAGCTCCTCGCTCCTCCACTGCCCCGATGCATCACACGTGTAGGTGGCTGAAAGAGAGCAGAGTGTTAGCTGGGCTCTGGTCCTGGTGTGAGGCTGTCAGGGCCCTTTGAACCCTTTTTCAGAGCAGGAAGTGACCTCCCTTTCAATGCCCTTTGTGCTCCATTCGCAGATGGCCATGGTTAGCCCTGCCCCCATGCAGGGACATGTCTCCATCCTCAGTTTCATTGCCTTGAGCTGTCTGGAGGGCTGTGCTATGGCCTCAGCCTCTGCTTTTATGCCTCCACATAAAAATGCTGCCAGTGCCCATTCTGCTAATTCATACGGGATGCTGGGACCATGTGCAGGGAGATATAAGCAAGGAGACAAGAATGTGAGGAATTCTTTTGGCTTTGCTTGCTGTGGGAGGACAAGGAAGAAGGGCTGGGCTGTGTATGTACCCTTTCTACTGCCCAGAACTGGGTGTGGGGGGTACAGAGACCTGTGGTGCTTGATAAACCGTCTTGTGGTTTTTCTGTGGTTGTGGACCAAGTGGGATGGCAGGAAAAACTCAGTCTGATATGGTGCCACTGCTATCTGCTCAGCTTTGTCTACGCTGAACATTTGGTAGAAGAGCCTTTCAGAGCCCTTTCTGAGGCTGCTGGACCTATTGCTCTCTCCAGCAGCAGCTCGTTTCACAGAGACACAGAAAATTTCATAGTCTGCAGGGAGCAGATGGCAGGGTAAGATGGCAGAACGCAGAATACCCACACTGCTCTGCCGAGGCCATGAAACCCTCAGGCAAAGCAGCTGGCAGGGCCAGCTCCATCCTACCTCATTGTGGAGCAGGATTTGTCCAGTCTGGCAGTCCAGGCAGGGCAGACACAGGGTTTGGTGTGAGTAGGCTCCATCCACAGCCTGCTGTTTGCAGAACACCCTGGAGCTGCCATCCCAAGTTCCCCCCGCTTGCATCCCGCGTGCCCACCCTCACTGTGCCGTGGGGATGTGGCCTGGCCCCACTGCTCACCGGTGCTGTTGGGGGCCATGTGGTAGTAGGGGTGCTGGCAGTGGTACTGGATGGCTGCTTGGTAGGTGGTCAGGTTGTCCCTGCTGGAGAAGGTGACAAAGCCGTGCTCCAGCTCCGGCGGCGCTTTGCAGTCAGCAACTGAAAGCCAACACAGAAGGGGGGTTGAATCCTGTGCTGTATCCTGGGGTGTCCAGGCAGCCAGCAGGTAGGCAGTGCTGGGCTTTGGCATGGGATGGTGGTCTTGTGGGGCAGACCAAGGTCCTGTATAGTGCTGTATCCCTTTTGTCTATGGCACTGCAGGAGGCACATCCTGACACGGCCTCAGGTGGCAGCAGAAGGCTCTCTCCTGGCAGGGCAGCGTGGGGCTGTGAAACCCTCCCATGGCCACCCTGCACACACAGAGCATGTGCTGGCACCATGGACTATGAAACACCAGCAGGATGTCCCACCCACAGGCTGTGTGACCAACACCCCTCTCGCTGGTGGATGTCCCAGTGCTGGGAGCCCCTCCATGTAGTGCAAGATCACTGCCATACCAGTGAGAGGGGAAGAAGCCTGCTCTGACAGGTTAGATCTGTTTGAGATGGTCCCAGAGTGTTTCTTTGCATTGTAGAAGTGGGCAGGGAGAGGCAGGCAGTGATTCACCAGATGTGCATCAGGGGTGCTCCTCTATGCCCAAGCCTCTGCTGAGAGCACAACCCCGTCCTTCCTGCTCTGGTCTTGCTCAGCAGACAGTGCTGATGAGCATTTACAGATCAGGGGAGCAACCCTCGGTCCTGGCTGTCCTGTGACTGCGGAGATGAGGGACACTGAGAGTGTGGCTTGGCTGGTGTGCAGGCAGGGATGAGGCCAGTGCACGTGGCTGAGACCAAACTTGCTCCATCCCCCAAGGTATCAGCAGGGTTGGCTCTGCTTCACCCATCCCTGGCATTGACTCAGGGTCTGATGGAGGGAGAAGGATTTTGGGGTGCCACTGCCCTTCCCCATGTCCTGTCCATGGTCCCCTTTCTCCCCATGATCTCTCAGAGTGTTCTGCCCAGCTGCTCCCCGCAGCTTGTCCCTGATATTGGGTTTGTGCCAAACACACCAGCAAGGACCCCAGCCTGTGAGAAGGTTCATCTGCCAAATCCAGGGTTCATCTACCAAATCCAGGAGTCACCTCCTTGGAGCTGAGCCTCCCTGCCAGGTGATGCTGTGCAGCCTCCCCCTACCCTATCCTGGGGGACCTGCTCCAGTGGAGGGCAGGAACCAGGATCTGATCCTGCCAAGAAATGCGGTGCTGTGGAGCTGGGTTCTGCTATGTTTAGGATGAGGAGTTGAGTAGGGAAATGGTGCCTTTGCAGAAAGCAGGTCCTGTGGATCAGGGATGGTGTGAGGTCTGTGGTTTCCATGCATTCCAGGATGCAAAGGGGATTAGGACTGCAGTCCTAACTGATCCAGGCTAACAGAAAGAGAACTCACTAGATGTAATAGCTGGAACCAGGGATATGTATCACTGCGCAGGATTGTCTAATTGCTTGGGTGAAAAAAGCCTGGTTTATGGCAAAATACTGCAGCTCACCATTCACCAGGGTCCCCTCAACTTTCTGTAGAGACCACAAGGGATGTGATGAGTTTGTGGGTGCAGGCAGGCTTGGTGGAGACTCTGGGTACCTGTTTCCTTGCAGGAAAGAAGGAATGAATATTGGGAGATCATCCTGGCTTGCACCTCTACTCCGGGGTTGCTTGTGGCTGCAGGGCAGCATTCACTGTCCCTCACAGCCCACCTCCCCGCTTTGTGCCTCAGACCTGGGCAGGTCTGATTCCTGGAGAATGGGCTCTTGTAGAGAGGGGTTTCTGCACCAGTGTCCCAAGTCCTGCTGAAAGGGTAAGGGAAGGGCATTTGTTCTGTGAGCCTTTCTAGAGTTTTCCTTCTGGAAAGGGGCCATTTAGCATCTCTGTCTTTGTAGGACCAGAAGTGGACTGACCTCCCCAAAACACACCTCCTCCTCTCCCAGCCTTTGGTCCACATCCCAGCATCCTCCAAGGGAAGCCTCCAGTGCCCCAGGGAGTACAGGGTGCGTGCCCATGGTTCCTGGGGATGTGAACGGGGCCAGATACCAGGCTCTGACCTCCTTCAGCTGCAGTCATCCTGAGGCCAGTCCATCCTCACCTCTGCCAGATCAGCCGAGGGGAGCAAAGGGGAAGTGGAGGAACATCCCTCCCCCTGTGTGGGTGCCAGGGCTCGGTGCCTGCAGGAAAGGGCTGGTGATGCCAACCCGTCCTCCAGTCCTCCTTTTCAGGAGGGTCTGAAAGGCACCAGGACTCTTGGAGAGAGGAGAGGAAGGAGTGTTTCTTATTTGTGACGCTGGGCCTATGAGGAAGGACAGTGGGAGACTGAATCCAACCCACCAACCCACCAACCAACTGGGCAGCTGTGCCGCAGTCCTTGCGGAGCCGCCTTGGAGTGGGGCCGAGGTGGCCCAGGAGTCCGAGTGGAGAGGGAGGGATGCAGAACCCAGGAGCCAGCAGCAGCACTTGGGCCCCAGGCAGCGGTGCTGGGGCCAGGTGGGGCCCCTCCCCGTGGGGCAGTGTGTCAGTGGGAAAGGGGAGCTCGCCGCCAATCTCCTCCACCCTTCTCGAGACGGAGTTAACAAAGCACCAGGCGTGCGGGTTAAGAGTGCCATGCCGGTTAGACAAGCCACAGAGATGGATTTGGCAGCCAGGCCAGTGGAAAGGGAACCTGCCCTGGGTACTGGACAGATCAGAGGGGCATCGAGACAGGCTGCCCGTCGGGGCGGCGTGGCCAGCGCCAGCCTCACGCGGCCACTTGCTCCGAGCCGGCTCTTCCCTCTGTCTGGTTGTCGGCTCTATCTGCAGCTGCACCGAAAGCAGAGGGGAAGGAGGAGAGCAGAGAGAGAGAGAAAGCCCAATTAGTAGATGAGCAGAGAGAGACATGCAGGAAACCCAGCCCCCAAACCACCAGAAATCGTTAATGAGCTCCCAGTCAGCCGTGCCAGGGTGCTGTGGATGCCAGCGGAGCCATGGCCCTGCTGGGGACCCCCTTGCTCTGCTCGGCCAGGGCATCCTGGGGGCAGTGGCTGGGAGAAGCTGTCACAGGTTTCTGTTTAGCCTCTCCAGGCTATGGAACTGGATTTTATCCACTTTTCTGAGAAGTTTTCTATTTTCTGCATTGTTTGTGCCCTGCCTCTCACAGACATCCCGGGAAGGTGGGAGTCTTTGCAGTCTGGAGGCCTGAATTGCCCATTTAGGGGCTTCTTGGCTTTCCAAAAAGGTCTTAGAAATTTAGTGTGGTGACTCATATTACACAAGAAGGGATCAGTTCCAGCCCAGCTGGAACAATGCAGGTAATAATTTCAATTTTCTCAAAAAATAATACTTTTTGGTGTTAAAAATATTTACCTAGATTTTGTTCTAATTTTTAGACAATACAAATATTTATCTGATCACTGTTCAAGCTGGATAAAATCAATGGAAAACTGTGGTAGTGAGAGTGTAGGAGTGT
Organism: Rhipidura dahli; assembly: GCA_013399225.1. NCBI lineage: Eukaryota > Metazoa > Chordata > Aves > Passeriformes > Rhipiduridae > Rhipidura > Rhipidura dahli. The sequence goes on along the minus strand of VXAC01005019.1, from coordinate 62,933 downwards.
GGAGATCCTCAGTAAGGCAGAGGCATCACTGACCCCACAGTTTTAAACGAGCCCTTTCAGATATTAATCTGTTTAGCAAGTCTGAGAGCCTCCCAGTTTCCATTTGGCTTGTGAAAACATGAACTAAAACTCCAGAAATACTCTTTCTTCTAAGGTAAGATGCACAATATTATTCAAAGAGTCTGCCCAGATGAGGAGAACCTGGATCCAAACACCCCTGGAAAGCATCTCCTCCTGCCTCTCCTGGAAGGACCTGAGACCTCTGACCATGTTTGCTGCTTTTCTCATCTCTGGGCCAGCCTTACAGCATGGAGCAGTAGTGAGAGCCTCCTTGAGTGCTGAGAGATTTGGGGGAAAGGGAAAAGGTGTGATCAGGTACATCTCCCAGGCCTGAGCTGAGAGAAGAGCTAGGTTAGATGAAAGAGAGATGATTCAAATTATCACCTGTCCTTTCAAATGGCATTTCTTTTCTTCTCCCCTTTTCTCCCATTTTAAGGTTTGTAAATATTTGGACATTTTTCTCTCCACTCTCCCTTATCTGAGCAGTTCCCAGTTTAGGCTAGTACCTGGAACCTCTCTAATGCCCTGCATCTTAATAGCCTCCATTGGGAAGGAAATTTGGACCAGGAACTAGATTATCCCTCATTATCCCGGGTTTATCTGACAGATGCAGTTCTCAAGAGCCAGGCTTGCTCTTTCTTTGACAAGGAGACAGCAAAGTGGCTCACAAATGAAGTTATATGAGTAATCTAAATAAAAGCACCAATCTCCTGCTTGTGGCACTTGGCCTGAGCCCCGTTATGTTATCCAAGAACAAGCCAAAAGAGCTTTGCAGGGTTACGTAGCCTCTCTGGCTGGGCTCGTGTCTCTGAGTAAGGAACTCCACTCTGGCAGGGCAGCTCCCGTTAGCATGAAATGATTTTAGCAGGGAAAGGACATTGGCAGGGTAGGGAGGGGTGTCCTTACTTTTGCAGATTGGGATCTTGTTACTCCATGTGCCATCCTTCAGACACTCAATCTGGAAGGAGTCGCTTTCCACGTTATCCTGTGCAGAAGGTACCAACAAATAAAAAACCCTATCAGTGATCAAGGCAAAGAGATAAATCTCTCAATAAAAGGGGAATTTCTTGGTGATTTAAACAAGTCATATCCAACGTCCCCTGGAATAGGACTTTTTTAAGCTAAAAATTGTAATAAAATCATAATGAAAAACTTGAGGAGTTTTCTTGTTGCCAGCAACTCAGTGGCATGCTGGAAGCCAAAGAACTGGAGTCATTTATTCCTGTTGTAAATGATGGGATGGGTAAGGAGGCAGCACTGCGTGAAGAATGGGACTGGGAGGAGATCAGAGAAATACACAAGTCCATGTTGGAAGTCAAAGTGGGCTACTGGCTTGGAGGGAATACAGCCACCCCGTGAGTCAGCCATGCTCCCTGTGGCTCTCTGCTGTTTCCCAGAGAGAGCCTGCCAAAATCCTGCCCCCCTTGACTTGCTGAAGCTGTCCCAAGTCCCTGAGGACCTCCCAGTCAGTGGAGGCTGGCCTCTGCAGGGTTGCTGAGCCAGTGCCCACTGAGGTGGGGGGCAGGCAGAGCCCTGGCAGCTCCCTTAGGGCTTCTGCTGACTTTTTCCTCTGGCAGAGGTACCAGGCCTGACATTCAATGACCTTGCTGGCTCTGGAAGGATTCTGAGAGGGTGGCTCAGGAAAGTGCCATCTCCTCTTTTCCTCTGTGCCTTTGGAAAGGAAAGGACTTGGCTCTCAGAGGAGGTGTTTTCCTTGCCCCTGGGAAGGGGGTGAGGATGGTGTGTGATTGTGTTCACTCTCCCCGAGATGCAATGGCTTTCAGAGGAAGTATCCTCTTCTTCCTACCATTATTCCCATCTCCATGTCTTCAATCCATACCTTCAGCACTTTGTATCCAGTGTTGCAGCTGATGACAACCTGGTCTTTGAAGGTGTACTTGGCTTGAGAAGGCTCAATTTTCCCATTGATCGGAGGCTGCACCAGTGGGCATGGGTTTCCTTTGAATAAACAGAAAATGAAGATAAACAGAGGAATAAGAGGAGCACATGCAAAGTTCCAGCTCTTCCACCCAGCCCACGTAGCAGAACCTGAGAATCTCTGCCCTGCTTGTAATCGTAGTCTACACTGGCATGGCTCAGCCAGGCTCTTCTAGAAGGCATGGAGGCTCCAGGTCCTTCCTTCAGTCTGTAATTCTCTGGCTTTGAGCATTACAAATCTGGGAGTTAATAGCAGTAGTTTGTGCAATTATCCTGCCCAAAATTGCTCTGCTTTGCAATGTGGTCTTGTTTCAGAGCCCAGTTGTTGTAGTGAAAAAAGCACCCTTTGGAGGGAGAGCTCTGTGTTATTTTATGTCTCTCCTCTTGTGATTTCTGGAACAGAACCTTTCTGGAGATGGGATCATGGACCACCAAACTCATGGTTTGTCCACCTGCAGGCTTTATAAAGCCCTTCCCATTCCCAAGCCCAGCAAACAGAGGAAAGCAGCAGGAATTACCAATTGCTGTGTATGACAACTTCCAGCCCCTGTTCTCTCCGGAGTTGTCACTGTGGAAGCGGATCTGCACGCTGTTGGTTTGGGTTTCAATGCGTCCTGGGGACTTTTCTCCACAGAAAGGTCCAAACTCCTTTTGGCCTGCTTTGATCTGCCGAGGCAAAGAGGAGTGGGTGGTTTGAAAGGGGTCTTTGATTCCTGAGGCCAAAGGATGAGGCTGCAGTGGGGTCTGTGGGGTTCTAGCACCATGTGTTGGGGGGATGTGAACAGAAAGAGGGTCACTGTTGGGTAAAAGGGTCCCAAGCAGATGTGAAAAGACACATGGGGTCAATAGAGCACAAAGCTCCTGCTGATTCCATCACCCCTGTTCAGACTGGGGCGATTTTGATCCCATCACCAGGGCACTGGGGACACACAAGGTGAGTGAGAGAGGAGGAGTGTGCAGAGCCCAGCTCACCTTGATGTGGTCATATGGGCAGGTCACCTCGGGGTGGTCTTCCACATCAAAGCTGTCCTCAAAGTTCAGGGTGATGAAGAAACCCTCCTCCAGCTCGATCCGGTACAGGCAGTCCGAGCTCTTGGGGTAGGGGCTGGGGAAGTCAGCGCTGGTGATCACCCCATTTCTCTGGGTGTAGAGGTTGTCACTGCACTCCACTGAAACACACCCATGGCTCTGTCAGGGCCCTGGCAGTCATGTCCCAGCCCTGACCATACTCAGGAATCCTCCCAGTGAGGTGGGATCTGTTGGGTGGATCCATGGATTCCAAATATGGGTACATGGATCCCAAATACCTGTTCATGCAAGGACAATCTCACACAGTCTACTTCCAACAGAAGCCCTGGGCTGTGGGCTAGTCCCAGATAACCTACATGATGCAGATTCAGAGCAGGGACTAAACCTTTTAATTTCTCTGACTCGAGGAGGTCTATAGAGCTTAGCTGAGGAGCACAGCCCCTGGGAGAAGGAGTCCCAGACTAATGGTTCATAGGGGAAGAGGAACCTCATCCCTCCTGGGAGCAAAAAAAGGGCCATTTTGCCTGTGTTTGGTAGGTGTGGTGCCTACTCAGGGACCCTCTGTGTGCCCATCCCTGTGTCTGGGCTGTGCCTGTGGTACCTTTGCAGGTCCTGTTGTCGGAGTGGAGGATGTAGCCGAACCTGCAGGAGCAGTAGTACCCGCCAATGTAGTTGTGGCAGTAGTGGTCACAAGCCAGCTCCTCATCACTCTTCTCCAGGCACTCATCCACATCTGGAATGGAGTTAACAAGGAAGGGAGGTCACCCTGCAGCTCTCCACACATCACTTCTCGTGGGGACATTTGCCACAAGACCGAGAAATCTGTTATCCCATGTGGTGGGTCACATGAGCACCCAGCGAGTCCCACGTGGCCCAAGGGCTGCACATGAGTTCTTCTTTTGCCAGGGAACCCAAGGCTGACCTGGACTGTGATGGTTACAAATTTGCTACCCTGTCCTGGGTAGCCAGGCTGGCCCTGCAGGCTCAGATGGTGCTTACCCACAGCGGTGTAATGGGCATCGAAGCCTGTGAAGCGTTCCTCGTTGGAGAAGTCAGACCTGAAGGTGAGCCCCATGTAGGGCCCTGGAGACAGGATCACTTGCTGTCCTGGAGCTTGCTCTGTGTCTGTCGTCTCCCTGCCACAGAAGGTTGCCAGCTCCTGGTCCTCAGTTTCAATCTGTTAGCAGAAAGAAGGGGTGAGCCCGGAGAGCCTGCTGTTCCCTGGGGAGGTCAGGCTGGGATTGGAATCATTCTCTGTGTCCAGGAGCTCACACCTCTGCCTGTACTTGCCCAACCTGTCCCTGCCAGGACTCACCAGTGTCTCCTTGGAGCACAGGGACTCATGTCTGCCTTCTCTGCCTGGAGGCACCTCTGAAGCAGATGCCGAGAGCAGGTAGCATCCAGGATGTAGGGAAGAGCTGGGGGGTGTAAGGGGAGGATACAGGGTGGGAGCCCATGTGGGAGGTGGGTCAAGGACATGGGGAAGCAGTGCAAAAGAAGGGGTGTGAAAATCAGCCCTGAGCTGTGTCATTCCCCATCAGAGCTGTTGGTACCTGAGATGCCTCCCCTCACCTCTTCCCATGGCTCAAACACTGATCCAGACAGCAGCATCTGCTTGAGGAGCCTAGAGGAGCCCCTGCCTGTTGGTTTTGCATCAGCTCAAAGCAGCAGCTGTAATTTGTTTCTGTCCCCTGGGCTGCCTTTGGACAAGCTTGGCCCTGTCCCTGCCAGCCAGGCTCTCTGTCTGTGGTTCCAGGCACTGCTGGGGCTCTGACCACGCTCCCAGAGGGCTGAGGAAGGGGAGAGATGTGCCAGGGTGCCCCGTTGTTGTATCAGCATGCTCAGTATTCTCTATGCACATCCCTTTAAAACACAGCCTTATCTGTGCCTAAAAGTACTGTAATGCCTGCAGAAAACCCTCCAATTTTCCCTGGAAACCCCCTCCTTTCCTTTTTCCTTGCAGTTTTCTCCCACACTGATCCATCCCCTTCTCCTACACATCCCATCCCCAGCCCGTCTCAACCGCGACCACTCCCAGGCAGTTCCCAGCACCCTGCCTGCTTTGCCCCAGGGGATTTGAATATGAATAAGCCTCGGCAGAGGAATGTGATGAACACCACCAGCCAGCCCACCACCGCTCATGCCAAGGCGCCGCTATTGAGGCTGTGATGAAGTTTGCAGCCCCCCAGCACATGCCTGGGGAAAACAGTCAGATGCTCGGGGGCCCGTGGGCTCCTGGAGGTGTTGGAATGCTGTCCCAGGCTTGCTTGGCCTCAGCAAGGTGAGAGCCTTCTCCGACTCCATCCCTGTCGCCTAGAGACGCTCAGGATGTGCCTGCTGGGGAGGGCCTGGGGCTGAAGGGGAAATTTCCCAGAGCTGAACAAACAGGCGGAAACTCGTTCACACCAGGGAAAGCCAACGTGGAAATGGCAACTCAGCATGCCTTGACATTGCCTCCAGATATTTTCCATCCTCTCATTCAAGCTGGAGCTGGCCAGAAAAGAGAGACACTTTCCGATGATAAATTTTGGGAATTTCGAGAAAAAAACACGCACCCTGCTTTGGGGACAAAAACCCAATTGAATTTTTTTTTTTTTATTGTTTGTAACAGCATTCTGGGGCAAAAAAAGAAAACAAGTAATTTGGGCTCCATCTGGTTTCAATCCCTTTCAAATATACTGTGGTGCTTTAGAATTGCTTTTAGATCTGAAAGATTGTTTTGAAATGAAATAGTGTTTCAGAGTGAAAAACGGGAGTGCCATCACCAAAAGTGAAGGAAAAAGGCATTTCAGCCCTGATGCCCAGACATGGCCGTGCCAGCACGCAGGACACAGCCTCTTCCACTGAAAATGCTTTTTCTTAAGGAAATCTGTGGGAAGGAGGAATTTCCAGCCAGCTGCTCTGTGTGGGGCTGCGGTGGCTGTCACCTCTGCCAGTGCTCAAGAGCCGCTGTGTGAGCTCCCAGACAGCACAGGACCTGCACCACAGCATTCCTGAAGCGCAGGAAAATCTTCCCAGTGCCCTGTGTCCCTTCTCGAGGATGCTCCAGCCATGGGGCCAGCCCCAGTGCTGCCCCCAGCATCTCTGGATACAGCCCGGGAGCGGCAGGATGGGGCCCGGGAGAGCTGTGCTTTCCTCACTGGAGGTATCACAGCCCCTTATCTGAGACGGGTCCCATGCCCCGAGCCACGGGGAGCAGAGGCAGCCCTTCAGCAGTAAACTAAACAGAGAGGTCATCATGCCTGGTTAATATTTGCTGCTTCTGCTGGGGACTGTATACTTTTTTGTAGATCATTTACATCCAGCGAGCAGGCTGGTAATTAAATCCTGGTTGTTTGTTTGGAGTTTCTCCCTCTCGGGTCACGATGTCGACGTTTTCACTAGAGAAGATGTGTCCCCGAGGGAAATCTCAATTGCCACTGAGAAATTCCCTATAAAAATACGCTGAAAGAAGCCTCCTTTGAAAAATAAAATATAGCGACACCCTTGTGCCTTAAATTTACCCTTGCCAATGCCTCCTGCTGTCTTCCCTGTTTCTTCTTGCATCCTCAGTCTCTCATTAAGACTTCTGCCCTTCTGGATGGAGGCAGATTGGAGTCCTTCGCAGGCTGTTTCCCCATCCCTCTGCATTTTGGCTGGTGCTGTAGCTAAGGGATGTCTCAAACTATGGGGCTCCTCTCCGGCCCACCCTGATTCCCCCCCCGGGGGCAGGAGCTGGGATGCCCTGCCTGGCAGGAAAAAAAGGCTGCCCCAGGGCATGGGCTGCTGGGGATGCCGGGGAGCGCTAATGCTCCGAAGGTGCCTCCTGCAGCCAGGGGGTTAACGAAATGTCCCGAACACCGAGGGGGATTTGGCCCGGCAGTTTGGTGTCTGCTGCCGGAGAGGAGCAGTCGGCAATACGGAAACACAGCCGCCACCCGCCCCCCCTCTCCAGCCCTCCAGGAATGCACTAATTGGACTGATGAAGGCCAAACATACCACTTGTAATATATATAAATGGCTCATTAGGCAGAGAAATCGCAGTGCTGGGCTGAAGACACTGGGAACATGACATGGGGAGGAGACGCTCAGAGCCAGGGCAGGGCACGAAGCGGCCCCCGCCGAGCGGCCCCGCAGAGCGTGGCAAGAAGGCAACACCCGGAGCAACGGGGCTTTTTTCCCAGTGCTGCTGCTACTGACTGATGGAAAAGAAGCAGGGACAGCCCCTGCAAAAGCCTCCATCTAAGGCTTCTGGAGATCCTGTCCCCAAGATACATCAAGGGTCCTTTCATATGCAAACGTGAAATTGCCCTGAATTTCCTCGGAACACACGTGGCAGCCCTGCCATGGGGGACAAAGGAGGATGGCTGGTTTTCTGTCCTGTGGATTCGGCTTGGTGTCCAGAGACTGTGCCCTCCCGCATGGCAGCTGCACCCACATGCCCTATTTCTGGGCAAGGCTTGTTCCCTGGAGGGGCTGGGGGGTGAAAAGAGACCCAGGCAGGATGCTGGGGTCCTGCAAGAGCTGCTGACTTGCTCCCATGCTTGGTCCTCCTCCTTCCCCTGCACTGGAGGTAGCTGGTCCCCAGTGGTGCAGGGGAATGGCCAGTGCCACCAGGCACCTCTGCACAGAGCTATCAGGACAGGAGAGACAAGCAGCAAAGCCCTGGGCTCTCCCTTCCTCCCAGCTGCCTCCTGGGGTTCAGTGCTATTTGAGTCGCTTAACGTGGTTTCCTGGCTAGGGCTGTGGCTTTTGGGGTGTCCTGGGCCAGTGCTGGAGACTTGTGTGCTAAAATGTTCATTGCTGGGTGATCCCAGAAAGGGAGTTAAACCACGGTGAGACTCTCTGCAAATGAGGAACCCCCAAAACAGTTCCCTGTGGATGGTGATGAGCTGGGCAGAGCCTGCTGAGCAGCACAGCAGAGGGCGGGAGCTGAAAGCCCAGGGTGGATGGCTACTCCAAGCCTGTCTCCATGTACCTGGCAGGTGCCTGAGAGCAGCCATCCAAAACCTGGGGAGAGGTTGTATCCAATGTGCTGAGGCTCAGAGTTTGGCTTCCCAGCGTGTGTCTGGTGTTTTCTACCTGCACGGGGGGCATCTCCAGGTGGGTATTTTGGGGATGGCTAGTCCTCCTGTCTCTCTTACTTACTGAAGTGCCACTCCCCCTCTCTGCCATCTCCATTTGCACAAACAAGCCTCCCATCCTGTGAGCATTTCTTTAGGAGCCACGTTCTTTTTATATACACACACGCACGTGTGCATGTGCATACATATAAATAAACAGCTATTGTTTTAATTAGCCATTGTTTCAGAGCTCTGGAAACTGTTCCCTTCTGCAGACCACCCCGAAGGCAGAGGTCTGTGTTGGTTTATGGCTTGGATCACCCTGAGCTTGCCACTTGGGATGAGCTTCTACACCGCTTAAGAGCTTGGGTGTGTGGGCAGCCAAGGAGTAAGGGCAAAGACCAGGGCACAGGGGCTTTTTGCCTGTCCTGTCCTGAGTCCCCACCTGCTCAGCCCCTTTTTAACCTCCTTCTTGTGGCAGTCAAGATGATGAAGATCCTGAACAAACAAGAAGGTGTTTCTTGTCACACACAGAGGCATATAATCATATATTTAACCTGTGCAACTCTCTGGCATGTGGTGCTGCAGAGATTAAAATTACCCATGAGCTCAGAAAGCAAAGGTACAAGTTCATAGATGGGGAATCCATTGAGCACTGTGGAACACAGAGACCTGCCTGTGTTTCTGAGCTTCCTCACTGGGACCTGCAGAATATTACAGAGAAGCACCTGCATGTACCAGGTCTGTAGTCATATTCTATAGCCGTGCACTGTGGCCTCTCAAAGAGTGGGCTGATGCTGTTTTTACACCTTGTGCTGGTGCAGACAGATCTGGACACACAGACCCACAGAGGAAAACAGCCACAGAGTCATTCACTGCTGTACTTGATGTTTTCTAAGCCAGTGGTTGAGTAGCATCAAGACTTCACCCTTACCCAGCAGAGTAACCTCTGGATCTCCCGTAATCCATCCATTTTCATCACTTTTCAAATGCAATTCTGTGGCAGAGGCTCCGCAAGCTGAGTTACAGCCCCAAGCAAATTTATACAGCTGAGATCTAAATCCCTGTGAAAAACACCGCCTTATGGAAATCCAGCGGCACGGAGAGCTCTGGTGCCAAGTTGGCACCATGGCCAAATAACAGGGAGCCTTATGACAAAGGAAAAAAGAGCAGGGGGTGAAGGGCGGGAGGAGGGGTGAAGCTTGGAATGGGGAAAGTTTCCAAGAAATCTGTTCCTTGAGCTTATTGGGGTTTTAAAGCAATATATCTCTATATATGTCCCTGGCCCTTGTGCTTGGAGAAGATCCAGGAGAAGCAGAAAGAACTAATCAAACCTCAATGAGAGCTGTTAGTAGCAGAGTAAGTGCCAGCACAAAGGGGAAATTAAAGCAGGGAGCAACAGATCCTGGAGGAAAAAATACACAAATATTTGCTTTGTTTTCTTAGGGCAAGAATAAAACAATAATTTCAATTATCTGGCAACTTGCACCAGGGCCAAGTTCTGTGGTTCCAGACCTGGGAGCAAGCCCCACCTGCCTCTGTGTGGAGGGGGAGGGTGGAGCTTGTGCTGGGTGATGGTTTAATGTATGTTCAGCCAGGCAACCCTAGAAAGCATCTGCTAGCTACTGCTGGTCTGCCAGAAGAACCACACTTGACCATTTTCAAAGATGTGGAGAGCTCCCTGTGCCCTGGATGTCAAGGAGAGCCCTCATTGGTGACATCTGTGGTGCAAAGGCAAGGTTGGTCTGTGGCACTGCAGTGTGTGGCCACCACAGTTTTGGGTGGGTTACTGCCCAGCAGTGAAGCAAACTGAAATATTTGGAGGTTTTGGCCATAACAGCTCCCTGGAAACCTCCACAGCATCCTCAAGCTCAGCTCTAACCTTTCCCTTTTGCTTCCTGTGGGGCTGGACAGGGTGTCCCAAGAGCCTGCAAGGCAGGGCCAGGGATCCAGGCTGGCTGCAAGAGGCCACCACAGCCGTGGCCTGACAAAGTGTGCCCAGCTCAAGGGCCCTCCTTGCCGGCATCAGAGTGGCACAGGCTGGTGTTTAGTCACAGGTGTTTTATCAGCCCACAGGTGTGAAAATCCCATTGGTGCAGTAAGAATTAGGTGCCCAAATCCTTTCAGAAGTCTCTTCCTCTGTGGGTAAGCTCTGACTCTGGTGTCCCACTCAGTGCACGTCCAGTGGGTGCTGCCAGCTTACCTGTGTTCTCCTCGTGGCCCACTGAACTGACAGCTCCTGAGCCAAATCAAATGGGGAAAACTGTCTTGTTCCCAGCTTTTCCAGCACTACCCTTTCTCAGCTGGCCAAGCAGCTCTGCTGTCTACCCCACCATCTGCCCTGAGATCTCACAGCTCACCTTCACATAGTCGTATTCACAGAGGTAGGATGACTCCAAGTCAAAATGCATGAAGTACAGCTTGATTTTAAATCCGTCAGGCACAGAGATGTTCCACGTCATTTCCGAGTCACTGGGATAGGAGTCGGGGAAGTTGGGAGACTGGATCTCCCCAAACATGTCTGTCAGCTCCACGGCATCTGCCACGCAGAGCAGCAAGGCACAGAAGGGCCAGGCCAGGGGGTACCTGGAACACACACGTGAGGAGATGAAATGAAGCTCTGGCAGTGACAACACCTGTTGAAGGCTCATCTCTCTTCCCAGGTGGATCCTGCAAGAGGAGGTGCAGCACCCTGGCACCGTGAGCAGACCCTGGGAGGTGGAGGTGGGAGCTGCATGGGGCACCTATGAGGGGAAAGCCCCTTTGAAAGGTGGGTGCCACAGGGGCCACGTGTGCTGCAAAGGCACCTCCACAGCTCCCAGCCAGCCTGAAGTGCCATCAGGAGCTCGGTGTTTCCCGTGCTTCTGGGAGCAGCAGCCATTGGCAACACATCCGTTAACTAATGGAGCTCTGGTGGGCAAATCTTCATTTAATGGAAGAATAAACATAAGGATGCTTAATAAAATAATGATGCTTTTAAATTGGTTTAATGAAAGCATCATGGCAATAACTGCTAAGTATCATTATTATTATTATTATTTCTGCTTAGCCTCATCCTGCCAAATTGGGATCATTAGCTCTCAATAAACAGCACACATCTTTGCAGCTGGGCAAGGATGGAACCAGGCCCCAGCAGTGCAACCCAGCATGTTACACTCTACCTTCTTTCTTTTTTTCTTTTTCTTTTTTCTCTTTTTTCTCTTTTTTCTCTTCTCTTCTCTTCTCTTCCTCTTCCTCTTCCTCTTCCTCTTCCTCTTCCTCTTCCTCTTCCTCTTCCTCTTCCTCTTCCTCTTCCTCTTCCTCTTCCTCTTCCTCTTCCTCTTCCTCTTCCTCTTCCTCTTCCTCTTCCTCTTCCTCTTCCTCTTCCTCTTCCTCTTCCTCTTCCTCTTCCTCTTCCTCTTCCTCTTCCTCTTCCTCTTCCTCTTCCTCTTCCTCTTCCTCTTCCTCTTCCTCTTCCTCTTCCTCTTCTCTTCTTTTTCACCCAAAATGGAGAATCACATAGAGGCTGAGATCCATAGAGATGCTTTGTCATCAAACCCATCTTTTAAAAAATCTCAGCCTGAAGAGTTTGTCCCAACTTGTTACTAACTTGTTTATCCCAGAGGAGGGCAGAGAGAACAGGTAAATCTGTGGTGATCCAGCTGACTTCACACCAGCCTTGAGCTTCATTTGACATGAAAGGGAGCATAGACTGAGTATCTCTGTTCAAGGAGAGAACACCACCTGTGCTGGAGGTGTGAACACAAAAGCCTGTGCTCTTGCACAGGACCCAGAAAGAGCAGACCTCAGGCTCTTTACACATAGTGGAGCATAAAAAGGAAAAGAAACGTGCAGGAAATAAGAGCCATTAGAGATGAAAATTTCTAAAATAGGCACTAAGGCCTGGCAAGGCTTGTAGGTGTGTACAACAGACATTGGAACTACTCACACATACACGTACACCTGGTTTCAAAATCAGGCCTTGATTTAGGTATGCTGGTGAGGAAATTGAAGCTGCATTAGTGAATTATTTTTAACCTGTCTGTGTTCCTTCAAAACCAGGACAGTAAATTTCTGGGGTTCATTTGCGTAGTGACATCGCTTTTCTCAGCTCTTCGTTACAACAAAAAGTAAAAGGGAGCTGAGAAATTTGGCTTGATTTTTCTTTCAAGCAGAGTGAGGTTGAACATGTCCTTTTCTGACAGCTTTTCTGAAACCACAAAAATGTGTGAAGGGAAAAACTGTTACTCCTCCGGTCAGAGTACATGCATGGGGCTGGATGCTGGGCTGGTGTAAATGGACATCACCTCCTCCATTTCAACAGGCTGCTTTCTTGTGTGGCTCTGCTTTCCCCTAAGCAGGGGAGGCAAAACAGCCTCAAACTTCTTCCCCATGACAGGAAAGCCTTAACCTCAAGTGAAAGTGATAAATGACCTTTAGAAACTTGAAATCCGTGCAGCAGGTCCCTCCTCGCTCACACCTTTTCCCCTGGGCCGTGGCAGAGCGGTGCCCACGCCAGGATGCCCCTTTGCCTTTGCCGGGATGCTGGCGTTCAAGCTGGGCTGCGGCACGAAGCCGGGGCGTGAGCACCGCCTTGTTCGCTCACGGACGGGGAAACTGGAGCCGCGATCATCACCGAGAAACCCTCCTCGGCAGGACAGCCCCCCTGCCCGGCCGTGCCCTGAGGCCGCGGGGTGCGGGAGCCCGGGCTCAGCCCGCCGCGGAGGTACTCACCTCATTTTGCTGCGGGGAGAGTTTCCCGGCGGCTTCGGTGCGGAGGATTGATGGCTCGCTGGCGGGGGAAGGCTTTGCCTCTTTCCCAACACTCCGCTGTCCGCCTTATCTCTGTCCGGAGATTTGCGAGCGTGTGTGCGCCTATGTGTGTGTGCGTCTGGAGCTGTCTGGCATTTTCCATGCAGGTCACGCCTTCCCGTGCCTGCAGCCGTTCCCCACATCCAGGCAGGCGGCAGGCAGGCAGGCAGGCAGACCTGCCCGCATCCGAGCCCTCCTCCCCGCCCGCCTCTCCCTCCTCTCCGCCGCGGGGCTGCCCTGCGCTCCAGTATTCAGCGGAGTTTTTGTCTTCCCTAATCTCCAGAGTTTTGTGTGTGTGTGTGTGTGTGTGTGTGTGTGTGTGTGCGCCCATGCACATTGTGTTTTCTCTCTGTTTTTTTCCCCCCTCACAGGCTGCTTTGCCAGATGGCAAAAATTTGCCTCTCAATAGGGTCTGAGGCTCCAGCAAAAACAGAAGGCAAGAATGTGTGAAAAAAAAAAAAAACCTGTGCGGGGATAAATAGCTTTAGTGGTGGTGCTGCCGCTGGGATCGGCGCTCGGGAATTGCTTTCAGCATCTCTGCTTAATGCCGAGCAGCGTTTGGGATGGGGATCCGGCTTCCAAGAAACTTTGGAGTTGTGACAGTCTAAATAAAATCAAGCCCTAATTTGCATCCTCTCTAGAACTGAGGAACTGCCGGATTCAGTATTTTGTCCCAGGGCAAAAGAGCAGCTTTAGATGTGGACTCTGCTCAGGAGTGAGAACTTTAAACACGTAAGTTCCATGTTTTGAGCCTGACTCCCTCCTGTTGAGGAAACAGGTAAAAACATGAACACTCCCCGCCAAGCCACGGGAGACTGATCTCCCCTCCCTGTGCCAGGCACAAACCATCCCAAACTCCCCTGTCTGCATAGCTAAGTGGGAAGAAGATCTATCTGGGCTGCAAATAAAGGAATAATAACATTTAGGGCATCAAAGCATGCAAGCGACTCCCTCATTCAGAAATCGCCTTGGACACACGAGGAGCAAAACTTTAATAGCTGTTTACCAACTTCAGCTTGAGCTGGTTAATGTAAACCCCGCAGACATCCACTGGCAGGCACGGGTACACATGCGGCATGTTAAAAGACACACAAAAACAAGAGCCGGGAAGAGGCAGGGAAGCAGGGGTGTGCTGGCACCACTCCTGGAGCAGCAGCTCCCAGCCCTCCCGGGCTCCACAGCTCGCTGATGTCAGGCTGTGGCGCTGCTGTTAAAGGGGCAATGGTACCTCCAGCCTCTGCACGGGCTTTGCTCCTCCAGCAGTCCTGGAGAAGCTGGGAGGGAAGGCAATAGAATGAAAAAAAAGGTAGAATTTTCTTTTTCCATTTCTTGTCTTTGTGTTTTGGGGGGTTATGGTGCCTTGACTTCCTGTGCAGAAGCTGCTTCTCTTGTTCCCATGAGTCTCTCGTTTTGTACTGAGAAAGAAATGGTACCTAAGAGACACAGTGAATAAAATAGAAATGTATGGGTGAAAAATCACCAGAAAAACAGGAGAAAGGCCCTGAGTAAAGGGAAGATATCAGTCTGCCATAATTTGTGGCTCTATTTGGGAAGTTTTAACAGCTTATCACTAAGCAGACATGAGCTCTCACTCATGCTAACACACCCAGGCAAGCTGATCAAACTAATTAATATGTAAGCAATGTGTCAAATGCAAGGATTTATTTTTGAAGGCAAGTATGGTCTTGTCTGAGCTCTGAATACACTGTGATCTATTTTTTCCCTGCCTGTTCTGCAGGGTGGGTCCTTCATGCATTCATTTTTCCATCACGGCAGCCTTCTATAGCTTTTTGGAATGGCTTCTCTAATTCAGTATTAATTCTGAAGTGAAATTTTCTTTGCCAGCTGGTGCTTCTTTGAAGACAGATCACCTCGGGTCAAAGTCAGTGTTTACACTTCAAGGATGGGAAATGTAAGGTGGTCATGGAAGCTCTGCATGTTTTTGGACCATGCTGATGGATGCAGCATGGGCTTAGAGCATCCATGCTGACTGTGTAGGCTCTGCAGGGCAGGAGAGGATGCCCAAGGGGCAGGACACTGCAGATCCCACCAGCAGCCCTCTGAGCTGATTTCCCTGACAGGCTGCTGAGTCCTAGGGATTTGCCTTTACCCCATGCTTGTCCCCATCCCACAAACCCCTTGGTGTGCAGAATCATATCTCTCTGAAAGCTCATGATGACCAGCTCAGGACTCAAGTTTTTTTCCTGGCCAAATCTTACCTGAGACATTTTGGCCCCCTAAAGAAACTTGAGAGGCAGTGGCTGTATGGCCACAACTTCAATTCTGCTGTATCCAAGTGCCTAAAATCACCTGCAGCCTCCTGCACCCCCATTGCCTCCTGCTCCAAACTCCAGCCCCAACACCTGCATTACTGAATCCTCTAGGAAGGGACTCAGGTCTCCAAATGAGTCCTATTGGAGCCCTAATGGTCTGGCCTGGCTAATTGCACGGCCTCCCTGGGCTACAGCAGATGAGCTCTGATTGCTCTCTGTAGCAATATAGACCCTGTGCTGCAGAGTCTGCTGCCTGGGGAGGCGGATGAGGATCTGCTCTGGCTGCAATGCCTTCTCCAGTGTTGTTCCCATCTCTTAGAGAGGAGGGCTCACCATAGCCAGGCCTGGCTGCTCACACGGCTTTGTGAAGTGTCCGTGAAGAGTAAAGGCAGAAAACATCACCAGAGGAGGATGTGGTGCTGTCCAGACAGGGTGCCAGGCAAGGGGCACCTCATCCCATGTGTGCTGTTACCTGCTCCTCACCTGGAACATCTAGCTGGCTCTCAGCTACCAGTGATGCCAGGGGTGTGGAGCCTTGTCCCACCTTACTGGGGCACTTGCGAAGTATTATCTGAGGTCTCACCATGCAGTGACTGGAGTGGCATGCTGAATTTTTAGGAAGGAGTGTTTTCTTCCACAGGTGCTGGTGGAACAGTGGAGTTAGACTGTGACAGATCAGCAAAGAGGCTTGGACCTGCTTTCTCACAGATGTCTCCCATGCTTGGAGAGGCCATTCCTGGAATTACTTCTGCTTGTCCATGATGCTCATCAAGGACTGAGATCAGCAGTGTTGTGTGAAGCATTCCTTTAATGCTGAGGGAAAATTCACCTCCCTGAAATAATACCCCAACACTGAGTGGAGTTAGGGACAAAACAGATGTGAGGGATAAGTGTGGACCCACAGAAATGTGACTGTGGGGTGAATCAATGACTGGTGTAAATGGTCATACACTGAGAGCCAGCAGCCTGCAGGTGTTTGTGACCCTGCTGCCCTCTGGGTCAGGCCAGCACAGCCCACACCACAGCCTCTCTCATGCCCTGTGCTGGGCACACTGCAGCGTGTGCACTGCTCCTTGTCATGATGTATGTGACAGGGACAAAAGTGCTGGCAGATCCTGCTCCTGCTCTGAGCTGTGACATCTCCTCTTCTGTCCTCCACCCGGGATGCTGGAGAAGACCTCATTCTCCAGGAGATGTGAACTGTGCTCTCAGCATCTCTCTTCCATCCTGCAGGAGATGTGGGCTCTGCTCCTGGCATTTCTCCTCCATCTCTGATGGGTTCCTGGAGCCCCCTCGTGGTTCCTACCACGGACAAGGTCCCACCGAAGCCACCCTTAGGGAGCTGCTGGGGCGCCCTCAGCATCCCTGACGCAGTTTCCGTGCTGCTCCAGTGCTGGGGAGGCAGCAAAAGTCACCTTGGGGACGTCACTGGGGGGACAGGGCGTGGAGGTGACAACAGAGACATTCAGGAGTCTGAACAGGGCAGACAGTCCCATTGCAAAGCCATCTCCCTGCTTTGTGAGGGAGACGAGTCCTTGAGCGGCTTTGCAGACCCTGCCCCTGGAGCCTGATGCGCCGTGTGACAGTCCCAGGGGGAGGCGGCCACAGCCCAGACCCGGCGCGGAGGAGGGGGAGGATGCATGGGCATGGGAAAGGGGGCGTATAAAACAGGGGGGAAAAGAAGAAAAGCGGAGGTCGGGGAGGAGGCTACACAAAGGTGGGAAAAAGGGGCCGTGGGGTGATGGCAAAGGGTGTCTGCGGAGAAGAGGGGAGAGCGGCTGGGAAGCGGCGTGCGGAGGCGGTGGGCAGGGCAAGGCTCGCTCGCTGCCGGGGAGCTGGGGACGCTCGTCTGTCCCACGGGGCCCCGAGTGCCACTAGATGGCACTTGAACCTCTGCGTGGGGCGGCCGCGGAGCGACACGGGGGTCCCGGGGATGCGCTGGGTCCGGCGGCTCTCAAAGCGCTCCCGGCAGCTGTTCCCACGGGTGATCTGCCCTGGGGGCTGCGTGGGGAGAAAACGCAGAGGTGAGATGGCTTTTGGGACAGGTACTTCCCTCCTGTCCCTGCGCTGTGCTGGCCCTGCTCCGGCACTTGCCCTGCAGAGAGGCTCATGCCACAGCCCTTTGCAGAGGTGGCCCTTTGCTGAGGTACCACACAGCATCCACTGGAAGGCACCTCAAAAAAAATATAGTGCACTCTCAGCACAGCCCAGTGGTTATTCAATAAATTGATGCTTTGTTCGGCTGTGAGAGAAAATCAGATCCAGAGTGCTGTGGATGGAAATACCAAGCCCTTTCCCCTGTTTTCAGTCCTATCCTCTGCCTCTGCATGCACACTGTGAGGTCATGGGAGGCACCCTGACTGTCACAGCACGTTCACAACTGGCACGTGAAGATCAGGATTGTTTCAGCAACCAGCCATTCCCCTCCCTGCTGAAACTGAGGGATGCTTGGGTGACCCCAAAAGGGTGCATAGAGGAAAAAAATGAACACAACACTGAAATAGAACCAGAGAAATCAGGATGTTTTGTCACATATTGGCCAAGTCAAATGTATCTCTTTTCCTCTGGATCCCAGCTGCTACATCACTGGCTCCTGACAGCTGCCAGAGCTGTGACTTTGTGCTGCTGAGTAACCCTGTGTGCTGGGCCTGACTTTGGTGGATGTTTTGCCATTGCTCCTCTTTGCATTCCGCTGGAAGGGAAGCCCATGAGTGCATTTGAGAGTGTGAGAGCTGAGGTGCTGAGGCATCACTCACCTGACAGGGTACAGGCTTGGCTGAGCCTACACCACTGCTGAAGGACAGGCACAAGACTTGTGAAGGGTTGAGGCACTTAGTACCCACAAAGGCAAGCAGCAGAGCATCTCTGGCACACCTTTGAGAGAAAAAGACCTCTGAAATTTATTTTGAGGAATCCAGGGAAAATCTGGGGTAGGGACAGGCTGTGAAACCTGGTCCTGCCTCATAGCCTGATGCCCCATACCCTCCTCAGTCCAGGGGAGCACTTGGCATGAGAAGGGCTCTGTTTTCCATCCCCAGGTTCCCAGACTCAGCATCCTTTTTTTCTCCAAGCACTTTTCTTGGTGACAAGTGAGTCACTGGGGAGCTCTGGACCCTATAAGGGTCACACCACGACCAATCCCTCTCTGTGCAAACCGGTGTCCTCTTAAGAGGCAGCACACAGCTGTAAGGCTTTCAGACAAGCCCAAATCACTGTGATTTCGCCCCGACAGAGCAGCTGTGAAATTGCAGCGGGACAGAGCGTGGTGTGACTGAAGTGATTATGTGGGTGGCAGGGGATGATAGCAAATCCATGGTGCTGGAGGGGCTGAGCTGTGCTCTGGAGCACAGATAACGTGAGCTGGCTGAGCCCAGTCAACAGTTTGTTTGCAGGTTCTTGCTTCACTGGGGAAAAAAAAAAAAAAAGGCACAGAAAAAAAATCTCAGAGCATTGTTTCCTTCTCTTTTTTTCATTTCCAAAAGCTCAACCTCACCAAGGCTGGTGGGTATGGGACCATGGTGTGAGTCACTGCTGGGCCTGATAGCACCAGCCCCTGCTCACATGCCCAGGGTTCAATGCAATTCTCAGTAGCCTGTAGCTCCCAGCATTCAGCAGCCCCTGCTGCAGGTGTGTAACTCTCTACCCTAAATGCAGCCTGTTTCTCCTCTTGGGAAGCCTGAAAATCAATGTCCTGAACCTGAAGCTTCCTGCTACAGAGTGTCTATTTTTTCTCAGGACCAGTAGACCTTCTGAGGCCCCTCCAAGGGGAAGCCCTCTCACCTGGGTGGCTGCAGTTACTTCTAGACATGGTGGTGGTCTAGATGTGATGAATGTAGAAGCCTGCAGGTCTTTGTTAGCTGCAGCAATGAACAGTCTCATCCCTGAGAGGGTTGTGTTGGGTCGACCTGCTCCGTGGAGTCTAGGTTATGGTGGCACCAGGTAGGATGGTGACCAGGGAGCAATTTGTCATGAATGGTGGCTCCTGGTGGTGCCATTTGGTCCTTGGTGGAGCTGGGGTAGGCTGGCAATTTTCTGTGTGTCACTGGTGCTGGGGACACTGCCCATGTGTGCCATGACCAATGCAAATTTATGCTTCAGGCCCTGCCTGTGCCTCTGGTCTGAAGCATTTTTAAGGCTGGTGGTGTTGTTCTCACAATGCTGGCTCTCTCAAGCAACACAGCCTGGAAAGAAAATGACCCAAAGAAGGTCTGGTGTATGGAGAAATATCATGGTGACATCCAGTGCTTCTGGACTTGGTGAGGCCAAAACTGATGGGGAAGCCCTGGTGCTGGGGCTGGTTCAGTGGTGAGGCAGTTCATACAGACATCTGTGCCAAGTGACTCATTTCCTCCTGGCCACAAGGGGAAACTGCTGCTGCCAGCATGGAAACCCACATCTTTGCAGGGCCTTTCAGTCACTCCAGGGATCATCCCTCTTGTTTCCCATTTCCCGTGGGGGGGGACATGGCAGCTGGGTTGCTGAAGAGCTGCTAAGGCCGGAAGGCAAGGCAGGAGTATGGGGACATTGCAAAGAGAAGAAGGTGTCTCAGAGAAGTCCTTTGACACTGGTGCACACCATGTTAGTGCTGAGGAGACTCCCAGGTCCCCACAGCCACAGCTGTGTGTGCCTTGCACCTCTCACACGGTGTGACATCCATGGCAGGGGCCTGATGTCCCCTACCTCATTTTCTCTTGCTGAGGATGACTGTCCGGGGCTGAAGCGTTGGACGCAATGACAATACAAATGTCGAGGTCATTTACTGCTCACTGGTAAATGTGCTTCCTAAACTGCTGCCTTTCGTGTGCCCTCCGAGCACCCCCACCCAAGGAAGGTTCGGATATTTAACCCTTCCCCTGGGCATCCCTTGGGGCAGCAACATGAAGACTGGAAACTCGTGGCTATGCGCAGACAGGGCAGCAGAAGAGGACTCGGAATCGAGGGATGCAGGAGAGGGCTGCGAGCTGTTTGTGTGCCTCTGTGCGCTGCTCTGAGCCAGCTGGGGAGCAGTCATTCTCCGTGAGGGCTTTGTGAGCCTTGCTGCGGAGCGTTATCGACAGGCAGCAGCTCTGCCCTCATCACAGCCTGTTAATCAGCGCCGCGGGTCCTTAGGAGGTGTGCGGGATGGCAGGCGGTGCATAACCTGGAGGTGAGCACAGCTTGCGCATCACATAGCTGGAGACAGCGGTGCCGGGGGGCACGAGGGTGTTTCAACAGCTCACCTGGATAAATGACACCCAGCAAGAGGCTGTTAGTTATCTTTAAAAACTGCTGTGGCTTGTGATTTTATGGAGGACCGCATTTACAGTGCCATTCAAATCACATCTTGGTTCTTACTCATGCCCCAACCGACCCCTCCAAGACACGAAAATTCAGCTGGTGATGAGCCATGGGTTTGGGAAAAGCAGAAGGTTGGTAGTCCTGAGGGCAGCAGTGGGCAGAGAGGGATGGTGCCCTGGGCTGAATTCGTGGAGAGCAATTTCTGCATTATTCATTCACGAGTGAGCTCTTTGGGGGTGTGTTTGAGCAGAAAAATTGGTATTGAACATTTGTAGTGTCACAAATCGATTGCACACAGGTGATTTCAGTTGCTGTCAGGATGTAGTCACTTCTGGGGCAGAGGACTGGTACCCAGAGCACGTTACCAGGGCAGGGGAGAGGCGGGGAGACTGGGACAGGGAGAAGTCTGAAGCCTGTGCCTGCCTGAGACACCGTCAGGCAGTGACCCAGGCACAGTGAGCCTTTACTTACAGACAGAAAAATGCAAACACCAGTTTTACACCTCAGGGGAAGCTCTGCAGCCTCGGGGCATGGCTCGGGACCGAGCTCCCATCTCAGAGCAGGGTGCTGAGCACGGCTGGAAGTGGGGGATTAATGTTCTGACACAGATGCACTGGTTTTGCCTTCAGACCAGTTAGAAACCACATAATAGCTACAGAGCAGCCAGGAGTTGTATTGTTATTCTGAACCTTGGGAAGACTTTCTTTCCCCACGATTCCTTTGTTCTGTCTCCCTCCTCTGCTATTTCCATCAGGCTTGGGGCACACAGAGTGTGAGAAGCTGCTCAGGAAGCAGAGGGATGCAGTTTGGGTGAGGTGTGCTGTGCCTGGTCCTTAGGAAAGCCTGGTGATGTGGGTGGGACTCCTGTGACCTCGTGCAGGAGAAGGATGTAGGCTTGGCTTGCCAAGGAGGACTTCCCAGCAAGCCAGCTATGTCCAATTTCTCCTAAATGGCATCTTTTAGTTCTTGTGGGGGCTGAGCTGGGGCTTACAAACCTTTGTTCAGCTCGCAGTCTGGGCTCCCCGGGGAATGCCATTCTGTGATGGCTGGAGGCCAGAGGGGACAGTGTGCAGGGGACAAGCTGTGTCTACAGCTGGTGTTGGTGGGTGAAGATTCTGTGTACTACCATGCTATAAACAGTAATAAAGATACCAAACCCACTCAGACAGGCCACTGAGGAGACTCCAGTAGCCTTAACAAGAGACTGAGGAAACATCAGGCTGCCTGCAGCAGGTGCTGGTGGTGAGATGTGCTTCATGTCTCATCAGTGCTGGGGAAGTGCTGAAAAGAGAAGAAGAAGCTGGATGGAAAATGTGACTTTAGATCCATTTCCAAGTGAGAAAAATCTTGAACACATTAGAGGACTACAAGGGGAAGGGTTTTTGCCCGCCCAGAAGGGTTTGGATCACCCCACAGCAGCACTGGAGCTGCTGGTATGGACAATAAGAGCATTCAGTTTGGACTGTGCATCTGTGGAGGGCACCCGTGCTGTGAGCAAAGCTGAGCTGAATCCCAGCCCCTGGGCCACTCAGTGCTGGAGCTGTCATCCTGGGAATGTCCTGCACCTTCCTCTGAACTTTGGGGACAGGGTGATGAAGGAGGGCACAGCATAGGGTTGCTGTCACTTCCAGTCTGTCCCATCTGCTTTATGCCAAGGTCATAAGTGTTTTGTGGCTTTTAGTTTGGTTGGTTTTTGGAGTCTGTTTTTCACCCCCTGGCTGCGTAATTTCATCTATAAAATGCTGAAGTGTCAGCTGGGATCAAGTCCTGCCTTTCATTTTCTGTTTCTGCTTAAATTAATATTGATGTAGTGTTTGTCTTTATTTAATATTCATGATGATAAAAGACTTGGAGCCATTCACTTTTAATTACATCCTTCTCGTAGAAACAGTCTAGCGCAATTAGAGGGCTTCCAGTGCATGAAAGAAAAACAAACAAAGTTTTTGCATCCACTTCCAGACGTGCCAAGTGGGGTTCCCAGGGGCATCCCCATTCCCTCTGCTGTGGTGGCCTGTGAGCAGAAGCTTCTGTCTAAGACTGCTCTGGGCTGTGCTCTTAGGGAGCCCAGAGCTCTTGGTGACCATTTGCAGCCCTCTAATGTGGGGCAGTTTCTGCGAGAGATGGGAAGGAGGCAAATGAGCAGCTCCACTGGATGGGAGTCGGTGGCTTTGGATGGAAGGGAAAGCAGCTGGGCTTTCCCAGGTGGGGGGTTGTGATGTGGGAGTTCCACTTCTATCCTTGCAGCAGCCCCACTGTGTGTGTGGGAATTGGAGCCCTTGTGCTCTCTGCCCTCCCTTCTGGCTGGACACGTGTCCCTGTGCAGCTCAGAGAGTCCACCTCTTCTCTCCCAGCAGTAACAGCCACTTAAATCAAATCGGGGAAAATGACTGTGGAGTGATGCCTTGATGGCAAGGCAATGGCCAGCTCTCCTCTGTAGCACTCAGGCAGCATTGCTTCTCTCTCCCATTACACTGTCCATGAGCAAATTGTTATATTGAGCTGTGCAAATTGCCCAGGAGCTTCTGCTGGGAGCCTGAACCTTTTCTGACACATAAAGCCAATTTTTCTGAGCCTGCCTAATGATCAGACATGGTCTGGCTACCAGCATCTCTTTTGGCAGCTGGGGTAGTGGTGGCTTCTGCTCTTGGTGTGGCTGGTGACAGGAGACAGCAAGCCTGAGGACTTCCTGTGGACTGCAACAACTCTCCTGCTGTCTCAGAGCTGGGTTTTCACAACTCTTTGAAAATTGGAGCCCTTAAGAGTTAGATGTCAGCACCCTACGTGGGAACATCCCATGTTACAGCTCTGTTTGGAGACTGCTGTGCCAAACAACTTCCTGTGCTTGGGCTGCCTTTTGGTGAGGGATCAGACATTGCTGGTCACATCCTGCTCACAACCAGCTGGCTGCTACCTGGGGCTTTCTCACGTTCAGTGGCTGTTTCCAGCAGCAATGGCCTTTGGCTGAGACAACACCTTAATGAGGAACTCCTTTAAAGTGTCTTCTCTGCTGCATACAGGCAGGGCTGAGTGCAACAGGCTGATCATTTTCAGCCTGTAAAATATACATCATTCCATTTTACATAGGGGATCATCACTGCACAACTGACTCTTATTTTCATCCTTTTCCTGCTGTAATTACTATCCCCCTGCTGATGCCTGCGCCGATGTCTGTGCATGATGAGTGAAAATTTAAACTGCCCTGGGTGATGGGACACAGACCTTGCTGAAAAATTTAAGTGTCTTGTATCCAGAGAAGGCTGGCCCATAAATAAAGGATGAAGTCTCCACAGCAGGAGGGGAGAGCTAGTGCAGCTCCTGATTTAACACCTTCCTTCCCACCTCCATTCATGCTTGGAGCTGTGGTTCTTCTCCTTGTAGAAGGCTGGGAACCTGTGGGAGCCCCAGGGTGTCAGGGGCTGGAGTCCCTCCAGAGTCACTGTGTCTCAGAAGGAAGCTTGGAGTTAGGAGTAAATTGAAAGCAGCCATCCCGAGCTTAAGTGGGAAAGTTGATCAATTTAGCCTAAGAGCTAAAGCTGCTGGTACCTGTGGAGCAGAGAGCCTTAGCTAGAGCAGAAGTAATAGGCCAGTTTTCTTCATTGAAAAATGAGGAATACAAGTAATTAATCTCCTTGTGACATGGAGGGGATGCTGGGGGAGAGTGATTATAGCATGCTATGAGCACTAAGATGAATAACTCTCTATCCTGTAAAAGGTCAGTGAATTTTAGTTTAAGAGTGCAGAACTGTTTCTATTCCCACATCTCTTCAGAGGTATTTTACACTCGTAATTTGCACATCAGCCCAGACAGTCACAGATGAAACGACAGTTGGGTGAAAAATCTCTCCCAGTAGTAAGTTGCTATTTCTGTGTGTTACTGACTGTGCTGCTGAGTTCACTGGAAAGAGCAGAAGTTGGAGACCTATGGCATCATCAGGTCTGATGCCCTTCTGTCACATGCACAACATCACACAGACTTCAGGGGTCCCTCCCCCATCTTCTGCTGCTGGCAAGGGCTCATCCAGCACACAGACCTAAGGGTCAGTCTCCCCCGGGACATCAGGCCTCAGTCCACACTGATTTAAGCAGTTGCATGGAGGAGGAAATTGTGTGGGATGGAGCAATGTTTCAGGAGGAGGCAGTGGCTCTTTTTACCTCCCAGGTGGTAATTTGCTCTGAGTGTGAAATCTCTCATTTCCAGCTTCATGTCCCAGGAATGAGGGAAGGGGCTTGGCCTCCTGTCTGTCACCCCAGCACCAGACACCTTTAGCCAATTGATCACCTCAAAGATGTTAAATTGCTCTCCAGTTCAATGAAAGGTGGGAGAGAAAGACCTAAATTGTTGTCTGCAAGGGGTGAACTCAACAGCATCAGACATGCAAGAATCCACTTGGGAAAGTCCCTGAAAAGCCACCCTCATGTCTCTGCTGCCTGAGGAAGATTGGGTGTGAGAGGGATGCAGATGCAGACAAGTTAAAAGCTGTGCTTAGATGGCTCTGTGGCACCTTCTGCCTTTGGCCCTCGGGGGTTGGGAGAGGGACTAAGACAGGCAGGATGGAATATTTGCTTCCATTAACGTGGGTAATTACTTTGTCATTCCCTTTTCAGAGCTGGGTGCAGTGAGCTGTGCAGAGCAGATGGAAATTGCTCTGGCACAATTTGGGGGTGATGCAGAATTTAGTGAAACTGCCAGGACATTCTTCTCTGGGGTCCTGTGGAGGTGGGCACCTGCCCTGTGGTGCTAAAAAGCCATCTTATGGGATGGTGTGGAATCGCAGGGATAGGGGGAAGCTCATTCCTGGGGCTTGCTTCTTAGGGAGGTCTGTGTGGGTTCTTCCAATTAACCCACTATACTTAATTAGTAAGAGCTCCCTGTGGAGACTGGCAGGTAACAAACTTGAGGGTTGGTCTTTATTAACTGTGGGTTAGGATATAGGATGGGGAAGCGAAGTTTGCTCTGGAATTTGCTGTCTGAATCCTGGAGAAACTCTTCTCCCATCTCCTGAGTGTCTCTGTCCCCAAGGCAGGCAGTGTCACACAGTCCCTGTCAGCACTCTATTGTCTGCAAGATGTTTCCATGAGGTGGCCCATGCACTTACCAGGACTGAAGGGGCTCTGGATTTTGCACGATCACCTCATGGGCCACGGCTTTTTTTTTTGGTTTCAGGCCTTCTTTAGAGGGAAAATCCCAGAAATGGAGTTTGCTGCAACCAACAAAGCTCATGTTGGTGGCTTGAGGGTCTCTGTAACAGTCTGGTGGAGGTAACCAGAGATGCCTGTCTGTTCCATCTTGCTGCATTCCTGTTCTTTTTTTGCTGGAGGCTTTGGATGGAGGTTTTCTAAATGCCAGATCAGTCTATCCCGCCCTATTCCAGCTGTATTCAGCCAGCAGCAAGTAGTTTTTGATAGCTGTTTTATCTTGCCTTCTACTGCAAGATGGTGTGGCCCATCCTCCCACAAGCACAGTGAGGAAGCCCTTTCATTTTGCAGCTGCACTGTGGAGAAACAAGGAACTCTGGGTTTGTATTAATTTTGAAGAAATAGATACTTTGATTGTCGAGTCAATCCCAGATTATTTTGGGCGAATGCAGTTTGACAGACCATTATTTCGAAGGGACATGGATCATTTAACCAAGCCTAATTGCCTCTGTGTCACAATTAGTCACTCGGGCTGAGGAGGAATTGGTGTCACCATCATTTTGTATTTGGGAGCCAGTGACTAAATCTAATGAAAGTGTTTGAATCAGAACTTTTATGTAGGTACATTTATTATAATGCAAAATTGGCCACATCTCCTTGTGGGGCTGGGCAAGACTTTGAGAGTGTGGTTGCTGCTGCTGCAAAGGTGAAAAGAAGTGCTGAGGATTTGGAAGAGGAGAAGGAGGTTTTCAGGTGCCTCCTTGGCTGGAGATACGGAGGGCTGCTCCTGCAGGTGTGCAGAGTGGTGCTCAGTGCCAGTTTTGGCTCTGAGATATGATTAAGCTCCTGGCAAGGGTGAAGCTCCTGTTTGCAGCACAAACCTCGTGGAGGGAGGAAAACAGCCAAAGGTCTGGAGAAGGGAAAGATCCTTGGACTGCTCCATCACCTGGTGCAGTCACCTTGAAAAGCAAGTCAAGAAGCTTGAGACCAAAGGTGCAAGGCTCTTCCTCAGGATGAGGTGAAAGACTCTGTCCTCTTTAATTTCCAGAGGGTAAATGGGGCTCTGTGGTTGTGTCCTGGCAGTGGTCAGGGTTACACAGCAGGAGTAAGGGCTTGCAAGCCTCCACTGCCACCCCATACACACCATGTGATACTAAGGTGGTTTATTTGCTATTTACATTTTAAATGTGGCAGGTAAATCTTGCCAGACTTTGAGGCTGTCAGTTGTCTCACGTGTTGAGTTCGCTGATGGGAAGGTTTTGGGAAGGAAAGGTGGAAGGGCAGTGCTCCTGTGCTTCAGGTACCACAGGCATGGGAATGCCATGCAGAATTGGAGGGTGGCAAGTGGTTTCTGGGAACTCACCCTCCTGTCCCGCAAAGCCCAAAGTTTCAAAAGTCTTTCAGTTTTTTAGAGAACTGCAGACCGTCAGCTGAACATCACCAGCGAGCAAAGGAGCCAGGAAATGAACTTCTCCATGAAACAAAAATCAAACTGACTCATTTGTTTTCAAGGTTCTTTACCCCAGCAAAATGAAAGCCATAATCACACAGGGGAAATAGGAAGATAAATTGGGTGTTATTTCAAGTATCGCTTGCTCACATAATTTTATTGTGATGTTTGCAAGAATGGGCATTTGTTCCAAAGCTTTGGAATCTGGATTCAGACAGAATCTTGTTACTATAGGCTTTTAGTAGAAAAAAGGGATGTTTTATGCCTCATAATCATAGAACACAGCTTGAAAATTGTGGCCTGAGATTGACTTCAGAAGCTCAGCAACCAGAAAGTGAGTAAGGAGAACTCAGAGGACACTTTGTCAGATTCAGGCCAGGAGGCCTTGCCTTTGAACACCTCTGCCACAGTACAGCACAGATAATGAATGTGTCTCAAAGTCTGGGGACATGGAGGTGTTGGAGGTGTGAGCTGATTGTGACCGAGGCAGCCTCCTGGGGAGCTCATTTGTCTGCAGCATCTCTGCAGTTTGAACTTACTGGGAACAGGGGAACGGGGTGCATGGGTTGTTTGTCTCACTGAATGGGGGAAGGACTCGGCACTGACATCAGGGGAAGATGGTGTGGGAGCTGCCAGCCCCTCTGACCGCCGAATTTCTGATTTTATTATGCCCCAATACTGTCTTCAGATGAACGGGGTGAGTTGGATTCAACTCCTGCTTCTCCTCTGAGCAGCTTTGACAGCTGCTGTGATGGAAACAAAACTGCATTGGCCCCTCTCCTGTTTTGATCAAGACAAATGTTTCTGTGCTTTCAAACAGCCAAACACAGTCCTGGAAGGACAGTAAATTTTAGGGACAGATCAGGTAATCTGTGTGTGAGTTGGGAAGCAGTGAACATCAGGGGACATGTGGGTCTAGCACAATCTTTCCATGCCCGTGAGAAACCAAATATCTCAAGCCACTGTGGCTTTAGGGGAAGGGAGTGAAGGGGAGACAGGATCAGTGGGGCACAGTTAAGGTAAGATTATGCCAGGCTCTCTCACATCTCCATCCCACTCCCATTAGATGGATGCCCATCACAAGAGGACCCTGGTGTTGCACACACCATTTCATAACCGTCTGAGCCAATGAAGCCCTGAATGGCTGCTAACGTGCCTTGCAGAGCTGGGTCCCCTCTTCATTATTAATGTTTCAATCCCTTTCAGAAGCACAGCCATTAATTCTGCCGTTGCCTTGGTGTTGAGGAGCCAGCACAGGCAACGTTGAGTGTTCCTGGAGGCAAAAGTCTGGCTGAAAACATCTCCCACTCCACTCAGCTGCTGTCCTCATCCACACTATCCAGGAGGAGCTGAACTCAGTCCTTTGGTGCAAGTGCTGCTGGTCTGAGAAGGTCTTCTTCATTGAAGAAGGGACAAATATCTCAGTGAATGCAGGGGATAAAAGGTTTTATCTTGTCCCTGTCCTGCTTTTATCTCCTCCCTCTAACTTGTTCACTGCTCTTTGGGCACTGTCCTGCCTTAACTTACCTGTGATGCATTTTCTGAGGTGGGTGGCTGTCACCTGTCACTCCAAAGTGTCACCCCTGTGGAAGCAGAGATTATTTCAGAACAGAATAGTTATAAAGTAGAAACAAGAAGGATCTGGGGTTTTAAGAAATATTCCCAGTGATCACTGGAGGAAATTCTAGCTATTCTTTTGCGTGAACAAAAGGGGGAAATGGTCAAAACCAAGGTGATATTCAGCAGGAAGAAGGAAAAATTTGTCTGGTATGTCGATGCTCCCTGAGTGGTTCTGGCCAAGTGATTCATTAATGAATTTGGATGGATTCGCTGTCACAGCCAGCTCCAGAACTGGGACAGCTGCAGGGATATCCAATAGCTACCCACAGTCAGCTGCATGGCCAAATCTGTGCTGCGGATGGAGCTATTTCCAGGCATGCTGCAAGTGCTGTGGACACGGGTGGCACATCCCTGAGCTCTGGGATGTGTCTGCTGGTGCCTCTGGCTGCTTAGGCAGAGCAGGAACCCATGGGCTCAGAGGTGTCTGGAGGATCAGGAAGCAGCGTCCGAGAGGTGTCTGCGGCAGCGGGGAGGCAGGGATGTAAAAGAGGGAGGGGAAGCCCAGGGACCCGTGTTTCTGGACTGTGGGGCAATCCAGCAGCACAGGCTGTGGCTTATTCAGGTGGATGCTGTGGGGAGCGAACATCCCCCCGCACGGGTTTGGGGAGCGCGTTTCCTGGCTCGCAGCCACTAGAGGCTGCCCTGCTCCAGCTCCTGAGCTTCCCTGCCTGGGATGACGGCGGCTCTGCTGCCTCTGCTGGGGGCACCCCACGAGACCTGAAGGGGTTTTTTTCTTTTTCTCTTTTCTTCTGATGGCAGGTGTCGCAGCAAACCCGGGACCTCAGAGAGGTGCCTTGTGTCGCTGCTCACAGGCAGAGGAACCGAGGTACGAGAGGCTGCACGGGGGACGATGTCACAGACAGAGCCCGGTGCCTGTCGCTGGATGCTGCCTCCAAAGAGGGCAGGAGCACACCCTCTGCGTGTGTGTCTGTGTGTAATAACAGCAAAATCCGCAGAACTGCTGGGAGAGCTTTGCAGGGAGCCGATTTTGGGAACAGCTGGGCAGACCTGATGGCTGGGAACTGACCCGAAGCACGGAGCTTCTCCAGGCGAGCTGCAGTGTCTCCAGCTGCTCATGCACCCCCAATCCCGCACTCACACCCTGCAAGCCCAGCAGCCCTTTGCTAAGACCCCTGTGCTGGGGCCAGCTGACTTGTTCTTAATTTCATTGTCGACACACCCCCTGCAATGTCTCGTTCAACAAAAATCCTGCCTGTATGGTCCGGGCATTTCTGCCCTGCACAGTGGCAGAGGCAGAGATGTAGCTGCAGAAAGGTAAAACCTGAGCTGTGCTGAGCGACTTGAATACATCCCTGAGACAGACCTGATGTCCTGAGAGAAAGCCATGGTGATGGAGATGTGAATTCCAGGCAGGATGCATGCGCTGATCTGGATGCCAGAACTGATTATCCTGATGGTCCCTCACAGCCTTCAGATGGCTCAAGAGCTTCTGGGCTGATGTCACCAAATGCTCAGCACCAAACCTTCCTGTGTGCTCCCTGTCATTTGAGGGGTGTGTGTTTGGGTCCCAGCCCTGCTTTGCAGGGTGCCACAGGTGACACTGGGCTGGCTCAGTAGCCACGTCTAATGTCAATGGATCTGGCACGATTCCTCGATGTCCCAGCCATCCCAGAAGCAGCTGTGTGCTCCACCGTGTGCCAGCAGGCAAGGCAGTGCTGGGGAGGGGTGGTTCCCGGGGAGTCAGGCAGCTTTAGGGTGCTCATGGGTCAGAGCCGCCACTCCTGTTTCTCCTTTGATCTCATTCATTGCTGCTTTCCTCTTTTCTCCTGTGCCCTACAGAGGTTGTCATAAATCTCTGCTTCTGCCCTGCTGCTAATGGGCTGCATTGTCCGGAGCCAGCAGGATCCTCAGGTGATGTAAATTGTTGTGGCTGCCCTGTGATCATGGTTCTGGCACTGAATTAGCCCAGGTGAGGATCTGCTCCATAGTCTCTATTTCATTGTTATCAAAGTCCAAGCATGGTTTCTAGTGCCTGAAAGTCGCTGCCTTCTATCACATTTGGTCTTTGGCAGACCAATGTGTTGACAAAGACATCTTCGTTTATCTTCTCAGTACGTCTGTTGCAGCCGGATGCTTCTCTGACCCCCACGTTTTCAATAATCTTTTTCCTCCTTCCCTCCAGCATTACAGAGCCTCTTATTCGTTTGAGAGATAAGTATTTATGTATGTGTTGGTGAGGAAAACTTAATCAATAATGCCTGTGAATAACATTTCTTTGTGTGTTAGACCCACCAGAACTCCCCCCTTTCCTTTGTTTGGTTGAGGGTTGTTTGGAGCAGGTTTTTTGTTTATTTTTATCCTTTCCCTTCAGCATTCACATTCTGCTCTGGCCCTTTTTCTTTTTTTTTTTTTTTCCCTGAAGTTCAATTGTCAGAGGGAGAAACTGAACTCCAAGTAAAAGCTGTCATTTTGGAGAGACACCAATCTCATCAGCCCCCTCCACCCACACCATGCCTGTCCAGGGGGCTGCTTGCCCTGCTGCCCCCAGCCTCTCCATGAGGAACAGGGAAGTCTCTGCCAGAAAATTCAGACTCACATCTTCTGGGTACAAACTTCACTGCTGGCAAGTGGTTCCCCAAATCTGCACATTTCAGAACTGAGTGGTGAAATGCAGCTGCAAAATCCTCATGCACAGGTTTGGGTTTTTTTTCTTTTCTCCAGGTGATTTAAAAATAGGAGAAATGAAATTGTGTCTTCCAGTGCAGGGGTCTTAATGAGGCTTCAGCTGCTCTCTTTGCAAGGTCAGGGTGCTGTGGGCACTGGACCTTTTGCCTTCTCAGGGTGAACAGGGGCAGCCCAGAGGTTGCTCTGGCCAGGGATTGTGATGGGATGCTCCAGCTCCTGCTGGATGTTGGCAAAACCCCGTTGGGAAAACCCCCCCAATCTTTCTCCCTGCTGTATTTTCTGTGCAGTGGGTGGCAGGTGGGTGTCATGTGAACCACACTGTGCTGGGACAGTGTCAGTCTGGACCAGTCCTCATCCACTGGTTCAGCTCAGCTCTTGTGCACCTTCACGTGGCGTGTGCCGACTGCTCTGGACATCAGCATCCCTGGGGATCCTGCTCTGTGCCACCCTGGCCATGGCTGAGCTGCTTTTCCCATGCCCCTGCAGCAAGTGTGGCAGCTTCCTGAGTATCCTGCCCAGTACCTGTGGTAGTGAGAGGGAAGCTCCTACACCGTGGTGATGTGTGTTTGTGGGAAGCAGCTACAGGAAACTAATGGACCGTGAAATTATCCAAGGAAGGAAAAAAAATAAGGAGAGAGTTAGAGCAAACTACTCTGCATCCACAACCTGCTCCACTCTCAGCCAGCTTAATGCACTGGCAAATAAGATACAGTAGCTTTATGCTGAAGACAGGAGGGGCTGGTAAAATGGCTCTTTCCAGGTTATTTGGGTGACCTAGTGTCAAGCTACACTGGAAAGATCGATTGCCTGGGGGAAGCAATAAGGAAGTGTTATTGCATTAAAACGAAAGGAAAAAAAATAAAAACAACAAAGAATAGGCTTTCAGGGGAAAATGGATTGTCATCATCATCCTTGTGATAGTAAAGTGGACCGACCCAGCAATCTTTATCCCAAGGGATACCAAAGTGTGTTGCCAAATTGTGTGTACAGGAATGTGCCATTCTTCTGGAGCTCCATCTCCAGTGGGGGAAGGACACATGGGGGCAAAATGTGCTTGAAAACAGAGACTGCAGGGAGAAATTGAGAGACATGGAATAGCTACTTGGAGCAGAATTCAGCAATGGTGCATCGTCCCTGGGTGAGAGGGATGGAGGTTGCTAATGTCCCTGAATGGGCGAAAAAGAGAGCAGCAGCAGCTTTTTATCACCAGGCTCCCTATCTAACCTAATCTGATCTAATCAATTCTGCTTCTTACATTCCTGCCACAGCAGTGTCTGAGATGGGAAATGAAGTTGTTGGCAGTAACTAGAGCTGTTTGGGAAATGTGTAATTTTTTTCCCATCAAAAACGTCTGGTGAGAACATATGTTTTTGTTGAAGCAAGAGAAAAGCCCTCTGATTTTTATTTAGTCTATTCAAAGTCTGGTGCTCAGGGTTTCAGGTTCCTGGAGTGTCTGTTGGAATTACTGCACTTCTCAACTCACAGAGAGGAACTGTCTGGGGAAATGTTAAGTGCCCATTTGATCAAAAAGCTGTGTTATTGCTGTGTTGCTCCAGGAGTAGAACATGACTGGTCTGACTCTGCCAAAGAATCAGTCAGAGATCATTTATCCACCCTGCTGCAAGCTCACCAAGTGATGAGAGACTGTTATGGCTGCACCTTTCTCCACAGCTTCACAGAATCAGAAAGTACCAGGTTGGAAGGGACCCCAGGGATTATCTGGTCCGACCTTCTTGGCAAAAGCATGGTCCAGACAAAATGGCCCAGCACTGTCTCCAGCTGAATGTTAAAAGTGCCCAGTGATGGGGAATCTGTCACTGGAAAGATTATTCCAGTGGCTAATTACTATCATTGTGAAAAAAATTATTTTTGTGTCCTATAATCTTATTTATCCCCAGATTTTGCATCCTCCAAAACAGAGCCTGTGACTGGGACCCAACCCAGGACTCAGCAACAACTTCAATTCCCTGTTACCAGGTCTGAGATGGACTTCAGGACGCACCTGCTCAGGGCCTTCTTTTTTTTCCTGTTAGAAATATCTGGAGAGGGAATTTCCTCTGATAAGAGAAAGACCAAGAGGAAGTTCTGGGGCTGTTTTGTGCTGCTTGAACCTGTGCAGTAATTCAGTTTCTCCAGTGCCACGTTCTACACCAGCTGAGGATCTGAAATCTGTTTGCCGGGTTAATTTGCTTGAAAACAACAAATAATTGACACCAGTGCTGCAGCTTAAATGCTCCGTGAGAGAATACAGGCTGATGTGAAAGAGCAAACACCCCCAAAATAAAGCATGGTGGCCATGTGCTCTGCTAAATACAGCTCCAGCTGGGATGCAGAAAGTGGAAAACACGTAAATAAGAAAGAGGTGGAATTGTCTGATGTGACTGCTTTGAGTCATGCACAAAGGCAGCTACAGGAGGTGGATGGGCAACCAGAACACGTGGGTTTTCCTCCACCTCCTCTGCTTTCCCCTTTGCAAAATCTTTTGTGGAAAGAATAAAAAAACGTCCCTGGGAAATGAAGCTGTGCTGGAGGTCTCTGTTCCTGTTGTGGGACGAAGCTCCCGCAGAGCTCTGCTGACTGAGATCCTCTCCTCTCACCTGGCTGAGAGGGCCAGTGCTCCTCTGGTCCCCTGTGCCAGCAGGAGAAGTGGTCCAAAGTGCCTCATCCACAAAGGATGTCCTGGGCCATCATCTCCATCCTGTCCACATGCCAGAGCAAACCAGGTGGTCCCAGCTGGTCGGTCTCAGGGTGATGAGCTGTCAGAGCTATCACAGCTCATGCTGTGGCCATGTCCCTCGGGTAAAGAGAGCTCTCTTCCCATCATGGGTCTGCCTAAGATTAGTCCTCTTGAATTCCAATAAGCAGCATGTCCCACTGTGTCACCAGAGTGGGAGCAGCCCGGAGCAATGCCGGGCTCCAGCAGTCCGTCAGCGCTCAGCCGAGCACGGAGCCCTACTCTCTGCTTATGAAAAGAAAGTTACATTAGAAAGGCCTTTTACCCAGATACTTAATTAAAATAATATTGAAACAAGCAGGACACACTGTGTGCTAAGCACACGGTCACAGCTTCCCACAGCTCATTTGCAAGAGTGCTCAATAATGGCTGCGGGTAATTATTTTTTAATCAGCCAGTGTAAAGAACGATTGGCATGTTAACAAATGGTGCTTATTTTCTTTTGCTCCAACGGGGCGAGATCAGAGGCGATGTGGTGCCAGCCAAAGAGTATCCCCTGGCACAGCAAAATCCTGCAGCTCGCCATGGCTGGGTCTTGTGTTTGGAGATTCAAAGAAGTGGCTGGGATTAGGGATAGCTGGGGGCAGGCAGGAGGAGGCTATGGGCATAGGGCAGCCCAAAAGCACTGAGATGCTTGGGAATGAGGCTCTGTGTGCAGAGACGGGAGGAGGAGAGCTGGACAGAGATACCTTTGCAGCTATAAGGCTTCCATCCTCCCTCCTTTGTGGGCCAGGAGATAATCCAGGACAGTTTTGGGATACTGGCTTAAGTCTGTCCAGAACCAATACTCCACCTGGGGAGACTTGGGCTGGCTTGCTCGTTAATTAGCAGAGATGTCACCAAAGCCCAGATGTGATTTCAAGGGCAAGAGCAGTGTTGCCAGCCAGTGGTGCAAATCTACACCTTGTGAATATTTTGCCCTTCCTAATTGCATGCTGTCCCACTCCCTGAAAGACTGGGGTGTCTTAGAAGCAGGACAGCCCTGAATTAGTGCAATTAGACAATTTTCTCTCCTTTTAAAAGCTAAGTGTCTGTTATATTTTACTCCTTCCATAGAGCAGAGCCATCGAGGGGGCATGGGACCTTTTCTCCAAGGTTCCTGCTTTTCCCCCCCTGCCTGCCTCCAAGGACAAGCCCAGCTGAACCCTGAAGAATGCACTTTCTCATTTCTGCTTTTTTTCTTCCTCAGTTTGTCAGCCCTGCTTTGACTCTCAGAGGGCCTTGTGCTCCCGACAGTGCTTGGGTAACTTTGAACATTAATAATTCTGCTTGTTCTAAAACCACACTCTGGGTGCCATGAAAATTAATGAGGCAGCCTCTTGAAATCAACTTGCTGCTGTAAAGTCTCCTTTCTACAGAGCTGGGTGCTGTGGGCCTTTGGGGTTTATTTTAGGATGGCAGCGTTCTGTATCCTTGGCCAAAGGATGTTCTGTCTTGGGCTTTTGCTGTGCAAAGATGCTCCTTTTTCAACTGCCATACATTTTCTGCCTCCTCTAAGTGACAAGGTTTTGCCAAGACTTGCTCTGACTCTTCTGCTGTGGGTTTACTCAGTTGACTTGGACTCAGGAGGGTGCCAGCAGAGTCTCCTCAGCTTGGCAGGGTTCATCCATGCTATTTCTCCCAGCTTTTCTGCAAGGCTCTGGCTCTTCCTGCTGCTGCTCCCTGCTCATCCTACAAATATCAACCTCCTAGGTTTTCAGGTTTTGCTCCCCTTAGGAGACATCCCAGCAGGTCAGGAGGAGCAGAACTCTATTTACAGTCCCCTGATACTGCTGCTCAGCTGAGCAAAAAGTTGCCCTTTTGTGGCTTGGTGGCCATGTGCTCCTGAAACCTCAGCCCCAGTGGCTGGAGAAATTTCAAAGATGCTTCCTCACTTGGGAAATTCATTGTCATCACCACAAAGGGGGTTCCCAAGTCTTCCAGACAAGCTCTTCATTGCCCAGCAGCTGGCTTCATGTGGCCTTTGCGTTCCCATGAGACTGTGTGGGCTCATCTTCATCTCGTCTTTCCATCTGGTTGATTTATTTCATTAAGTTGCAAAATTACAACTGACACATTCCTCCCACAACTGAGTTGTTTTTCGGGGTGCAAAAGCATTACTTGTCACACCACCCAAGTGCTGTAACTTCTGATTTTCCCATCTGTGCAGATGTGCTTGGTGCCTCTGGGATTTCAGTACCCACATTGCACCAGACAGTTTTACATCAGCCACTGTCTCCCACCTCTCCATTGTAAAGTGTTGTTTGGGGGCAGAGGTGGGCAATGGAGATTTCCTGTTCCTCTGGTGCAAGTTTGATTTATTTTTATTGATGTTGTTGCTAATTATTCTGTTTGGTTCCCCCAGGTGCAGTGAGTTCTTATGGTTTTCTTTCCTTGCAGAGCCTCCAAGACAAATAGCCCCCAACATGGGGTAAGATCATAGCAGGAAGCTGCCTGAGAGGATGCTGATGCTGTTCCCACTGGGGATGACTTATGGGTCTAATTGGGAGCCTTGAGGTGGGTTTGAATCCAACACCACCAGCCAGCAGATGATCTGTCTGTCCTCTTCCCTCTCTTACTTTCCACTCCCAAGATGAGACTCTATCTGTTCCCACCCTGTTTGCTTTCCTCTGAGCCAGTATATCAAACATTTTGTGCCCTCATCTTTGAGGTGCCCAAAGGTCAAATTTGTCAGGGAGCTTTTCCCTTTCTGCTTTTTAAAAGCAATTTCATTAAAACAGGTCTCTAAACTGTGCCCCTGCCCAGGCTCAGGGGACCCAGCCAGGACTCTTCTTCTTGCAAGTCAATTTTCCCTCCTATCCAGTCCATTAAAGTGCTTTTCCCTGCTGGAGGTGTTCTGGGTGAGAGCACTTTGCTTTATTAACATGGACATGTTTGCTTGGGAATTGGAAAAAGGGGATTTCTAAGTGAATTTTATCCTTTGACACAATTCAGTGGTTCTGGCTGTTTGTGGTTTATTTTCCTAGAGTAAGGATGAGATGGTTTTGCTGGGGAACTGACCCGTTAGGGTTCTGCTCAGGGGGGACATGCTCAGGTTGTAAATTACCAGCAGTCAGTATTTAGGTGCTGCTGCATCACTGGTCAAATCTACATCGCAGGGAAAGGGTAATCTGGGTCCTGACCCAGCATGGGGACAGGGACAGGGCAGGGGATGCCATGTGCTCACCTGGCTCCTGGGGTGGTTGCTGGAGGTGAGGTTCTCTGAGTGTACAACACACTGCACACCCTGAGCAGTGTTTGCATGCAACTAAACAAACAGCTTGCTCTGAGATAAACTGCCTTTCCAATCCTAGAAGATTCCCTATATCCATTACAGTCCCTATTTAGACTCACTCTTAGCTGGAAAATGAGTATTCGTCTCTGCTGGTGGAGACGTTCAGGGTACACCCACACCTACATTTGGAGTTAATCTTGTAGTCACTCTCTGTCAGTTCCAGGAAAATGAGCTCCCCTTTCTTCATCAGATCTCAGGTCGAAGTTGGGATTAAAGTGTGAAATTGATGTTGCCCAGCAAAGGCCTTTCTGGAATGGCCACTAAACACAGGGACCAAGCACAATCCCACACACACCTGAGGACATGCAGGGATGTGTGTGGACAGGCACACATCCCATCCTCGCTTTAAAGATCACACACACTGACAGAGTCAGCCCCTGCTCCCCAGCCAGCACTCAGGCTCTCAGCAACATCTAATCTCTTCCTGTTGTTAGCAATGATTGCCATAAATACCCACAACATGAATGTGACTTCAGCCAGGCAGTTAAATTCCATTTGTTTTCCCATGATTTAAATCCCACCAGCCTCGGCTGTGTTAAAAAGTGTAATTTTTCTGCCTTTCCCCACTGCCCTCTGCTCTCCTCCATATGGAGATTATGAGCTGGGGGAAAGTAAATGTCTTATTTGAAGTAAAAAAAGAGAAAGATAATGTTGAAATAACTGCTGTTGGAGGGAGATACATTTTTCAAACACATCCTCTGTGCTCAGCGTGAGGCAGCAGCTGCCTTTGTTTCAGAGCATTTTGGTACATTAGCCTCCTCATGCAGTGTTGCTTGCTTTCTTTATTATTTTAATTTCCACGTCTCTGGCAGGGGTAGATGGTGCCAGGGTGACAGCATGGGAGGAGTGAAAGGCTCTCCTTTGCCATGCAGTGGGGCTGGGGACAGCAGAGGTGCTGCTCCCCAGGCAGACAGCTAAGGGAGCAGGGCAGGGAGGAGCATTGCCAGCCCAGCAATGAACATGACAATTCCTTCTCTTTTCCTGAAGAAAAAGGTGATCTGCCTCCAAACTCAGCCTGTATGGCCACCCTGGAGGCTACAGGTGTCTTTGGCAGGATATTGTCCCAGCTACTCCATCCTTACCTGCTCTAGGGGAGGAGCTGTGTCACTAACAGTGTGGGAAGGTCAGTGTCTGTCTGTGGAGAATGGCCTGGGTGAGCTAAAAGGGGTTATTTTTCTTTATGAGAGCAACCCTTTCTCCCTGAGCCCTCTGTGCTCCCCATGTGAAAGCAAAGATAGGAAAATGTGGGTTCCAGCCAGACCCCATCTTCACTCTCTCCTGTGCAGATGGGTTTCTTTGTCCGTGTTTTGCTTTAGCGTCTCCATAAATTAGGGCAATTTTTGAAGAAAAATAATGACTTTGTGCTGGGGGGGGGGAAAGAGACAGAAGATATTGTGACATTCTGTCTCAAAACACCCTCATTTTGTCTCTACTAAGACTCTTTGGTGCATTTGACCTGAATTCTCAAGGAGCTCTGGCCCTCCTGAAGGTCTGGTTTTCAACAAAAACACCCCTCTTGATTCACCAAATAATGTTGCCCAGCTCCACTCAGGAGGCTCTCAAGAGGCTGCCCACAGAGAGCTCTGGGGTGCCAAGACCTCACAGGGCTTCTAAACTCTCCATCAGCTGGGTGACTTAAGCAGAATATTTGTGATTCTGCCTCTGCCCTCATTCCTGGGATGTGCTGATGAGTGCATCTGTCCCACTCCATTGCCTGGAGAACCCCAGAAGATGGGAAGCTTGGGAGATGTCTTCCTCCTCTGAGGAGCTATTTGCAAATATTAACATAAAGCCCATTTGTATGCGTTCAAGGCCAAAGTTAGGCTGAGTTCCTCTTATCTCCAAAGGCCTGGTGAGATGGGAGGGAGCACACAGTGTCTGATGGTGGGTGGATGGAAATGAGAGGTTGGATTCATTAATGACACTTTTCACTTTCTGCCCGGTTCTGGTACCAACACGGATTTGCAAGGGGATGCAGTCAGTGGGTAGTAGAGAAGATTGGAAAACAATGTCTCTCTGCCTTTGCAAATATGGTAAGGAAGTATAAATCAAAGTAAACTCATCCTGACAGCTCTAGAAATGGACTTGACTTCTGATAACAAAATGAAACTGGAATAAAATACTGTCTTGAGAACCAAATGCTTTGACAGAAAAGGGCTGAGCAGCTGACAGTCACTGACAGATTGACCACTGCCAAGTGCCAAATGGCTGATGGCCTTGCTGGGCTGGTTTGGCCATTCCCTGTGAGCATTCCAGGGCATGGCTGAGGTCACCCAGCCTGAGCTCCCTGTGTCACAGTGGGGCTCCCCACAGGCAGTGGGGCTTTCCAATGTTCTGTGTGGTTACACTTGATTGTGCCTTCTCAAAACTGAGTGGATCCTGGTCAGCACCCAGCACCCTGGACTTTGGGCCCTGACAATGAGGAATCTGCTCTGAGCTGGTCCTGCAGGAGATGACAAGAGAAAGTGGTGTCCTGCCACATCATGATCCCATCTGCCTTGAAACCCCTTCATGGAGTGGAGCAGAACATCCTCTGGAATTGCCTCTCTCCCCTCTGACTGCAGGGAGAGAAGGACATGGCCAGTTCCAGGGCAGCCAAATTTCAGGGAATGGAGTATTTTCCTGTATTTTGTAGTTTTTCGTATCCCAATGGAACAGCTGGGAAAGGGATCCAGGGGTCCAGGTGGGAAAGGTGCAAATCCATCCTGCAGCCCTGTCGTTCATAGCAGCCACTGCAGGTGAAGAGATAAGGAGAAGGGGTGACACTTTGATTGCTGTGAATGTGCAGCACAGGAGGAAACAAAGAGAGCCATTGATCTCTTTTACTGCCTGATCCTGTCAACAGGAATGCAGCAAACAGCTGCTCAATCCCACTTTGTCAGAAAATCCTGCCCTGAGTATTAGTTTCAGCTCATCCAAGAGAGCCTGACACTAAACATAAATCACAGTCAGAGACAGATGAAATAATACCTGTGTATGTGTCCCTACCCTGGCATTATTGTACAGCCCAAAGCTGGGACTTCAGGGTCAAATGCTTCGGGTTCAGACACAGAACTTCTTGTCTAACCTCCCCGTAGTGCCCATGAATCGAGCCAGCGTTTCCAAGCCAGAAGGGGTGGCTCTGTCCAGCCTTTATTTTAGGTAGGACTGAAATCTGGAAAGATTAAATGAAATCACATGGCTTTGCCAGACAGCTGACAGTCAAAAATAAATGTGTTTCCATGGGAAAAGGGGAGAATTTTTAGCAAATGTATTAAGGCTTGCTAATCTCAAACCTCTGTTTCACTTTCTTTACAAAGCCAGTAATTGCAGAGAGGATCTGGAGGAGTTGGAGCCACTTGAGATGAGTGATTTGTAAGTAGAAACTAGTTTGAATTTCACTTTTTGGAACTGATGGTGAAGGGGCAGGGTTGGCTGGTTTCTAATGCAGTGTTTTCCAGGTATGTTGTATAACTTTTTTTCTTCCAAATCTCTGGAGTGGTCCATAATGAGCAATTATAAAAGGCTAATCTCATTAAAAGGAAAATCTCCTCATTCATTTAATTCTTAAATCTCTTTCTGTTGGGAGGGGAATATTTAAATGAGCTTCCTCCCATTACAAAGTTACTTCATGGTCTGTTTTTCATCACAGTTAAATCAGAACAGGGGCATGAGGTGCTTTTGCTTTAATCTGTTTTTAATCTTATTTTTCTTAAATGAAGTTGGATCATTTCTGGTGCAGAGTCCTAGAAACCAGGCAG
Source organism: Rhipidura dahli (assembly GCA_013399225.1). Classification (NCBI taxonomy): domain Eukaryota; kingdom Metazoa; phylum Chordata; class Aves; order Passeriformes; family Rhipiduridae; genus Rhipidura; species Rhipidura dahli. The sequence goes on along the minus strand of VXAC01005019.1, from coordinate 21,923 downwards.
ATGATGACTAGCAAGAGGTCATTTATTCTGCTCCATAGTCCCAACAGGGACCCTCAAGTTTCATTAATGATCATTGCAGCCATAAAGAAACCCACTCATTTTGCTCATTGGCCAATAAATACTTTATAGTATTTAATGGGACTCTTCTTTATTTAACGATGGGAGGGACAGGAGCCCTTTGTAGAAGCAGAATCTCACGGGGAGAGCTGTCAGCAGGGAGGAATGTTGTCTGCACGTCACAGGGGGCTGGAGAGAGGCACTCAGAGCTGGAGCAGCAGCCTGGCCTCCCCCAGAAGCCAAATCTGGGAATGGGGATGCTGGGCAGTGACGGAGGGGACAGCAGCACCCTGACATTGAGGGGGAGGTGGCCGCAGGCTCTGCCCGCGCATGGCGCTTCGTTATCTGGGCTGTGCACTGCACAGCCTGCGTGCCTGGATAGCACTTCTGCCTCTGCCACATTCGTCACTAGGCCTTTCTTCTGCTCCTCTCGTGCCCCTTATCAGCCACCCCCGTGCCTCAGCACCCGACAGTGCTGCTGGGAGACAAGGCTGTGCCTTCACCACCGCCCCCTCCTCTCCCCAGCGCAGGATTTGGCCTCTCTGGTCACTCAGCGGGGGAAGGCAGAGCTCAACAGGATAAAAATCAATCCTAATAATAAAGTAACAGACTGCTTAGGAGAAGGAGAGTACCTGGAATAACTTTTCCTTCAGAAGCCAGCCCGAGATAAGGCGGCAGCCCAAATGCCATTATGCTAATGTTGGTCCTTTAGCAACGTGCTGTGCCAGTATCTCTACCTTGCTTGTTCCACATCTGTGACAACCTGTCTCTCCTCATCACCAGAGATACATATTTTGCATAGAAATTAAGGGAAATCATGCCAGTGTTTCACTGTGAGTGATTAAAAAAGGCCAACACCCTCATGCCATCCTCTTAAGTGTCCTCTTTATTTCTACACATCACCCCTGTCCCGCTGAGCTTCCCACCACATTGTCTTTTGGAAGTGACTCCATGGTTTTGGGTTTGATCCCTGCCTTCCATCTGGTCCACTCTCCAACTTTCCAAAGGAAAATATCCAGAGTTTGATGTGGAAGGATGGAAAATATTTTGCTAAGTGGAGGAGAAGAATGGAGGGTTTGTTCACAGAGAGAAACTTCAGCACGATGAGGGACACTGTTTGAAATGGTCCAAAGCAAAACCTGGGGCTAGGACATTGTCAGAAAAAGGCCAGCAGTAAAACCAGGACCTGGACCAGAGTGTCATAAATGGTTGCTTTGGTGAGAAACTGGGATTTTTCCCAGAAGGGGGTTTTATCCTGGCTGCCTTTCCCTTTCTCTGCGTTATTTCATGTTTTAGGCTACTCTTCCTTTCTGCAGTGAGAGCCAGTCCACGGATGTTCTGTGCTCGTCCCTGTAGGAAGAGAGGAGCTGCACAGAGGCAAGTTTCAATTGTCTTGCCTAAAAGCATTCACAGACAGTCAATCCTGTCTCTCAATAAATGAAGTATTTCATCTCCAGTTTATCTCCCTGGACTCTAGCAGCCCAGATTGCTAATTGGCAGCAGCCTCTTCCCTCAGCAGAACAATTCTTTCTCATTCATGGATAGTTCTTAAATTCAGTCATGACAGAAGTGGAAATCCATTTTTACACCTCTTGATTTTTTTTTTTTTCTGGAAGAAAACCCTTTCCTGTTGAAATGAGTCCAACATTGAAAATCTTTTTAAACCTGCAGGCAGATTGCTTTCTCTCTTGGTCTTGACTAATTTAAATGTAAAATTTAGGTGAGTAGTTCTTGACAGTAGGAGAAGGCTGGCTGTGCAGTTTTGTTTTCTAGGAGTCATCATCCAGAGCAAAGTAAATAAACACAAAATTAAATAAAACTAAGGAAATATTATGAAACAGTGTATTCTTATTAGGAGATCTGCAAGTGATATTTTCATTTTGGAATCAATGGGTAGCCATTATTATGGAAACAGTAACCTTAATAAAAAAATGACTGTGGTAAAATGATCTGTGGAAGGAAAAGGTCTAAATCCCTGAATATGATTTGGAATCCAAAATGCTGAGTTTAAAGGAAAAAAGGCTGGAAAATGGTTTTGTTTCTTTTCCTCTGAAAATGCTGACTTTAATACCCCCCTGCCCCAAAAAATTCCATCGAAAAATGCAGAAAATATTTCAAGTGAAAATTACACAATACTATAAATATCACTTCCATTTTTGAATGTAAAGATGTGATTTATTTGTGAGGAATACTGCAACTTTCTAAAAAAGTCTACCAGTACTTAATCAAGCTGCCTGACTCCCAGCAAAGTGTTCCTGTTAGGAAAAACCAAAGCCCTCCAGGCTTGCCCAGCCTGACTCCCACCAGCACAGACAGCAGTGAAAGGACCCTGGGAAAACCCTTCTACAGCTCTCCAAATAAAGATGGGTATTGTAGCTTAACCTGTTCTTAAAACCTGCAGGGATGGCTGGCTGGCTGGCTGGCTGGCTGGCTGGCTGGCTGGCTGGATGGATGGATGGATGGATGGATGGCTGGATGGCTGGCTGGATGGATGGCTGGATGGATGGATGGATGGATGGATGG
>VXAC01005019.1:0-17962 GCA_013399225.1 Rhipidura dahli | reverse complement strand
AAAAAGGAAGAAAAGGAGACAGAAAGAGACAGATTTCAATCTTCTCCCATAGTTTTGGGAGCCCATAGAAAACCGAGTGAAAGATGCTATTTAGCCCCTTGGGTTCAATTGGCATCCTCATCTTCTTCTTTCTTTCTTTCTTTTTTTTTTTTTGCTGATGTCAATGGAAAAGCGAATCTCTCTTATTTTAACGTTGCCTGATTGAAAGGGCTGCTCACCACATCGTGCCAGGAGGCCCGGGCGGGATGAATGCCTGGGCGATGGATGAATTGTGCTGTGCTCCTCGAGGCACTCTTTGTAAGAGCAGCAGTGGGGTTGCTACAAAGATCTGCCAGTTAAATGCAGCTCCTTCCTCCTCCTGCTGCTTCCCAGTGCTTCTTACTCCAAGATCTCTGGGGCACGTGTGCAAGAACAGCTACTGGTGGGAACCTCAATTTGCAGATTGCACTATGGGCACTCCTTGCTCTGCTTGGGATCAATAATGTTGTATTTCTTGGTCAAACCCCTTGGATTTGCACTTGTACCTGCTACCTCAATAATCCTAGAGCTAAATTTGCTCTCTAACTTCCTGAATGGATTTTTCCTTTGCTGTCCAAGTATACAGATAAAGAATACCTTTCTCAGTCCAGATCCTGTCACTGACTCGCAGGCACTCAGTTCCAGCAGCCCTCCACAGCTCCCCATTGCTGTGTCTCAGTTCTGGCACATGGGACAATCCATGTGAGCACTCCTAGGTCAATCCAATGCAAAATCAGCTGGCTGAGCTCACAAGTTTCCTAGCCCAGCTTGGCTGTGGGCATATCATCCTTCAGGTACACTGATCCCTTGGGAAAGCTGAACTCAGTCTGATGCTCCAGTCTGCCAGTGTGAGAGACCACAGGCCCAACATTCTGGGCCCTGTAGACTGCATGATGATGCCAGGCTTTTAGTTCTGAAGTGCTGAGAAAAGTCCACCAAGGGAGAGATGGTCCAATAAAGCACAGGCTGAACTCAGGAGCATCCAAAATTGTTTGCCCCTTGGTCTCCTTCAAGGTCCTCCCAAGGAGGGAATTACTGCTGTTGTTCACAGACAAAATATGCCCCTCAACTCCTCTGCCTAGAAAATGTCAGGATACCCACACCCCCACATGGTCTACATGGAGCAGAGGCAGCCTGATGAGGGAAAGGCTACAGAGCCAGAGACAGGCAGAGCACCTCCACAAAGACCTTCTCTCCAGGCATTTGAATTACTATATTGTGCCCTCTTCATCCATCACAACACTTTGTTCATGGCTCCAGCCCACACAGAAAGCATGTGGGGCCAGCCCTGCTTTTCAGGCTTTGCGGACAGCTTGTGGTCCCCACTGCAGCCTGAGACACCTGCCATGGGCATGGGGCTGCTTCAGCAGGGAGGGTGAGGAAGGAGTGGGTGGGAAGGTAGGAAAAAGTGTATGAGCAGCAGGACAGTAGCTGCTGTAACCAGTAGAGAGAGTTTTTCCACCCTTGTCCAACCAGGATAGTCTGAGGAAGTGTCCTGAGGCAGAGCCAGCCCTGCAGGGAGCATCTGCCCTGGATGCACATGGAGACAGCAGTTCCCAGCCACTGTCCAGGGAGGATCACAGGGTCCTGAGCACTGGCCCAGCCACACTGGCACCAGTGGAGACCAGCTTAGATACACCTGACATCTGGCCTTGGTGTCCACCAGGATTTCCTGCTCCTGGCATTGCCATTTTTGTCTCTTCCCTGCAACTCTCTGCACCTTGCTGGGCATCTCCTTCTCTTGCCTTTCCACTTTGAAGCCTGTTTCTCTCTAACCTGGAATTGCTACAAAACCACCCTCACTGCAGGTCCTGCTGGTCCTGAGCTTTGCCTGCCCTGGGGCATGGAGGCCAGCACTGGGCAGAGCACTGAGCCCCAGGTACCACCTCTGGCCACCTGCCATGCACAGCACTGCTTCCCTTTGCTCGCCCAATAAATAAAGTCACTGCAGGAGTGATGCCTTTGGTTTTAACTTTTATATTTTTCAAATACTCTACTGCTTAGTGTATAACTCTGAAGTTTCCTGTATCCTGTTCATTTCTGCTCTCTGTGCTGGGCAGACACAACAAAGCCTCTCCAGGCCTGCTCTCCAAGGACAACCAGACTGTCCCGGTCCCAAAAAGTATAAACCAAAGAGCCTCTGAGAGGGGGGCAATCTGAGGGGAATTACATCATTAAACTGAAGCTTTAATTGGAGAATTAGCCCTGAGATGCAAATGAACCAAACCTATAAAAGTGTGAAGAACTCGTGACCTGTTGTCCACCTTGGGGTCCATCTTGGCAGCAGCCTCTGGCTCCCCAGGGGTACCTTTCAAAGCCTTTCCAATAAATCCCCACCTTTATTCCCTTACTCCTGTCTAGTCTCTGTTTCTAGGAGGCTTCTTGAGGCATCAGATGTAGCTCCATCAGCTGAGGGGATTCATGTGGCAGCTGAATGTCATGTGAAGGGTTTTTGAATGACATGAAGAGACTTTCTAGAGCACTGTGGTTGCCTCCAATATACTGCTTATGCCCATTTCTTTAAAAGTTCATGACGAGGTTTCTTTCCTTTGAGCACAAAATCTGTTTGCTCTCTCCCCTCCTTCCACGTATTCCTGGTGGGGGAGAGGACAGAGTTGCACCCTGGGATGTGAATGCTTGAGGGGTGAGGGCTGCTGGCAAGAAAGCCCAACTGCAGCATCCTCCATGAGGGGGATGCTGAGCCGGGGTCAGGGTGTGCTGCTGCAGGGAGGTGTAGGGACCTGAGCCTTTGCATCGGTATGGAAATGGCTGGAGAATGGGAACTAATCAGTATATACGGAAATAGTGGGAATATTAGCTGAATTAGCTAAGCTGTCATTCAGCTTCCCTTTTCCCTTCCTGCTTTCTTTCCTTCCCAAGCCAAAAGAGCTGGTTTACATTCTAATGGCTTTAATTACTTCACGAAAATGTGAGCGGATGGGGAAGCGCTGCCACCAACAACGCTTTCATGGTCGGCTGAACGCAATTGGAATTAATTTGGCTGAGATGGCTATTAGCATCAATACTCCAGGGCCTGTCTCGCTGGTGGTGCTTTAACTTGCCGTGCCCCTGACAGAGTGGAGGCTTCCAGGCACTTGCTCAGTTGCCTACCCGCTGAGACACCTCAAGGAGAGTTGGGAAGTGCTCCCTCTCCTTATCATCTCCCTCAGTCCTGGCTTTATTTCACTTGTGTTCTTATTTAGGAAATGACCTAGAGCTGTCTTTGAGCCTGTATCGAGCCATCTTTCCTGTGCCTCCATCTCTCACAATTGCACTTTCTGGCATCCAGAAAGATGTGAAATTTGCCCAAAGTGCATCCCAGCTTGGCTCTGTGCCTGTGTGCTCGTCTCTGTGTGTATGTGTGTGTTCTCTGTTGTGAACCAAGGGGCTGAGCTCCAGCTGCTCTGCCTCGGTGGAAAAAATAGCAGGAGCCCCATCTCAGTTTAGTCACATCCACTAGGTCACAACATTCGTGGGGACTTCACTTCCCTAGGATCTTTTCCCTCTCTGGAAATGGCCTGAAGATTTAAAAGCTTCAGGGGATGGGACTGGCAGCCCTTTGGCAGAATGTTACTCCCATGTTCAGCTGGTCCATATGAGCCTCATCTCTCTAGGATGCACAGGGAGAAGCAGCAGCACTGGCAGCAGCTCTGTACCTGAAGGCTGAAACTGGCTGCTGTTTTCTCTACAAGATCTCCTTTTCTACAGCCTCAGGATGGACTTAAACCCCAGAACCAGCCACAGCTGCTCTAAGCTTTCTCCTCCCTCCCTGCCTGTGTGTTCTGCTTTGGACCAGGCCATGAGTGGCACCTTTCAGGCAAGCCTTGGAGGCAAGTGGCTGCTGCACTGGCACAGCTGTGCTGCCAGAAGGTGAGGTGCAGACTGGAGCAGGTGTGGACTGACCAGGAAATTGCATCTTTGCATATTAGCACCTCTCAGGGCTGTGTTTGCAGCAGGTCACTTGGACTGGTCACAAGAAGCAGGAGCTTGTCACTGGTCCTTTTTTCCCTTTATTTCCATGTCCCCTCAAGCCCCCTCTGATCTCATGGCTGCTGTGAGAGGTGCAGAATGTGTAGATGCTTTGGTCTCTCTTGCCCCTGATTTGTACCCCTGTGCCATCACATTTAGCCTGGCCCCTACCACTCCTGCAACAGCCAGGGAGAGAAATCTGGCAGGGTGTTAATAAAGAGCCTGAAGGAGAAGGAAATTAAAGTAATCTTCTGCATTGTGTCCTTTCCTCTACCCCCACTGTGCTCCCTCCTCCCTGTCTCACACACACACTCTGCTTCTCATTGCAAATGCTCTCTCCTGGGATGGATTTTCTTTGATCCATCTGCAACCAAATCCTCACAAATGCCACCAGCTTCCCTGACTTACAAATCCGTTGTGCTTGAGTGGGCTAAGAAGCCTCCACTGCTTTGGGTTTCATGTCCCTTTCATGACCTTCATCTGGAGAGGGCCAGCACTGGGACCACCGTAGCCATTGCTGGAGACTGGTATTCCACATCCTCTGCTGCATTATCTGAAGTGGCTGTTTTGTGTGTCACACTGGGCTCAGGTGGGACCAACAGTGCTGAGGGTGAAGGTGCTGGTGGGTGCTCAGTTGGGCCAGGGTTACTCCTTTGGGAGTTTTTGCTCTGGGTCGTATCTTCAGGCAATGCTTCCCCAGACTTTTGGGCCACCTGTCTCAGCCTGTTGCCTCCATCTGGCTCCACTCCTTTCCCCTGCATCTGCAGTAGTCAGGCCCTTAGCAGTCACTCCAGCTGCTCCCTAAGCACAGACTGGGCTCTCCCAGCTGCAGGGGGCTGCTGTCCCCCTCACCTTTTGCCCTCCTCATGAAAATTTGATCTCAGACCAAGAGTGTTCAAATGAGGTGCCTTTCTGCCTCTATGCAGCTGTGAAGGGAGGGGACAGCAGTGCTTCTAATAACTACCATGGGCACCCTTGCTGAAGAAGTGCCCCAAACTTTGTTTGCCTCAGTTCCACCCCTCCTCAGATTAAAGCTGTTGCCTCTGCCTGGCTCTCAGGCTGTCCTGGAGCACCTCGAGGTGACCTCAAAGGGGTGCACAGCCCCTCCTAAGGGATGAGCTCCCTGGGGCAAGCTGCATTGTTTCAGGGTCTTTACAGCATCATGGATCACTGGATTGAAACTTTGATACATCCTAGTGCTTAGGAGGGCAGTAGGCCCATATCGAGATCTTTGGATGCTCCAGAGCTTGAAGTGAGGCACCTTCTTGGACTCCAGCCTAAACCTGAGGCCAGGCAGGTTGCAAGCTGCAGGGGAAGTCGGTCTGGTTCCAGCCTTGCAACTGGACGTGCCAGGACACAAAGAGAACAATCAAATATTAATATTCATCCTCGAGCGCTGCTGATGGAATGATTACTGTCTGCAAGGAAGATACCAGACTGCTCACGGCACGGACAGCTTTCTGAGGTATAAAAGGGATTATTGTATATTTAAAATACAGACTTTGAGAAATGTTTTCTTGGCTCCAAGAAGAAAAGCTCCTTTATTTGTGGAGTTAATTTGCATTTACTGTAGCCTGCATTAAAGTTACCCGTTTCCTTTCATTCAAGGGACTTCTCCTTTGTTCACATGAAAGCAGGCAGATTAACCATCTGCAATGCACGTGTTCCTCCTGCTAATTGCTTACGGGATTCTTCCCTTTACACTCCCCAGAACGACTTCCCAAAGATTAAGCCAAAGTCACCGCAAGGTCCCAAGAAGATTACCCAGGAGGGGAGGCTCTGTCTGCAGCAGCAACAGGAAAACACTGAGCATGGACAAAGACCGAGGGATGGACTCAGCACCCAGTTCTACGGGTGCACTCCAGGTTACAGCAGCAATCAGAAGCTGGGTCTGTCAGATATTGCTTCCCTGCTGGCCTTGTTAGCATCCTGCAGGCAGATCACAGGGGGACGTCAGGCGGCTTTGAAAGGAGCTCTTGACTTCTTGGGTGCATAGGCAGCGTGTCACCAAGTGTGGCAGTTCCTCCAGCATTCCCTGCCTGGCTTGCTAATGAGAACTCCTTTGATTTGGCATCCCTCTTTGCCCCTGCTGGTATGTAGCAGGGCTTTTGATGGCATCATCGAGTGGGCTCTGTGGTGCTAGGTGCTGTACATAATAAAAGAGACTTCCTGCTCTGAAACATTTACAGTCTGAAAGGGCTACACAAAGGAGAGAGGCTGGAAACCCAGAGAAATGAAGACCCAACTTCAAAAAGGTATCTAAGAACCTCAAATACTCACCAATGCTAAGAAACTCCCCGGAGGCCAAGGCAAAACTGGCACACCTCCCAGATGGGTATCCCACCAACAAAAGGGGCTTTTTTTCCCTCTTTTGAGCAATGCTTGGGAAAAACTGGCCGAGGAAGTGATTCACCACAGTACCTGCTCTGTAGGAACAGGGTTTTGTGCCTTGCTTCTGGGTCTGTGTGTTTCTCTGGAGAGGTCCTACTCCCCTGTACCACACCTGCTGTTTTGCTAGTTGTTGACAATTTTGCAGATGCAAATCCTTATCTTCCTTTCCATCCAGAACACTCAGTCCCTGTCTCTTACAGGGTTTGAGGATGTGTGGGACATGGATGTGTATCATGGTTATGCCCTGCTCCTTGGACACAACACACGAGTGAAGCTTGGTGTCTTCTAAAGCCCTTGGTCTGGAAGGGACCCACCAATGCGTTGAGCATAAAATTGTCCAGCCAATGTCCCTGCTGCCCATTTTCAACAGGCCTCTATGTCTGTGAACTGGAGAGAAAATATACTTTAGATCTCCTTCAGGGGGACCTGATCAGGCTTTCCCCTGAGGTGTTTAGCTTGCAGGGATTCAACACTAAGATTTATACATGTTTTAGCTAAGTGATTTAATGACTGCGAATCACTAAAGCAAGTTAAAATAAGAGCAAGTGATGCAGCTAAGAAAAGGCTTTCAGAGGAGACAAGGTTTGTAAGTTGTCAGAGGGAACTCTCTTCCTGTCCTCCATTTAACATGACAATTTGCCTATTTTTATGCTTTTATCACCAAAAATGAGGATTTCTGACTCATTCTGGGGGGTTGAAGAAACACAGCTTCTTAGGCTCAAAGGATGAAAGCAGCGGTCATGGGGACTAGAGCACCATAGACCACCCTCCCAACAATGCTGTATCAGTTTTTGGCATCCCGTGTCACTAAATCCTTTGTGGGAAAGCACTGCATCTCTCATCTGAGCAGCTCAGAATGAAGATTTCATCTAAAGTGCCACCTTGCATTTGCACAGGGGGATTTGTAAAGAACAAAGGCTTCAAATAATCCTCCTCATCTTAATAAAAGGATAAGACACAGTTACAAGCAGTCTGGGGAAAATCTAGTTGGGTTTCAAATTTGGACAGGCAGCTTAAGCCAGGGAGATTAAAGAGTTTGACAGACATAAGTATTTCTGTCCTCCTGAATTATTTTGTGAGCAGAAGACAGCAGTGTAGGTTCTTAGATGATCCTGGCAGTCTGCTGGGAAGAGCCGTCCAAATTCCTTGATTTCCTTCCTGTGAGGGAATACTGGTTCAGAGCATTGGCTGGCACACACTGGCTTTTCCCCTCTGACGACAGGGGAACCCAGCCAATTCCAGCCTGCTGAGCTCCTGGCTCGCTTTCCGAGCTGCAGCGTTGAGGGTAAGCGTGCCGGGAGAGTCTTCAGTGAATGAGCCTGTGTGCTCAAGAGAGACCATCTGGTTTTACTGGAAGCACTGCAGATTAAAGGTCTCCTAATGGTATTTAATTTAGATTCCACAAGACCTCCAGTGGATAGCTAACAAAGGATCAAAAATGTATTTCTTAAAACATCTCCACTGAGAGATAGCAAAGCTGCGGAAGCTTAGTGGGATGTAAGTGTGTAAACACTGCTCAGCAAGCTCCTCAGCACAGGCTTGGTTCATGCAGAGCAGCAAGAGACAGCAGACAGCTCTTGAGCTTTTTTCTCATCTCAAGGCTTTCCAGAGGGTTATGGTGGTGAAATGGGTGCTGGAGCTTGGTGCAAGAGCTGCTTGCTGCGGGCAGGGTTTGTCCTTTGCCTGCAGCACAGCTGTGTATAGGCATATTCTTGATATTATCTTGGTGAATTTGGACCAGACAGACGAGAAATGTGAGTGTGTTTCTAGGGAGGAAGCTGGGTACCTCTTTATGGATGCTCAACATCTTTCAGATCCAGCCTTAGACTGGCGATAAATGGGTTTGAGATGCATTCTTTGGGATCATCTCCACTTTTAGGGATTGTGTTTGTGGATCTTTTACCCTGCTGGATCTCAGCCACGTTCACAAGAAGATTGGAACTGATTGTTTCATGTAGCATTCACCTGACTTGTGATGTTCTTTCTGAGTGAAGTCCTCACTTCTTCCATTTGCCGCAATCAGGGAGCATTTGCTGGGATGCCAGGAGTGGTGCTGGACCATCAGACTGTGTAACTCTGGTTTTCACCTCAGTAAAACCTTATGGCAGGAATTCTGCCCTGCAGAACACTTTGCTGCTGTTTCTCCAGCCCCTGCCAGCAGCAAGATTTCCTGCTGTAGCAGTGCAGCACCGTACAACCTATGCTGAGACTTCTACCACAATGGTACCATAAATCCTCATTCTGATGCTCCAATTATCCCTCTCAGTGCACATCTGACTTCAGAATCCCATTAGACAACTTCACTTAAATTCTACGAGCGACAGAGTCATTAAGAGCAGTCTGGTCACCCTAATTCCTTAATAATTTGACATGGGCATTTTTTCACCTTTTTTATGCCAATACAGGGAGGTGATTATAATCAGGGAAGTGACTTGGTTCAAATGACATAATTGGTTTTCATATTTATTCCCCCTCACTGATCTCAGTTCAAACGTGCTCAGCTCACAAGTCAAAAAGATGATTTCTTCTAATTATCAGTTCTGCGGAGCTCATCTTGGGCTCTGCAAATCCAGCTGTATCCTTTGTGCCTCCACCATGCTGTCACCAAGAATAAAGTGTTTGCAATCAAGAAGCAGTCAGTCATGTTTTGTTGCTAACGTGCAAGGCAGAATGGAAGCTCATTTGCTCCTTCACCCTGCTACTGGCTCTGTTGAGTAAAGAGCAGAAAAATGCAGGTTTTCAGCTGGGGCATGACTGCAGGAGAGAGATGCAGGGGGCTGTGTAGGGGGAGTAACGCGAGAGGGATGTTCCAGGCTGCAGGAACAGCAGATGAGGTGAGGCTGATGAATGTCTTGGGGGATGAAGTCACTCATGAGTCAGTCTCCTTACACAAAGGGTGAGTGCAAGGGCCGTATCCCCTTGCTTGAAAGCTTCCTTCTCTGTGGGCTGGGATTTTACAGCAGGCTCCTGCAGCCTCTGTGACTATTCCTGTAGTCAGGAGTTTGGGTCACACAGTTGTATTTATAGGTCTGTGACACAGTCCCAGAGCTGAGGCCATACTTGTATTGACTGATGTTTAAACAATCTCTGTTACTGGTGCCGTGGGCCCTCCTCATTGGAGCTGAGGTCTCTGCTAATCGAGCTCCTCCTGAGCTTTCAGGCCTTGCATTTGTAGGCTAAGACCAAATCATGGCTCTTGATGAGAAACTGGGGTTGGGCTGCTCTTGCCAAGGGAGTGGGAAGGGAGGTACAAAGGAAAGAGCCAGGAGGAGAACCAGGAGTCTACAATGTTTTTCTCCCTGCAGCTGCTGCATAAAGCCATTTCTTCCCTGTGGATGGACCCACCACAGGCTCCACACTCTGACCCCTCTCCTGGCAGCAGTCACAGTCAATCTGACTCTGTGAAGTGTTGCCCCTGCCAGAGGAAGAAGTGGGTCCACAGCCCTTACACCATTCTCATCACTGTGTTGGCTGAGCAATGATTTAATTTGGGTTTGATAGGCAGCTCATCAAAATCCAGGGCTCAAACAGGCCTTTGCTAAGGACCTCTGTTTAGAGTGTCCATCTGTTGTGTGCACGGCACAGATGGAAAAAGCCATATTTCTGCAAACCTCTGCACATGTCCTCACCTGGCAGCCTGAGGGGTGAGCTGATGGCAGGGCAAAGGGGAGCAGCACTAAGTACTGGAAAGTTTTGTGGGCAGGTGGAGAAGAGCAACTGAGGATCAAGCAGCTGGGGGCTGAAGGCAGATTGTTCCATGAGTCATGCACTTTTAACAAAGTGGCTTCTGCCTGGGAGAGGAGCGTGGTGTCTGCTCCATGTCCCAGCGCTTTCTGCCCCATGCTGCAAGCCCTGCTGCAGCACAAGCCTGCCACACACGAGTGGGCTCAGCACAGAGCAGCTGAGCAAAGACCTGTATGGGCTGTGATACCTGGGAGTGCAGAGCTCCAGCTGCTTATCTCCTGAGCCAGGCATCTCTGAGCTTCCCCGAGCAAACCCACTGCAATTTCAGACATCTGGTGACACATATGCTCCCTCTTGTCCCCTCTCCCTGTGCCACCTGAGAGCTGTGGGTTTGTTTTCTGGCAGAGCTCCAGCCTCTCAGGGGATGTTGGCGTGCCCTGTACATGGGATGTGGAGAGATGCTCTGGGGACTCTCCTGCCTCACGTGGCTGCCCTGGGGCTTCGATTGCTGGGGATGTGGCTTGAAGTCCCTTTTCTTCCTTTCCAGTCTTGTGTGCCTAATTCCTCTGAAACAATCCCAAAAGGGCAGTCAAACATTTCCATAATAAGGAGCATTCTAAATAAGCAGTTTCTGTCTCTGCCTCATCTGTAGGCTTTTCTTAAGATGGCAAGTAGTTACTTTTGAAAGTAAGAACAAAAACCCAAAGAAATCAAACTGAATTTATTTCCTTTAAACTGTTGTAGAAAATGTTAATTATGATGATGAGCTTGTCATGCTCTGTGGGTTTTTTTCAGTGCTTCTGCTTGGAGGGAATGAGTAAATTCTACCTACGTTTAAAGTATGGATGATTTTATACACTTACACATTTATATATATATACATATATATAGCTAAGCTTTCCTGGTCTTGCCTACAGCTCTTTTGGAGAAAGCTCGTGTTAGTCTTGCAGATATGGATACTAAACTTGATGCATGATGCAGTAGTTCTCTACCTGAAATAAAGATATGGTGAACAATTCCCACAGCTCTATTAATAATTTTCCCAGAAGGAAGAATAATATTCATCCTCCACTTGAGATTGGTCACTTTCTACACTGTTATAAAATATCTCTCATACATCAAAAATCACTCCAAAATGAGGGACTGCTTTTCTCTGACTTGAAACAAAAAGGATTAACACAGAGTACAAATGCAAAGCTGATAGATAATGGCATTTCTTTCTAAAGCTCCTATTACTTTCAGACTTCCAATCACCTGATGGACAAATTCACCCCAAGTTACAGGAGCAGGCAATCCCTTTTGTTTACCCCTTTGGCATGATGAAGGAGATTTGTAAAAGCTTTTCCCATTTCTCTGAGTTTGAGGCTGACAAAGCAGACAGTCACAGTGAGTTCAGAGCAGACATTACCAAGACTTCTCAAATATCTTGTTTCTGAGGATCTGCATTATTTTGCTACTTAGTGAATCCATCCATCCATGTATCCATCCATCTGCACTGGACCCTGCAGTTATCTGTGCACTGATGTACAACCATTATTTTTGCACAAACACACCAGCCCACCCATCCACCCTCATATTGTTCTGGGGCTGGTAATGCAGCAGGAGCTCCCAGATGGGGACCTTGTGGTGCTTGTCAAGGAAAAACATCTTTTCTTCAGTAGATTTCAGACTGGTCCTCCCACGGTCATCTTTCTGATAAATCAAACACTAAAGACTTGCCTTGGAAGATATCTCACAGCCTCTCAAGAGGCTCTCACATCCCAGCATGGCAGCAGCTGTCACCCTGTGAATGGAAGAAGCACCCTGGGAGTTTTCACATCCAGACATGCAGCTGAGCCAGCTCCCAGAAGAGTGTTTGGGAGCACAGGGGTAGCAGGCAGGCAGGGCATGGTGGAGCCAGGATCTTCTGCCCTGCATTTGTCCTCTACCCCTGCACACCTCACATGTCCTGTTCCCACCTCATCTCACCACTGCTCTTGTGTCTCTTCCCTGGCTGGGGAATGATGCTGTCCCCATCCCCATTGGCTCTTGTTGGGGAGGAAGAGGCAGGGAGGCATGGGATGAGGGACAGGAGAGGAGAAAGATGCTGGGACAGCACACTGATGGCTCAGAGAGGGGAGAGATAGGAATCTCCCCCCCTGCAGAGGCACCAGCCCAGGAGGAAAGGTGCTGAGGAAGCATCTCTCCCCTGCAGAAAGTGCCAGTGCCCATGAGGGACCCCTCCCCTGTGTCACTGCCACAGTATCACCCCTGCAAGAGCTCCCCTTCTCCTTCTTGGGAGTTTAGAGAGTTCCCAGGACAGCCAGAACCTTGCACGATCAAGGCTTGGCTCTACCACCTGTGTCTGGTCCCTCAGTGCCCCTGCAATGCACAGCAGCACGCAGCTCTCACCAGCCACATGGGCTGGGAGGGCTCTGCAGGATAAAACATTGCATTTTCCCTTCTGTGAGTGGCAGCAGCCAAAGCAGCTCTCCTGGCAGCCTGTCTGGGAGCAAGCATGCTGAGAGGACCCTCTGAAGAGCAAGGCTCCATTTTCCATGGGTGTTTGGATTTGGTGCTTTGCCACATGGGACAACAGAGAGCTCCAGTCCTCAGGGCAACAAAGAGACCAACCCACTGCCAAGCACCTCTGGTGTGGCTCTAAACCCCTCTGTGTCCTCACTGGGGTCACCCAGTGTCCATCCCAGCCATGAGAGTGGCTGATGTGCAGAGCCTCCTGTCTGTCTCCAGCACCAAGAGAGGAGCAGGATCCTGGAGAGCTTCCACAGTCTGGTGTGCACCTCCAGTAGCCCTCAGACTCCCAGGCCAATTAAAATCCTCTTCAAACGATGTGCCTCATCTCCATATCCCTCTGGGGAACTTGCACCTCATTAGTGTAATTGGGAGATATTTCCACTCTAGCAGAGCCCACCCAGCCACTGAACTACCACGACTGTTGTGGGAGTGAGTCCTGTAACTTGAGACACAACAGGGTGAAGGGCACCATCAGCTCTGACATCTCATGGGGACCTTCTGTAATCACTCCTCGCAGGGTTCAGCAAACAATGCCACGGCACTTTTTTAATAGCATCTGCAGTTTCAGTGATGTCTGTGTTCCCACACCTCTGCCCCTGGAGCTCCACTCACTCCATAAATGCTTGCCACTGTGTCTAGGTACCCACAGGTTGGCTACAGCTTTGAAAACCTCCAAATTTATCCTCAGGGATTAGGAGGTAATTATCCAACCCCCATGTCACAGAAAGGGAAATTGAGGCAGAGGGCTGTGAATTAGAACATGAACAGTGCAGTCTCCTCTCAGGCCATGGAGGGCTGTGGAGTTAGAAAAAGCAGATGTGGGGAGTTATCCCTCAAAAAACTTCCCTCTGAAGCTGTTTCAAAAGAGCCAGGGGAAGGGAGCAGCAGTTTCATGGTGTGGATTCCCTAAGGTGTCCTTTCTTCCTGGAACAGCCTGAATATGTCTGTCCACCTTCTACCAGACTCTGCCACATCAGCTGTGCTGTGGGGCAAGAAGCTTCTGGCTCACAGTGAGGGCAAAACTGGTTTTAATGGAGCTGGCACTGGAGGGACAGGCCGGGGAAGGCAGAGGATGAGGTGACTTAGCCTGTGCTCTACCCTTCTTTCACGGGCAGGAAATTTAACACACCGAAGGTTTTCCTGCACACCAGTTGGCTGATGAGCCTGAAATAAATGAGACAGCAGCATGGGGAGGTGTGAGACCAGCACTGTGGAGTGAGGAGGGGGGAGCTGTGCCAGCTCCTGCCCTCTACACATGGCAGGGCTGGGGAAACTGAGCCCTGATATCCTGATCCCCAGGGAGCTGCTGTGCTCCCGGGAGCTGGTGTCCTGCACGCTGCCTCACCAGCACCGCTGCAGGGATCACCATTTCCACCCCGCTCCTGCTGATCAAATCAAACACCTTCCTGAAGGAGAAGCAGCAGCACTAAATGGCCACATGGCCAGCACAGCAATAAGCCCTCCCTGATTCCCACCTTAGTGAAACAGCTGTAACCATATAAAATTGCCATTTTCCTGAATATTTTCTGCCTGCAAGGACCATATTTGCTGCCTAATGCAATAGACACAGACTGGGACAAAGTAAATTCATTGACAACATAAGGACAGAAGTTTTTGATAGAACCTGGCTCAACGAAAAACAAATTTTCATGGCATTTAAGAGGTCTTCTGCTTCCTCTAAGCATTGGCTCCAAACGGATATAGAGCAGGATTTGTATGGCAGGATTCTCCCCTTCCTGTCTTAAAAGTATTATGAAAGATTAGTGCTTGCTGTCATCATGGTTTGCAGGCATGTTATTGTTATTAATTATGGTTATTACTGCAGCGCAGACCCAGGCAGCATCTGGCCCACAGGCTGCCTGCAGAGCCGGGCTGCCAGCGCCGAGGGCGGCTCCTTCTGCCCGGACAGCTTGGGAGCCAAAAGCCCGGCAGCTGCCCGAGCAGCAGGAGCTCGCCCGCGCTCTGGCCAGCTGGCTTGGCAGCCAACACGCCGTGCCAGCGAGCGGGAGCTCTCCTGCCTCCAAACACTGCCTGCTGCCTGCCAGGAAAGGTGGGAATCTGGGGAGCATCCCTTTGGGGTGTCCGGCAGAGCTGGGTGTAAAACAGGAATGAGTTTTCATGAGTGTTTTCAAACAATGGCTTTAGCTCTGGAAGTTTTGCAGAGACCTTTCCTTTCATCAGCCTGGAATGCTTGGGAATGATGGGGTTTTTTTTTTTGGTGGCATTTTTTGGAGGCGGGGGAGGACTTTGGTGATTTTAGAGGCTCTCCTTTATCTCCCCTCTGTTGTCTCTTTGCTTTCTTTCTTTGAAGAAAAGTGAAGAGAGGAAAGGGAAAAAGGAAACCCTCCAAATTGAAATGGGAGGGCTTGAAGCTTTGCTGGAAAGCAAAGGAGAAGAAACCTCCCCTGGTGGCCCTTCCCTGGGGGAAGAATGAAAGCAAATGTGGTGAAATCAAAGTACTTGTGGAAATGTAAATTCCTAGTAAACACCGTGGGGGAAGGAGTCTGTGAATATTTAAGTAACTCTACTTAGTTGTATCAATGGCAGCTCAGCCCCGGCAGGGAGGAGGAAGGGGGGGCTGCCACCCCTCCGAGCCCTGTGACATGGGACCCCAATGCCCCACGGCAAGCGATTCATCCCAGGGAACCAATCAGCTCTGCCAGCGAGAGATGCTCCCTGCTCCATGGGAGTTTCTATTTCTGCCGTGGCTTACAGTCCCTGCTGCTCTAATGGGAATGGCCGGGTGTTAATGAGCATCTCTGGATGGGGTGACTTGGCTGGCTGTTCTTGGCAGCAGGACTCACGAGCTCCATCCAGCCTTGTCACCCCCAAAAGTGGCTGATGGGCCTCAGTGGGACCTCATGTGTCACTCACACAGGAGAATTAACAAAGACATTTACTTCATCCAGAAGAATTATTTGCTGAGAAAACTGCTGCAAGAGGAGCAAGGAGCAGCTCTTTGTAGGAAAGGGAACTTGCCTTTTGTAGGAAGAGTCCATGAAGATGCTTGCCCAAGAGTCTGAGGTCCTAGGAGAGGGTTTAGCAGGCACAAAGCTTTTGGCAGCACGTAACTCTACCAGGTGATTGCTCAGTAAGTGGCTTGTTTGAATTATACAGAGCCTGGGAAAATGTTTTTTTTCTGGGAGGACACCTTGGTAGTGAGCATCACAGATCAACATGGCAGTGGAGCAGTCCCAAACACCCAGAGTGGGGGGACAGAGACCCTACAAACCCTGAAGGGTGAGCAGGCTTTGTCCTGAGCCTGTCACATCATCAGCTATGTACTGGCTCTGCAACACTCAAGGCTCAGCCATGATCGTATCCCCAAGGTCATTCCAGCAAATTCAGGGATGTCTGCTGCTACTTAAATCCAGAAAAAGTAAAGCCTTTGATTTGGTTTTACATCTCTGTGTCTAGATAACCTCTTCCCATCGAGTCTTTGCACAGGAAAATGAGAGAAGGCCAAGTGCTGGGATGAAAAGTCAGGACAGAACCATTTATTTTATGCATCCTGATGACTTGCTTCTTTAGGTCCTGGCCTTGCCATGACTGTGGGAGTCCTGGATTCAGGAGGTCCCAAAAGTGCCCAAATTGCTCCAAGAGATTTCTCCTCCTAGAAGCCAGCACATGAGCTCCTTGCTTGACTGGGAACGCTGGTCCCAGGTCCCCTCCAAAGGCAGGGATGGGGACTTGTGACCAGGGAAGAAGAAGTGATTAGGAGCTCCTCAAACTTGCCAGATTAGTCTGGAGCTGGAAGATAGCAGAGGCAGGCTGTTGCTCAGTCCTCAGCAGTAGGAAATGCGGCTGCAGTTCAGGAGCCTATTAAAGAGCTGAGACATACACACACTTCATTAGCCACATGTCAGAAAGCACTTTTTGCAGTAAAGCCTACTTAATAGCCATATGCTAGGAGAGAATTAAATACTTTTTAGCTCTCAGACAGTTATGTAAACTTGAGAGAGGAGGAAAAAAGCTAACAAGCACCAGCAGAGGAGTCTTCAGTACATACCAGTTATTAATGTATTTATCTAGGCCGTTTGTTTATTGAAGATATATTTTTTTTTATGGGACAGGCCTATTAAGTCTGACAGCTTAATCGACACCCAATGGGAAAAATGCCATTTAAAAACGTAGTTAGACTCCCATTGATTTAAATATAAACTCCATTTTTTATTTTGTATTTTTCCCCAGCCATCACAGTCAGTTTGACAGACTCATTAACAAGATACTAAACTGCCCCTCTCTTTTTTTGAGGACAGTAAATTACTATGGAGAAAGATGCTGTTGTCTTAACAGATGCTTTTCACAGTGTAAACATCCCTTGACTGATAAGCAGAGAGGGAAGAAGCGTGCAAACGCCTTTTCATGCTAAATAAATAACAGGGCTGGAAAACTGGCACTGAAATCAATGCTGTTTTGCTCTGCAGAGAATGCTGTACTGGGGGACAGGATGGTTTAGGAGATGGATAATGGAATACAGAGAGTTTGCTTGGTTGTGGTTTGCTGTGTTAATCCATCTGACTGTGGGGGCTGCGGCTGTCTGGGGTGCGGCTGATGAGGGCTGTGGTGTGGGGCTGCATGGCCCCACCTTGCTCTGGCATGGTCAGAGCGGGTCCTGCCCCTGCCTGGTCCCTTCATATGGGTCACAGGGACAGTAAGGCTTGCAGAAGAAGCCAGCTGACCTGAAGCTCAGAGGCCAAAGGGACCAGCCTGAGGTGACACTGGCTGGTGGCTCACGCTGCCACGTCATTTGGCACAGGGGAGCCCCTGCCAGCCACAGCACTGTCTGGATGCAGGCCTCTGCCAGGATCCAGGGCTAGCTGATGGCAGTTCTCTGCTGCTATGTGGGTGAGAAACCCATCCCTGTGCACTGGGGAAGAGATGGGGTCACCGAGTTCATTAGCAAGGGCCAGAGCCAATGTGCCAGCACAGAGCAGAACTCCCTGAATGTCCCCTCCAGGAGAGAGACACAGGACAGACCTGCAGGTGCCTCTGCATGGATACCAGCTCCACCTGGCCAGGGACACATGGAAATGGCCATGCACATGGGGCTGCAGGTCATCTGCTCAGTGTCATCTGGCTTCTTTCAGCTCTTCTCTGAGGTCTCTCCATGACAGGCGTTTAAGGCTGAGTTCCCCCTTTGACAGCAGCAGCTCCACCCAAGGTGGTGTCATGAGACATTATTCCCCAGAATGGCAGCACCTTCTTTCCCAAAGAACAGATTCCTGCAGTCAGTCCCACTGGCACAGGTTTTGTCTCAGGGGCTGGGGCTTGGCCAAGCCAGCTGTGAGCTACTGACCGAGGCTTCCAGTGCACCCTCATCTTTACAAGGGGTGCTGCTGGACTGTATTGGTTGGTTCTTCCTTTTTGTCTTGGTTTGAAAGAC
>VXAC01005018.1:0-14980 GCA_013399225.1 Rhipidura dahli | reverse complement strand
CGGCAGGCCCCGTTCCCGGCCCCGCTCCCGCTCCCGTTCCCGACCCCGCTCCCGTTCCCGGCCCCGGCGCAGCCATGGCGGACGTGACCGCCCGTAGCCTGCAGTACGAGTACAAGGCGGTGAGTGCGGGCCCGGTGCCTGAAACTCCCCTCCCGTTACCGTGAATCACCCGCGGTGTTCTTAAGCCCCGCCCTCCATGGTCTTAACCACCCCCCCCACTCTGGTACCCTGANGTCCCACTTTGGGACCCCTTGGACCCCCTCAACCCCATTTCAGGACCCCAAACCCTCTCTCAGCCCCATTTTAAGCCTTCTGAACCCCTCTCAGCCCCATTTCAGGCCCTCTGGACCCCTCTCAGCCCCATTGTGGGACTCCTGAATCCTCTCCAGCTCCACAGTGTGGCCTCCAGACCCTCCTAACCTCATTTTGGGACTACCAGCCCCATTTTGGGACCCTTTGTAGCCCCTTCAGCCCCATTTCAGGAGCCCCAGAACCCCTCTCAGCCCCATTTTAGGCCCCCTGGACCCCTCTCAGCCCCGTTTTGGGACCCCTGAATCCTCCCCAGCTCCACTGTGGGCTTCCAGACCCTCCTCAATCCCATTTTAGGACCCCCAGTCCCACTTTGGGACCCCTTGGACTGCTCTCAGCCCCATTTCAGCACCCCCAGCCCCATTTCCAACCCTTCAGCGCCCTCTACCTCCCTCATTCCCCATCACCCCGTGTCCCATTTGTCCCCTTTTTTCCCCCAGAACTCCAACCTCGTGCTCCAAGCTGACCGCTCCCTGATCGACCGGACGCGCCGGGATGAGCCCACGGGGGAGGTGCTGTCCCTGGTGGGGAAGCTCGAGGGGACCCGCATGGGGGACAAGGCCCAGAGGACCAAGCCCCAGATGCAGGAGGAGAGAAGGGCCAAGTGAGTGGGAAACTGGGAATTCCCGGGGGTCGGGATAACAGAGCTGCGGGCTGGGCTGGTGGGGGGATTCTGCTTGGCAGGTTCCAGGCTGGAGTTGGATGCCAGATCCTGGGAAAGCTGCTTTTCCTGGTGCCCAGTATCCCAGAAAAGCTGCTTTACCTGGTGTCACGTTCCCAATGAAAGCTGCTTTTTCTGGTGCCAAATATCACACAAAAGTTGCCTTTACTGGTGTCACAATCCCAGTGAAAGTTGCTTTTCCTGGTGCCCAATTCCCTTTTCCTGGTTTCCCTTTCCAGACCAGCTCAGCAAAACTCCCAGGCTGTAAACATCCCGGGAAAGCTGATTTTCCTGGTGCTTGATTTTCTGAAATAGCTGTGGTTTTGGGTACCCAGTTTCCTGGGAAATCTGCTTTTCCTGACTCCCAATTTCCCAGGAATGGCTGGGGCTGGAAGGGATTTTAAAGCCCTTAAAGCCAGAGCTCCTCTGGGAATTCCATCCCAGCCCTGGAGCTTCTCCTGGACCAGATTCCAGCCTGGCCTTGGGCACTTCCAGGGATACAGGGACAGCCACAGCTGCTCTGGGAATTCCATCCCAGCCCCTCCCCACCCTCATTCCTTCCCAAAATCTCATTTAAATCTCCCCTTTTCCAGTGGGAAGCCATTCCCCGTGTCCTGTCCCTCCATCCCTTGTCCCCAGTCCCTCTCCAGCTCTCCTGAAGCCCCCTCAGGCCCTGGAAGGGGCTCTGAGCTCCCCCTGGATCCTTCACTTCTCTAGTTCAAGACTTTTGGGAATATTTGGAGGTGGAACACCTGGAGCCCCAAACCCACAGAAGCTTGGAGAAAATTGGCGCGAAAAATGAAAATAAATCGATTTTCCCACTTTATTTTGGGAGGACATGGCCTGGAAAAGAGCAGAATCAGGGCTGTGAGTGCCTCTGACTCCGGTTTTTCCCTTTTCCCAGGAGGAGGAAGCGGGATGAGGACAGGCACGACATCAATAAGATGAAGGGGTACACGCTGCTCTCCGAGGGCATCGATGAGATGGTCGGCATCATCTACAAACCCAAGACCAAGGAGACCCGGGAGACCTATGAGGTCCTGCTCAGCTTCATCCAGGCTGCCCTGGGGGATCAGGTGAGCCTGGGATCAATCCCTGGGAGATGGGAATGCAGCCCTTGGATGGGGGAGCCCAGCTCTGGTATCCCATGGGATGGCTTTGGGGAGATGTGGGATGGCTTTGGGTTGGGGATTTAAAGAGTGGCCGGTTCCACCTCAACCTTCTGCTGGATCAGGGTGCTCCAGTCCTCGTCCAGCCTGGCCTTGGGCACTTCCAGGGATCTAGGGGCATCCAGTATTTCTCTCCAAAATTCCATCTAAAACAGGACATGGAATCATGGACTGGTTGGGGTTGGAAGGGACCTAAAAGTTCATCAAGTCCCACCACAGGCAGGGACACCTCACTGTCCCAGGGTGCTCCAAGCCCCATCCAGCCTGGCCTTGGACACTTCCAGGGATCCAGGGGCAGTTGCAGCTCTTCTGGGAATTCCATCCCAGCCCCTCTCCACCCTCACAGCCAGGAATTCCTTCCCATCAAAACCAGGATATAGGATCCTGGAATGGTTGGGGTTGGAAGGGACCCCAAAGCCCATCAAATCCCCCCCTGGGCAGGGACACCTCCCACTGTCCCAGGGTGCTCCAGCCTGGTTTTGGACACTTCCAGGAATCCAGGGACATCCAATATTTCTTTCCAATATCCCATTTAAACCAGGATATGGAATTATGGAATGGTTGGGGTTGGAAGGGACCCCAAAGCCCATCAAATCCCAGCCTGGATGGGGACACCTCCCCCCATCCCAGGTTGCTCCAAACCCCGTCCAGCCTGGCCTGGAACACTTCCAGGGATCCAGGAATGTCCCATTTCCCTCGTGGGCACCACGAGGAGTTGCCCTTGGCTTTCTCCTCCCCGTGGGTGCCGTTGGGGTGCCGTTCCCACTGGGAGCCCAGAAACCCCAACGGGCTCCCCGGGCCGGTGCGTTGGCAGCCGCGGGACATCCTGTGCGGGGCGGCTGACGAGGTGCTGGCCGTGCTGAAGAACGAGAAGCTGCGGGACAAGGAGCGGCGGAAGGAGGTGGAGCTGCTGCTGGGCCAGACGGACGACACGCGCTACCACGTGCTGGTCAACCTGGGCAAGAAGATCACCGACTACGGGGGGGACAAGGACATCCAGAACATGGGTACGACCCGCCCGCCTTGCCCGGGGGCACCCTGGGCACTGCTTTTTGGGGTTTTTGGGATTTTTTTAATGTTTTTGGTGCTGGGGGATTTTTTGGGGGATTTTTTTGGTGGGTTTTTTTTTAACTTTTTGAGGGATTTTAAAAATTTGGGATTTTTTGGGGAATCTTGTGGGGGATGTTTTTAATTTTTGGGGATTTTTTTGTGGAATTTTTTTTAACTTTTTGAGGGATTTTGAATTTTTTTTGGTGGGATTTAAAANGGTTTTTTTGTTGTATTTTTTGTGGGATTTTTTTAAATTTTATTTTTGGGGAGATTTTAAAAAAATTATTTATTTATTGGGAATTTTGGGGGTTTTTTTGTTTTTTTACTTTTTTAGGATTTTTGAAGGGGGGAGACTTTTTTTCAGGATTTTTTTGGGATTCCCAAAGCTCCTGGGCTTTTTTGAGACTTCCCAGCGAAAATTTGGGATGTTTTCCTTGTGGGATTGCTTTTATCCCATTTTCCCCCATCCCATTTTCCTCCGGGAATCCCACTGATCCCAGTTTGGGACCTCCAGAGCCCATTTTTTGGGATGAGTCCGGCAGGGAGCTGTTGGCCCGAGGACAGGGGGGGTTTCCAGCCCCAAGAAGGATCTGGGTTTGTCTTTCCGGGGCGTGGCTGTGGGAATTGCGGGGGGTGGCCCTGAATTCCCGGAATTCCCGGTGATTCCGTGCCCTGCTCCCTGCAGATGACAACATCGATGAGACCTATGGGGTCAACGTGCAGTTCGAGTCCGACGAGGAGGTGGGAGCTGCATCCCTTTCCTCCTGGCAGCCCCTCTGTCCCCTTTTCCTTCATCCCATTTTCCTCCTGGGACCACTTTTATCCCATTTTCCTTTATCCAGTTTTCTTCATGGAACCACATTTATCCCGTTTTCCTTCATCCTATTTTCAGTGTGGGACCCCATTAATCCCATTTTCCTTTATTGCATTTTACTCATGGGACCGTTTTTATCCCATCTTCCTTTATCCCATCTTCCTTTATCCCATCTTCCTTTATCCCATTTTCCTCATGGTGCCAGTTTTATCCCATTCCCCTTAATCCCATTTTTCTCATGGGACCCCATTTATCCCCATTTTCCTCCTGGGGCCATTTTTATCCCATTTTTCTCTATCCCATTTTCCTCGTGGAACCACATTTATCCAATTTTCCTTCATCCAGTTTTCTTCATGGAACCAGGTTTATCCCATTCTTCTCATGGGGCCATATTTATCCCCTTTTCCTTTATCCCATTTTCCTCGTGAGACCACATATATCCCCTTTCCTCTATCCCATTTTTCTCATGGAAACTCATTTATCCCATTTTCTCTGTCCCATTTTCCTCCTGGGACCAGGTTTATCCCATTTTCCTTTGTTTATCACGTTTTGTTCACGGGACCATTTTTATCTCATTTTCCTCCATCCCATTTTCCATGTGGGACACCATTTATCCCATTTTTTTTTTTATCCCATGTTCCCTCATTCCATTTTCCTTATGGAACCAGGTTAATCTCATTTTCCTTCATCCCATTTTCCTCCTTGGACCCCATTTATCCCCATTTTCCTCACTGGACCATTTTTATCCCATTTTCCCCTATCCCATTCCTTCCTGGCTCCTTGTTTATCCCATTTCCCTGTGTCCCATTTTCCATGTGGGACCCTATTTATCCCATTTTTCCTTATCAAATTTTCCTTTGTCCCATTTTCCTTTGTCCTGTTTTCCTCCATCCCATTTTCCTTTATCCCATTTTCCCCTATCCCATTCCCTCCTGGCTCCCTGTTTTTCCCATTTCCCTCCATCCCACTGGGAAAGAGCCGGCACCTCTGCCTGGGGCAGCTTTTCCAGGCAGGGCATTTATTTGGGATAATAAATATCCCAGATTTTTTTCCCAGTCCTGGGAAAAGGGTATTTGGGACTCATCCCGTGGGAAACAAATGGAGACATTTGGGATCCCGTAGGGGTAAAACTGGCAGGAGGGAAAGTGGGATTGGGATGTGCCTGGTAACCTTCCCTGGGATCGGGATTGGGAGGGAATGAGGGAAAATAGGGAAAAAAATGGAGTTTGGGGGGGAAAAGAGGGATAAAAAGGGGATTTTCTGAAGGCAAATCCCGCATCTTGGACATCTTGGAAGTTGGGAATCTTGGAAAAGGATAATACTGGAATTTTTGGAGGCAAATCCTGTAATTTCCCATTGGAAAATAGACAGATTGGGAGGAAAAGAGGGATTGGGATGTGCCTGGGAACCTTCCCTGGGATTGGGACTGGGAGGGAATGAGGGAAAGAAGGGATAAAAATGGGATTTTTGGAGGAAAATCCTGAAATATCCCATTGGGAATCTTGACAGATTGGGAGGAAAAGAGGGATTGGGATGTGCCTGGGAACCTTCCCTGGGATTGGGACTGGGAGGGAATGAGGGAAAGAAGGGATAAAAATGGGATTTTTGGAGAGGAAAGAGGGATAAAAATGGGATTTTTGGAGGAAAATCCTGAAATATCCCATTGGGAATCTTGACAGATTGGGAGGAAATGGATAAAAAGGGGGTTTTTGGGGGGAAAAGAGGGATAAAAATGGGATTTTTGGAGGCAAATCCCAGAATATCCATTGGAAAATTGGCAGATTGGGAGGAAAAATGGGATTGGGATGCACTGGTGAGCATGGAAACGTTCCCTGGAATTGGGAGGGAAAAGAGGGATAAAAATGGGAATTTTGGGGGGCAAAAGAGGGATAAAAATGGGATTTTTTGGGGAAGAAGAAAGATTAAAATGGGATTTTTGGAGGCAAATCCCATAATTTCCCATGGGGAAATATTTCCGCAGGAAGGGGACGAGGACATTTACGGGGAAGTTCGGGATGAGGCCTCGGACGATGACATGGAGGGGGACGAGGCCGTGGTTCGCTGCACCCTCTCGGCCAATGTGAGTTCTGGATTTTCCAGGGGCATTGTTGGGAATCTGCCGGGATTTTGGGTGGGGCAGACGTTGCTTTGGGGTGGGGGAAAGCTCCAGAGCCGTGCCCGGAGTCAGAATTGGGATCAACCCCTGAAGATTCCCATTCCACCCCAATCCCTGGTTGCAAACACAGGGAATAATGGGAATTCTATGGGAATTTTGGGGATTTTCCCAAGCTTGTGTCCCTAAACATTCCCATTCCACCCCAAATTCTGGGAATAATGGGAATTTTTGGGATTTTTTTTGATTTTTATGGGATTTCATGTCCCTAAACATTCCCGTTTTTCCCAAGCTCGTGTCCAAATCATAGGGAAATAATGGGAATTTTTTGGATTTTATGGGATTTTCTGTCCCTAAACATTTCCGTTCCATCCCAATCCCTGGCTGCAAACCCAGGGAAATAATGGGATTTTTATGGGAATTTTTGGGATTTCGTATCCCTAACCATTCCTGTTGTACCCCAAACCCAGGGAAATAATGGGATTTTCCCAATATGATGTCCCTAAACATTCCTGTTCCATCCCAAATTCCAGCTCACTGCACACAGGAAACAATGGGAATTCTTGGGATTTTCCCAAGCTTGTGTCCCTCAACATTCCTGTTCCACCCCAAACATGGGGAAATAATGGGATTTTTATGGGAATTTTTGGGATTTTTTGGGATTTTTTGGGATTTCATGTCCCTAAACATTTCCATTCCATCCCAAATTCCAGCACCCCAAACCCAGGGAAATAATGGGATTTTCCCAATATGATGTCCCTAAACATTCCTGTTCCATCCCAAATTCCAGCTCACTGCACACAGGAAACAATGGGAATTCTTGGGATTTTCCCAAGCTTGTGTCCCTGAGCATTCCCGTTCCACCCCAAACCCTGGCTGCAAACACAGGGAAGTAATGGGATTTTTATGGGATTTTAATGGGATTTTCCCAATCTCACGTCCCTAACCATTGGTGTTGCACCCCAATCCCATGGGAATAAGGGGAATTGTTGGGATTTCCCCAGCTGGTGGCCTCGGGGGAGCTGATGAGCTCCAAGAAGAAGGATCTGCACCCGCGGGACATCGACGCCTTCTGGCTGCAGCGGCAGCTCAGCCGCTTCTACGACGATGCCATCGTCTCCCAGAAAAAGGCCGACGAGGTCCTCGAGATCCTCAAGGTCTGTTCTCACCGGGTCCTTGGGATCTGGGAGTTTTCTCTGTCTGAAAAGCAGGAATTTGCCTCAAAACCTGTTCCTGATGTTTTGTCCAGTTAAATGAAATTTTGGCCCAACCAGAGTGGGTTGGGCTTGGTGTGGATTCCCAGAGATCTCCTGATGATATGTGGTGATGTTTCCTGGGAAATCGTCATCCATGGGGTCTGTTCCCTCCTGATTTCCATGCTGGGGGTAAAAAAATGGGAATTGGGATTGTTTTTGAGGCTCCAGGATTGTTTTTGAGGCTCCAGGATTGTTTTTCCCTCTGGAGCTGCTTCCATGGGCTCTGTTTCCCGCCTGATTTCCATGTGGGAATTGGGGAGATCCCTGAGGTCTGTCCCCTCCAGATCCTTGGCATCTGGGAGATTTCTTCATCTAAAAACTGAGAATTTGCCTCAAAACCTCTTCCTGGTGTTTTGTCCAGTTAAATTTGGCTCGGTGTGGATTCCCAGAGATCTCCTGATGATATGTGGTGATGTTTCCTGGGAAATCGTCATCCATGGGGTCTGTTCCCTTCTGATTTCCATGTTGGGGGTACAAACATGGGAATTTGGATTGTTTTTGAGGCTCCAGGATTGTTTTTCCCGCTGGAGCTGCTTCCATGGGCTCTGTTTCCCTCCTTTTCTCTGTGCTGCTGTGGAAAAATGGGAACTAGGGACATCTTCAAGGTCTGCCCCCTCCAGATCCTTGGGATCTGGGAGATTTCTCTGTCTAAAAAGCAGGAATTTGCCTCAAAACCTCTTCCTGGTGTTTTGTCCAGTTAAATGAAATTTTGGCCCAACCAGAGTGGGTTGGGCTTGGTGTGGATTCCCAGGGATCTCCTGATGATATGTGGTGATGTTTCCTGGGAAATCGTCATCCATGGGGTCTGTTCCCTCCTGATTTCCATGCTGGGGGTAAAAAAATGGGAATTGGGATTGTTTTTGAGGTTCCAGGGTTGTTTTTGAGGCTCCAGGATTGTTTTTCACTCCATTCCTGCAGTTCCTGACCTCCCCTCATCTTCATCCCTTGGCAAACTTGGGATTCTGGCTCTGCAGGGCCAGAGGGGAGTGAAAATTCCATTTTTTATTTCCCAGACTGCCAGTGATGACCGGGAATGTGAGAACCAGCTGGTGCTGCTGCTGGGCTTCAACACCTTCGACTTCATCAAGGTCCTGAGGCAGCACCGCATGATGAGTGAGTTCCTTGCCCTTTTCCTGCTTTTCCAATGGGATTCCAGCTGTTTAATCTGTTTTTCCATGGACTTTTCCCCGTTTTCTCCCAGTCCTGTACTGCACTTTGCTGGCCAGCGCCCAGAGCGAGGCGGAAAAGGAGCGGATCATGGGGAAGATGGAAGCGGATCCTGAGCTCTCCAAATTCCTCTACCAGCTCCACGAGACGGAAAAAGAAGATCTGATCCGGGTCAGGAAGCTGTGGGATCTGTGGGATTTGTGGGATCCTGCTTTGTGTGGGAAGCAGGAGCTGCTGGCTCAGCCGGAATTCCCCCAAATCCGTGGGAAGCGCCGCTCCCGTCACCGCTTCCCCTTTCCCAGGAAAGAAGAGTCAGATCAGCAACTTTCCCAGTTTGAAATTGGTTTTGACTGGTTTTGGTGTCCCCCTGGGCGTGTTGGTTATCCCACATGTCTGTGGGATTGAGGAGCTCCTGGATGTGTTTTCCCTCTTTCCCTTCATCAATTTTCCCAGTTTTAAACTGGTTTTAACTGGTTTTGGTGCCACGCTGGGTGTCACCTCTGCTTCTCCCAGGATTTGCACTTCCGTAACTGATTTTGGGGTTGTTTTTTAGGGATCAACACCCCCATTCCTGCTGGAAAACGCCCCTGGCTGTGTTGCTTATCCAAATTTTTGGGGTCTGTGGGATTGAGGAGCTCCTGGATGTGTTTTCCCTCTTTCCCTTCCCCTGGATGTCATGTATGTGTGGGGAAATTCAGTTTTCCTGCCAAAAAATGGTCATTCCTGGTTTCTGGATGTCTTTTCCCAAAGGAATTGGGGGAACAGGAGCACCTTGGAGGAGGCTGAGCCCTTTCCCTGGGCCTGAATCCTGATTTTTCCCCACAGGAGGAACTCTCCAAGCGGGAGCACATTTATGTGGGGAAATTTGGTTTTCCTGCCAAAAATGGTTATTCCTGGTTCTGTGGGTCCCTTTTCCCGAAGGAGCTGGGGGAACAGGAGCTGCTGGGATGAGGCTGAACCCCTTCTCTGGAGCTAAATCCTGATTTTTCCCCACAGGAGGAACGCTCCCGGCGGGAACGCGTGCGGCAGTCCCGCATGGACACAGACCTGGAATCCATGGATCTGGACCAGGGAGGAGAGGTAAAATCCTTGGATTTGCTCCCAGAACATCCTCAGGCAGGTGTTTAAAAAGGGTTTTTAAAGTGAGATCCCACAGATGTGCTCCGGGAAGGCGAATTCCCACCAGGACGTAGCAGCTTTCCCGCCGATCCCTGTGCAAGCACAAGCAGAGGGTGATTCCCATTTCTCCCTTTTCCCGTGGTTTCCAGGCACTGGCTCCCAGGCAGGTGCTGGATTTGGAGGATCTGGTGTTCGCCCAGGGCAGCCACTTCATGGCCAACAAGCGGTGCCAGCTGCCGGATGGATCCTTCCGGAGGCAGCGCAAGGGATACGAGGAGGTTCACGTGCCCGCCCTCAAACCCAAACCCTTCGGGGCTGACGAGGTTGGTGCCCGGTTTGTTTCCAAAAAGTGCATCTCTCAGCCCTTCTCCAGAGCCTGAAGGGGCTCCCAGGGAGCTGGAGAGGGTTTGGGATAAGGGATGGAGGGACAGGACACTGGGAGACACTGGGAAAGGGGAGATTTAAATGTGATATTGGGGGGAAATTCTTCCTTCCTTTTGAGGGTGGGGAGGGGCTGGGATGGGATTCCCAGAGGAGCTGAGGCTGCTTCATCCCTGGAAGTGTCTAAGACAGGTCTTGGAGCATTCTGGGATAGTGGGAGGTATCCCTGAGGGGATTTAAGGGCCTTTCCCAACCTAAACCATTCCACAATTCCATGTTTGGATGGGATTTTGGGAAGAAATTCCTCCCTGTGAGAGTGGTGAGGGAGCTGGAGAGGGATTGGGATGAGGGATGGAGGAACAGGACACAGGGAATGGCTTCCCACTGGGAAAGTAAAGGTTTACATGGGATTTTGGGAAGGAATGAGGGTGGGGAAGTGCTGGGATAGAATTCCCAGAGCAGCTCTGGCTGCCCCTGGATCCCTGGAAGTTCCCAAGCCCAGGTTGGTATCTGGTCCAGTGGGAGCTCGATGGGATTTAAGGGCTTTAAAATCCCTTCCAGCCCAAATCATTCCCTGAGTCAGGCACCAGGGAAAGCAGCTTTCCTGGGTAATTGGGAGCCAGGAAAAGCAGCTTTCCTGGGAAACTGGGAGACAGGAAAAGCAGCTTTCCTGGGATATTTGCAGCCTCTGGGTTTTGCTGAGCTGGTCTAGGAGGGGTGGTGAGAAAAGGGAATTAGGGATCAGGAGAAGCAGCTTTCCTGGGAAATTGGAGCCACCTGGGCTGGGGGATGGTGTCCTTGGGGGTGGAATGGGATGGGATTGAAGGTCCCTTCCCACTCAAACCATTCCAGGATTCTGTGATACCATGCCAGACCTTCCCTGCAGAGCCTCTGCTTTAAATCCCACAACTTCCCCCTGTCCGCAGGAACTTCCCAATTCCTTTTTTCCCACTGCTCATCCTGTGCTGAGCTTCCCTTCCTGGGGTTTTGCTGAGCCCTCCCTCAGCTCTGGTTTTGCTCCTTCCTCTCCTCCTGGGCTGGAGCTGGGAATGATTCCTGGGGATAAATCCCAGCTTTTGATCCCAACGTGCCCCTCACACAGGACTTTTCCTGAGTGTGATACCATCCAGTAATCCCACATCTGTTTCCACCCTGGACACTGGGAGCAGGCTGGGTTGGGAGGATTTGGGGTTTCCGTGGAATCTGAGAGGACAAAAACCAAATTTTCCCTCTTTTCCAGCCCTGATTAATTAGGAATTGTCCTTTTGGGATCAGGGAATTTTTGTGTCCACACCTGGATAAATCCCAGATCTCTTTCCATCCTGAACACTGGGTTGGGTTGGGTGGGTTTGGGTTTTCCATGGAAGCTGAGAGCACAAAAAATTAGTTTTCCCTCTTTTCCATCTCTAATTAATTAGGAATTGTCCTTTTAGAATGAGGGAATTCATGGATTAATTCCACCTGAATTAATTCCAGATCTCTTCCCACTCTGAACACTGGGATCAGTTTTGGTTGGGTTGGGAGGGTTTGGGTTTTCCATGGAAGTAAAGTGCATTTTCCCTGTTTTCCAGCCCTGATTAATTAGGAATCGTCTTTTCAGGATGAGGGAATTTGTGTGTGTGCATCCACTTTTCCTGAGTGTGATCACTTCGATCTTTCCCCAGCCCACTCCACAATCCCGGGCTTTTCCCATCTCCTTCCCAGCTTCTGGTACCCCACATGTGAGGTTGAAACAAAGCTTAAATTCCTGGTTTTTCCTTCTTTTCCCTCTTTCCCAGCAACTGGTTTCAGTGGAAAAGCTGCCCAAATATGCCCAGGCTGGGTTTCAGGAGTTCAAAACCCTCAACAGGATCCAGAGCTCCACAACTGCTCCACGATCCCAGGGCTTTTCCCATTCCCAGTCTGTTTCCAACATCTGTGAGGTCAAAACAAAGCCTAAACTCCATTTTTCCCCATTTTTTCCCTCTTTCCCAGCAATTGGTTTCAGTGGAAAAGCTGCCCAAATATGCCCAGGCTGGGTTTGAGGGATTCAAAACCCTCAACAGGATCCAGAGCAAACTGTTCCGGGCGGCACTGGAGTCGGATGAGAACCTGCTGCTGTGTGCTCCCACGGTGAGATTCCTGGGATTTTGGGCTGTGTTTGGGGTTGGACACTGGCCAGGCACGCCCAGAAGTCACTCGCTTGCCCTCCCCTGGCACAGCTGGGCAGAGGAGGGAGGAACAAAATTCCCAAAGGGTTCATGGGCTGAGGTGAGGACAGGGAGAAAATGGCCCCAGGCTTGGCTTGGGGGTCCAACGGGAGCCGGAGCCGGGAGGATGCTGAGGAGTGAAAGGAGCCCTTGAAACACCTTTGGTCCCCCAGTTCCTCCCTGCTGCCTGCTCACAGTGCAGGTGAAAGGGCTGGGGGTTTGGTCACATCCATCCCTGTGGGTCTCCAGGGACTGGGGATGGAGCTCTGCATCCCCTGGGGATGGATCTCTGCATCCCTGTGGGTCTCCAGGGACTGGGGATGGATCTCTGCATCCCTGTGGGTCTCCAGGGACTGGGGATGGATCTCTGCATCCCTGTGGATCTCCAGGGGCTGTGGATGGATCTCCAGGGGCTGTGGGTG
This sequence comes from Rhipidura dahli, assembly GCA_013399225.1. NCBI lineage: Eukaryota > Metazoa > Chordata > Aves > Passeriformes > Rhipiduridae > Rhipidura > Rhipidura dahli. The sequence continues at coordinate 2,330 of VXAC01005018.1, read as the reverse complement.
GATCTCTGCATCCCCGTGGATCTCCAGGGGCTGTGGATGGAGCTCTCCATTCCTTGTGCATGGATCTCTATATCCCCGTGGATCCCCACAGGCTGTGGAGGGGTCCCTGTGCCCCCCAGGCTGTGCAAACCCAACCCAGGGTGCCCAGTCTGTTGGGAGGTGGGGTTTGGGTGAGCCTTTTCCCTGGAGAAGGCCGGGATTCGTGGGGATGAGCGGCTGCGGGCGTTGCAGGGCGCGGGGAAGACGAACGTGGCGCTGATGTGCATGCTGAGGGAGATCGGCAAACACATCAACATGGACGGCACCATCAACGTGGACGACTTCAAGATCATCTACATTGCCCCCATGAGGTCCCTGGTGCAGGAGATGGTCGGGAGCTTTGGGAAGGTGAGGACAGGGTGGAATTGCATCCTGGGGGAGGTTTGGGATCGCGTCTGAGAGGAGGTTTGGGTTGGGATCTGAGGGAGGGTTTGGGATTGGATCCCAGGGGAGGTTTGGGCTCGTGGAGGGGTTGGGGATGAGTGGGATCAGGTCTAAAGGGAGCTTTGGGATTGAATCCCAGGGGAGGTTTGGGATCAGATCCAAAGGGAAGTTTGAGATCAGATCTGAGGGGAGGTTTGGGATCAGATCCAAAGGGAGCTTTGGGATTGGATCCCAGGGGAGGTTTGGGCTCGTGGAGGGGTTGGGGTTGGGAATGGAGGTGGGGAAGGGGTTGGAGAACAAGGAGAAGAGTCTGGAGAACTCCTGAGGGGCTCAGCCTGGAGAAAAGGGGGCTCAGGGATGAGTTATGGGGTTAGAGTGTTCAGGGATGGGGAATTCCTGAGGGAGCCGGGAAAGGGGCTCAGCCTGCAGGAGAGGAGGCTCAGGGGGGACCTTGTGGCTCTGCACAACTCCCTGACAGGAGGGGTCATCCAGGTGGGATTTGGGATCATACCCCAGGGAGCACCAGGACAAGAGGGAACGGCCTCAGGCCACACCAGGAGAGGTTTGGGTAGGATTTTGGGGCCATTCCTCCATGGAACGGACTCTCCACGCTCATCCTGTGGGTTTTTCCCAGCGTTTGGCCACCTACGGGATCACGGTGGCCGAGCTGACGGGCGACCACCAGCTGTGCAAGGAGGAGATCAGCGCCACGCAGATCATCGTGTGCACGCCTGAGAAGTGGGACATCATCACCCGCAAGGGCGGCGAGCGCACCTACACCCAACTGGTGCGACTGGTCATACTGGTGAGCGCCCGGCACGGAGGGCACGGGGCTCCCCGGTGTGGGTCTGGGTCTGGGGTGGAGATGTTCAGCTTTGGAGACGTTTTCGTCAGATGCAGTCAAGAAATCAGCCCAAAAATGGAGTTTGGAGGGATTTTGGGAAGGAATTCTTGGATGTGTGGGTAGGGAGGTGCTGGGATGGGATTCCCAGAGGAGCTGAGGCTGCACCATCCTTGGAAATGTCCGGGACAGGGCTTGGAGCATTCTGGGATAGTGGGAGGTATCCCTGAGGCTGGCACTGGAGGGTATTTAAGGGTCCTTCCCAACCTAAACCATTCCACGATGCCATGTTTAGATGGGATTTGGGGAAGAAATTCCTCCCTGTGAGAGTGGTGAGGAAGCTGGAAAGGGACTGGGAACAAGAGGTAGAGGATCAGGACACAGGGAATGGCTTCCCACTGGGAAAGTGGAGATGTAGATGGGATTTTGGGAAGGAATGAGGGTGGGGAGGGGCTGGGATGGAATTTCCAGAGCAGCTGTGACTGCCCTTGGATCCATGGAAGTGCCCAAGGCCGGGTTGGAGCTCCCTGGTCTTTGGAAAGTGTGGGACCCATGGTGGGATTGAATGAGCTTTGGCGTCCCTCCCAACCCAAACCATTCCAGGATTCCATGTTTAGATGGAATTTTGGAAACTAGTTCTTCCTTTTGAGGGGCTGGGATGGAATTCCCAGAGCACTGGGGAAGTGCCCAGGGCCAGGCTGGACCTGCCCAAGCATGATTCCCATGATGGGACCAGATAAACTTGGAGATCCCACCAACTCCACAATCCCGCAGATGTGCCTGAGGGATAACTCCGTGTCCATTCCCTTTTCCCAGGATGAGATCCACCTCCTCCACGACGACCGCGGGCCCGTGCTGGAGTCGCTGGTGGCCCGGGCCATCCGCAACATCGAGATGACGCAGGAGGACGTGCGGCTGGTGGGGCTCAGCGCCACGCTGCCCAACTACGAGGACGTGGCCACCTTCCTGCGGGTGGACCCGGCCAAGGGCTTGTTCTACTTTGACAACAGGTACTGGGAGTAATGAGAAAAGCTTTGCCAGCTGGATTCCTTCCTTCCTTCCTTCC
>VXAC01005017.1:167988-222497 GCA_013399225.1 Rhipidura dahli | reverse complement strand
TCCCTTTGTCTCGTGGTATTTGCGTGTAGATTCTGAAGGGCACAGATTAATAAACTCATGCTCTGCCGGGATGACAGCAATGCCCTTCTCGACTCTTTGCTACTGACATATTACTTACCCTGCCTGTGCTCTGTGGGGGCACGCGGGACCCCACGGAGCAAGGCTTAAAAAGGACTAAATTAATATCTGACAAGCTATTGTCAGCCCCACAAAGGCTGGTCCTTGGCTGAGCTGGTAATTGCCTCGTGACTGTATTTACACTAACATAATGGCAAGGATGTTAGCAGCAGCTAAGACATCTCATCTTTTCCTCTGAACAGGAAAATTAAGGATTAGCAAGGTGGGATACATTTGCCAGCAGTTGCTGGCAGACCTGTTGTGTAGGGTGGCTTCTCTTGACCTGTAACTCAGCTCTGTTGGTTATTTCCTTTATTAACCTGCTTTTCTTCAGAGCTTAATAAGCTCAGCCATAAAAATCAGACCTGCCTGTAAACTTGGCACAGTAAAAGTTGGCCAGGCTTTTATTTTTTCTGGTGGGAAGAACTGATGATTATTTTTAGAAGAAATTGTTTCATCTGTGAAGTTTAATGGGTTGAAATGCTGTTTTGGCATTCACAATCCTTTAGACCAGCTTTGTTGAAAACCCTATTTAGCATCACCAATAATACAGTAATGCTGAGGATCCCCAGGGACGGGCAACTGAAACAATAGCTGGAATCTTACATTTTTAAAGCTAATTGTTGTACAAGTTCAGTCATTTCCCCCATGCCCCTACCACACACTGCTTGCTGTCTTGTGCAAGACGCAGATCTGAGGACAGTTAAGTGCATAAGAGGCCTTTCACTGATGTTGACAGGAGATGCATCTGAATTTCCAGGGACTCTTTAATGGAAGCAAGGTCACAGGTACATATCCACTGGATTCCTGCAGCAGAAAGACAATTCGGATTTAACCAAGAGTTTTCTTTTTTTATTATCTTTTTTTCCTTTTTTTTTTTTTCATGGCTGCCTTCATTCGCGTCCTCATAACAAAGTGTATTGGAGCCGGTATGTGCAATCCTAAATACATCAGTTCCTGTGTGGCAGGGCTCTGGAGGCAGCTCTCCATGAATGTGTCTTCATACCACCCCTCTGATTTTGGGTGAGCAGCCACCCTGCCGTATTTACAGGTGAAGAGTTGGGCATCTTTATGAATAGACAGTGGACTAAGAGACTGAGTGGTTCTTGCTTGAACAATCCTAAGTGAATTTGTTGTTTGCTCTGAATTTCCTGTGTACTAACATAGGCCATGCTGTGTTCCAGGAGGGTGCTTCAGGTAAAAATGACACAAGGTGATGACTTCTGAGTGGCTTCAGGGCCTTTCATGTTTTGGGCCAAGTGGAGACTGGCTGGTGTGTCACAGCCTTCATCCTTTGTTTTTCTCATAGAAAAAAAACCAATCCAAATTTGGGGAAAAAAACCCCAAAAACATGATCACTCTGTATTCATTGTTAAATCTTTGGATGATTGTGCATTCAAAACTACTTGAGTATTGAACAGGAATTTGTGCTACAAAGTAGTGGTGGGGTTTGAACAGGAAGAGTTGTGGGTCAGTGTTTATGTGGGCGAGTGGGGGCTCTCAGCAAGCTAGGGGCCAAGAGAGTCAGCATTACAAAAGAAGCTGTTGTCTTTGACAGAGGTCTTCTGGAACCTAGCTGTCTGAAAATAATTAGCCAAATAAATTAGGTGTGTTCCATACTAAGTAATTCCAACATTTGGCTTACTAGAGAAAGGGATAATATACTTACAGAGATACCTCAGCTTGTCCTTTGTCACTGGAAGGGGGCACACATGAAGAAGACGAGGGCTGTTCTTCGCACTTACAGTACCAGGCAGGAGAAGCTGTTGGGAGCCTTGTGCTGACCAGAGGGATGGGGCTGAGTGCCCCAGCAGGATGGTGGGTGGGCAGAGCTGCCCTCCTGTGGGAGGTCCAACCCTGGCTGCTGCTGCCTCCTGCTCCAGCTCCACCTCCTCTGTAGGAGGCTCCTCCTTAGGGGAGGCCTCGAGGGGTGGAACCAGGATCTAAGATCCACCCGTTGTTCCAGAAAAAAGGCGTGTCCAGGGCTTTGGGCTGACCCCTTCTTCCCGAAAGTTCTGTTATATTTGAGGTTTTATCGGTTATGAGCTATTATGCTCCCTCTTAAATGGTCTCCCTGACCATTGTACCCTCCCCTTGTCCTTTACCCCATTGCCTGTTCCCCTCAACCACGCCCAGTTTTTGCCCCCCTTAAAACCTGCTGCACAGGGACAGTTCCCTGGAGTTTTCCCTCCACGACTCTCCCTGCCAGGTCTCTTCACCTTTTCCATAATAAAGGAGATCACGGGGAAGATCCCCTTCCGCAACCCTTTGCCTCTTTGCCTCATTTCATTGGTGCCTCGTCGGTCCCTCACTGTGGCAGCCCCGGCTCTGTGTGATCCCCCCACACTGGGCGCCAGTTCAGTTCACTGCAGAGTGGCACTGCATTCAGTGCTGCCAGGCATTCAGGGGCTGGTGCCTCGGTCGAGGACAGCCAGGAAAGCCAGGCACTAACAACACCCCCCTGCTTCCTGATGCAAGAATGTCCTGCTACTGAGGGCATGTTTGACTGCAAACTGGTGATTAAAAATGGTAAAAAGTCAATTCTGTGAAGGTGTGCTTCATCATATTGGTGCAGGAATGGTATGGGGCTCATCCAGGAGCTCCCAGAGTTGTGAGACTGGACTGAGAGGGGATGGTTAGAAATGACTGGGAAACAGGAGAGGAGTGCCTTGGGCAGCACTTGAGCTGTATCACTGTCAAGTCCTTGTTTCCTGTCCTTTTTTCATGCTGTTATTTAATGCATCTCCTGGTGTGGTATTAGCTGCTCCTTTCCTGAGAGGAGCTGGCAGTAGCATCTTTTGGCCCACATTACTGTACTCTATCAAAAGGCAGTGGGAGTTGCAGCTTTTTGACCACCTTTATAATCCAGCGTTGCAGAAGTGCTTGCTGGTCACCCTCCCATCGGAACCATGCTCAACCCAGAGGGCTTTTTGCAGTATTTTAATCCTGCTGCAGGGTGAGAGCAGAGCAGTATTTTTGGAGCCTGGATGGGAGAGAAATGCAGGTGACAGCCAGCCAGAGGAGCCAGGTTCGTATGTGGGTTTTGCACTGCACCCTCCAGGCGTTCACAGGAATCAGAAATGAATTTGAAGCATCTGGAAGGGAAAGCCTCTCCCATTACAATTTTGGCCCCATTGCACTGCATAGGGTGGTTTGCTCCCTTCCTCAGTGTCCTGCCCTTGCTGCTCAGATGGAGCATTAAAGAAGCAGGAATGCCAGTTGTGAGGAGTTGCTTAACCCATACAATGGTGAGGTGCATGGAAAACATGAGTAAAACCATGACCAAACCAATATATTTGTCCTATCTCAATGAATGGAGGAAGCTATGATTCCACCCTTGGCTTTCAAAAGCATTAAAGGGAGAAAAAAGCCCACCAACACCCAAAACCCCTCCAGCCCCATCAGTGATGAAGGTTGTGTTGAGGCTGCACATCCCCAGGAGCAGACAGGACCATGGCTTGGAGCCGAGCACAGGAATAGTCCTGGCTGTGATGAACCCAGACTCCTGTGAAAGTGAGCACTGAAATGATGTCTCCACCATGAGAGTGAGAATCCAGGTGCTGTGCAAAGTCCCCTTCCTCCAGGAAGACAGGGATTTCCAGGACCTGTGTAAGCAGCCTGGGGGCTTTACCTGGGGCAAGCGGGCCTGTGGTGCTACAGCTGCCTGCAGCACTGGTCATGCCTCAGCTAATCCATGCACAGTGTATTCATGGCTCTCCTCTTTTGGGCCCTGCACTGAGACAGCAGAGTGCTTTTAATGAGAACACAAAAGTTAAAATCGGGGTTTTTTACTTTTAAAAATTAGTGGCAGACTATGGCTGTTCAGGTTGCTATTTTAACTGCTCCAGATGTCAAGCGTGGCTCAGCCAAGATCAATGCGTAATCCAAAGGAAATACTATTAATTTCAAAGGAATGTGGTCAATATTGAAATATTTTGGATCTTTTAAATATGTAGCCAGAAGTTACAGTGGTTGGGCTTATTAACTCCGTGTTTGGAGCAGTGATTCTGTTAGCATGAATTAATGTCTGTTAACATTATTGATTTTCATTTATTTTAACATGAGGGTTAATGATGCTGGTTACTCTCTGAGGCTGTACTGAGTCAGGAGCTGTTGGTTTAAGGCCTGATCCCACAAGCTTTTGTCCTTCCAGTTCCTATTTAAGCTCTGACTTAGCTCCAAGCCTGCAGAGTGGCTCCCACTGATTCCAGCAGCGGTCGGATTGAGCCTGTTCCGGTCCTGCTTCATCCAGCCCCAGCAGCTTCAGCTTCAGCTACAGAGAGGCTTTGCATGCCCCTGCATGACCAGGGTGGATTTAACCCCTGGAGCACACCAGTCATCACTGAAATATCCCCTCTGCTCAACCTCCACATCATAGTGGGAGCCAATCTTACACCCAGCAGCAGTGAGTGGGTTGGACCTGGTCTATATATTAAATTCTATTTCTAAATTAAGCTCAGGTAGGCCCATTTCCCCCCCCTCCTCCTCTGACTTTTTATGCCTATTAAATGTAAGAAGCACTTAGAAGGCAAAGGGTTTGTAATGAGGAACATAGTCTTCTTGGATGTTTTGTTAAAGGTATGGAAAATATGGAAAGCTTTGACAGAACATTTCTTTCCTTTAAATCAGACTGAAGAACAACCTAAAATAACAGTTGGAGAATGTGCTACATCTTACAGAGCTAGAAATGGACCCATTTTTCAGCAACATACAAAGTTCATAACTCATCATTTTCGTAACAAAATATCTGTTTTCAATAGCTGTTGAAATATTATGCTTGTAGAGGTCACACATTCTTAGTGAAAGACGTATCTTTTTTTGGTTAAAAATATTTTTAAAAGCCAAGTGATTCCTCTTTAAAAAAAATGTTTTAAATCATTGGAGAAATTACAGAAAAGTTGCACAAGAAGAAAATTACGATCAGCCCTGATATATTTTTTTTAAAGTAGGCACTCAGAAAAAAAAAANAAAAAAAAACCAAAAAACCAGAATGCCACAGATTTCAGTCTGCATCAGAGAATGCTCTCATTAAAAGGAAACCTTCAGTTCCTTTGTGAAGAAACCTTGCCCTTTGTTCAGGTTTAAGGAAAATGGTTCTAGTTACTGAGAGAGTGTTTGCCTTGCTCAAAAAAAATGTTTGTGTGGGACATCTTTTACATTTGAGTGATGCCAGAGAGCCAAAATATGAAGCTGTATTGGCAGCAATGACCACAGGCTGATGTAGCTGGAAAAATTCAGCTGAAAGCCTTTGGGTAAAGGGGAAGATTTCCCCTCCCTTTCCGGGCAAATGGGTTATCTGGATAAGGCCAAACTCTTTCTGGGTGGGAAAAAGCCGGGTCAGGCAATGTCCAGGGCTGGGGTACCCTGGTGCCATCGCCCTGGCTGGGGGCACATCTGGGCTGCACATCTGGGGCTGTGCACACCTGCCCACCTGTGGCTCTGTGCTGTTTCTGCCTGCATGCACTAGATGGCATAGCCAACTTGGCTACAGGGACTGTGGGCTTCCAGTGGGCTTCTGCGGGGAGTGTGAGCAGTGCTGTTGATGATCATTTGTGGTTTTTTTAAAGTTCTCTGTATTAGGGAGAGCATGATAAAGCTGCCATGTCTGGAATGGACAGCTCAGGGTGCTGGTGCCTGGGCATCACAGAGCTGCTGCTACAGCAGGTGTGGCTGAAGCCCACGTTGTGCTCATCCTGAGCAGCTGAGGTCCAGCCTGGGGCCCTGCTTTTGGGCACTGGCTGAGCACACAGCAAGAAATGGTCTTTGCTGTTGTCAACAACCCCTAAAGATGAAGTGGACAAATATGAGAAAGGCCAGGTCAGTGGGATCTGAAGGAGAAACTTGAATACCAGAGAAATCAGGAGTTCACCTGAATCAAGCACCTCTTGATTCCCCATTCAGGCTGTTTATTCCCTTTTGTTGTCTCCAGTGGGATCCTTGCCCTTGTCTTCCTTGTCCCAGTTTCTCCCCTGGTTGTGCATGCTGGGCTGGGATCACTAACACTGAAGCTGAACAAAAAGCTGTGGGAAGAGGGTGCATGTGAGGGGTTGTGACCTGGTTCCTTGTCTGCAGCAGCTGGCGCTGAATGCCTGAAAAATATGAAAGCACACCAAAAATGGAGGGATTATAATCCAGAGAGCCTTCCTGAACTGTCACTTGCTCCTTGAACTCTGAGCTGCTCTTTAAAGGTCAGAGGTATGTTGCTGGGTTTTTTTGTATCCCTACATCCATTTGTAGAGAGCAAACCAAGTCAATAAAATCAAGGAGTGCCTGTGTTGGATCTGCAACACAGTCATATCCCTGAAAGCAGGAAACCCACCCCAGGGCAGGTTCTTCAGGGCACTGTGCAGCTCTGGAATGCTGAACAGTGTGGGAACAAGCAACCAGTGTTGCTTGGTGCTCCTCTTCAGTGTTTGTGCTCCAAGACTGTGAGCACCCCCTGTCCTGCCAGCGTCACCCCCAAGGCTTCACTGGGATAAATGTGCCATTGTTTGTTATCCTGCCCCACAGTTTCTCTTGAAAACTAAATCCTGAGTAGCATTCAAGTAAAACAGAGTTCCTGCTCTCCCAGATGGCAGCCAGTGAGAAGCACGCTTCCCTAGAAACATCTGCCATCTGCGTCTTGTGTCCTCAGGTTGGTTGACAGATTGTTTTTCATTTAGAGTTCCCCTTGGTTGCCTGGGGTGTCCTTCAGGGCACTGGTGTGTGGCTGCCAACAGATCTAATGATCAGCAAAGTATTATTTGTGTTGTGCAAACATCTCAAAGTATCTGTGTGACTTTCCATGCTGCTCAGCTACATGATCAGTTTTGGCACTGCAGAAACGCTCATGAAAAATGTTCAGGATAAAGCTCCCCCTGCTTCCTACTGGAACCCTCTAAAAACTAGTGATGTGGAAGATTTCACTTCTCTTGCAGAATACTTCTCTCTGCATATAACTAAGAGTTTGTTTGTGGGGAGAGCTGCTCACACCACTTTGGGCATTCATGTTTCCATGGAGAGGGATCTGGCTGCCTTTCCTGCCTGGGAGATGCAAAGCTCGGAGTAGAGCTGCTCTTAGAAAATGAAGCATTTGTGCTTAGTTGAGCCTCCCGGAATGAGGACTTGGCCTGAGTGTGTTGTTTGGGCCATCACAGGACTGTCAGTCAGCAATTTGTGGTTTCAGGCCTTGTTTTGTATGAGATATTTTGTAGCAACTTCGGCAAGTCTCTTCTGTATCTTTTACCCCCTCAAAGATACAGACATAAAACATAGAGAACTAAATAGCCGTGAGCTGGAAGTGCTGCTGCAGGACTCTCTGCTCCCATTAACCCCCAATTTACTGCCTTGCACCAATGGCCCCACCAGTGCCACACGTTGACATTTCTGATGCATTATGGCCATTCTCCTGTCAACGTGAGCCACCCTTGTGTGCAAGGTCTTGTGCTTGGGATGCTGAGCAAAAATTTGATGACTCATACTATAACAGTGAGCTGAATTTAAGTTTTGTTTCTCTTTTAGGCAAACATTTTTTTAGGAGCCAAAAATTCTGCCATCATAATGTATATAAATTTACTGTCATCAACCCTTTTGACTAACCTGAAATGCAACTCACTTTTTTGGTATTCCTGATGACCTGTGTGATGGGACACATTGAGAGAACAATCTGTACCAGCGACTGTGTGGTGGACAGGAAATGTGTTTTTACTGCTCACCTAAGAAAGAAATCTCATTACATTTATGTGATCTCAAACCAATTGTGTCTCTTGTGCAAAACCCGGGCCTCCAGCAGTGCAGTCTGTATCTTTAGACAATGAAAACAAACCAGCAGCATCTGTAATGTTCTTAATGGGATGAATTAGGAAGAATGTGTATGGACAATCCTAGAGACTACTCTACGCATAAGTGATTGGAGAAGGAGGGTAGGAGAGCATGTTGTTCTTCAGCTTTATGAAAGGAGCTGCTTATGCACATGCATGACTTGGAATGCCAGTCTCCAAACATTCTGATTACTCTGAGCGGTGTTCATCTGCCAGGTAAATAACAAGTGAGATACTCATATTTACAATTGAAATTGCCTGAGTGTTCAGCTGGCCCTCACTCTGCCAGGCTGGGCTTTCATTGCACGTTACTTGTCATCAGTGGCTTGAGAAAATCTCTTGAAAAGACTCACCTTGGAGCTGGCAGAACCAAATGTGACTTCGTTTGGAAAAGCAGGTTAGAAACTCTTCCCAAAGGTGTGACCCTGATCTTCCTCTTTAACTCAGACAATTCCCAGTAAGGTCTTTCCCAGTCAGAACCACTGTTCAGGAATAGTAGCACAGGCTTATTTATACTGATTTTTAGTGATCCATTTCATCTCAGCTGTTCTGAAAGGGTACAAAGCTGCATCATTCTTAGAAGATAAAAAAACCTTCACTGCTTTGCTAGGAGATGATTTTGTGTTGAGGGGTAGTGTCCATTTGCTACTAAACAACATTTCCCCCCCATTGCTCTCACCCTTATAGGCAGAGTTTCTGAATGGAGGAGCTAGAGCAGGTCTGTGCCCTTCTGGCACTAAAATTAAAGACAAAAGAGGTCTGATCACAAACTATTCATTTCCAAAAGCAATCTCCAAAAATGAAGTAATAACTCCTAAATTATCACAGTGATGAACAAACCTGCAAGTCCAGCTTGCAAACTGGCAGTCAGAGGTTCCTGATGCCATATGCCCGGAGAAGGTATTTCTTTTTTGTGTTTTTTCACATGTATCAGTGTGAGTAACTCTGTTGTAAGTGGGAGCCAGCTCCATTTGAAGTTGGGGATTGATGTTAGTACTTTCATAACAGAATATGCTCAAAGTATGTTTCAGAATATGCTCAAGACATGTTCTGTCTTTCAGTGTGTGAGCTCTACCTTAGAATTACAGTTAAACCTCTTCAGTTTAGAATCTAGGTGAAGGTTTGATTATCTAGGAATAAAGAAAATCCCCCAAAAACTTAAGCATATGGTACTGAACAGAGTTCTATCTCGATGGATTTTTTTTCATAACCTCCTTATGTAAGTTAACAGAAAATTAGATCTCTGCCACCGAATTCTTAAAGGCATTAGAAAACACTATGGTGTAGATCTTACCTTCCATCAAATTCCACTCCAGTGACTTTTAAATAATTCAGCTGTTTCACTCATTTTGAATTCTTGCAGACTTTTCCATAGGGGATATTTCTAGTTTTGCAAACAGTTTCCCATTAACTCAGTGAGGAGGGGGAAAAAAAAAAAGAAAGGCATTTTGTTGTCTTGAGGAAAATCTTGTGTGCTCAGCTGGAGCCTCTCCTGCAAAGCTGCTCTCCCAAGGCCCAGGGAGCTGCTGGAAGTTCCCATGGCTGCTCCTGTGCTCTGTGTGCTCCAGGCTCAGAGATGCTCTCCTGGGTGCAGATAACGTGGTTGTGTTGTGCCACATGTGCAGGAGTAATGAGGGTGGATTCCCAAGAACGTTGACCAGCAAACCTTCCCCGTGCCCCAAAATCACCATGTTTAAAAAAGATAGAAGAATTTAAGAAATATTGCAAGGAGTACATTGAGTACTTATTTTGTCTGGTGGTGTCTTTCCAGCCAAGGAAACCCACTTTGGCTAGATTTTGATGTCATCACTGTGGGTGATGAATAAATGTCCCTTCTCCCTCTGTGACCACCTGGCATGTGTGCTTTGCTTTGAGAAACTGGCCCTTGGGGCTGAAATTTTGCCGTATCTAGTTCTAACCCAAAATATTATAGTCCAAATCCAGCCAAAAGTATTGGGTGAGGGAGAAAGACTAATGCATTAGGAGGTTTGCAGCTGGGACTGTTATGGAGCTTGCTGAGCTTGGGCATAAGCCCCTGCCCTGAAAGCCCAGCCAGACTGAGGATGGCCATGATGTTTTGCCTTTCCTCCACTTCCAGCCAGATTCCTTTTTGTCTCCACCGAAGGATTATGGCACATTGTGTGACTCTGGCAGCTCATGGTGTTCACCTTGGGGTGAGGTGAAAGTGGAGTCCAGTGGCAACAGTATGAGGACCACAGTATTTCTTGCACTTTTCCAAAATAGCCGTGTGTGATGTTAACTGTGAAGTTAAAATGAAAGCTATTTTGTGCTATGGGCTTTCTTTCCCCTTCTTTAAATAAATCCATAGATATGGAGGGAAGAGTGAGAGCGAAGGTGGTGGCTGGTGGCTTTGGGCAAACAGAAGATTGACTCTGCAGTGTTGCTTGCTGGGCAGGGAAGTTAAATGGAAACAAAATCAAATTATTGAAACAAAACTTGTAGTGAGGAAGAATCATGTTTCCTGAAGGGTTTTGCTTTTCCTGGGTGTGGTAGTCTCTCTTGGCAGGTGTCAGGCTGACCTCAGTGCTGGGCAGTCACCGTGCAGCGCCCTGGGACTGCGTATCCTGCTTTGTTCTTGGCACCTGGGGTGGGACCGTTTATTTAACCAGATAGCTTAGAGCCCCCAAGGACTCCAAGCTGCTGTTTATCTTTCAGAGTGTCAGCATTAGTACAGTGCTTCTTTATTTTATCTGGGATATTTTTATTTAGTAACTGCTAACCAGAAATACATGATTTCCAGCTTCCCTCTCACAGATACCACAGAGACTTGGGCTTGCAGGGAAGATAACGGGCAAAGTGAAGCTTGGGGGAATGCTGAACTCTCACCTGCAATGCCCTGCTACAGGCACAGTTGGGTTGTGTTGTATTAAATGCCTGATCACCAGGCCACCCTTGGCTGAGATGCCAGCTCCTCAGAGCCTGAGAGGCTGCTGAGGGTCTCTCTGAGGCTGGGCATGGGTGGGTCACACAGAGCTGGAGCTGCCCACAGCAAGGAGAGGACGAGGCGCTGCTGGAATGAAAGCCAGGAGGCAAAGGGTCGCGAGAGGGGGGTCTCCCCTGTGGTCTCCTTTATTGAGGGTCGGGTGAAGGTATCCAGGCAGGAGAGAGACAGAGGGAGAACTCCAGGGAAAACTGGCTGTGCAAGGGATTTTAATGGAGGCAGAAACAGGGAGGAGTCAAGGGGTACAACCAATGGGACAAGGGGTAAGGGGAGGATACAGAGGTACAGGGTCCAATTAAAATCATTGAGGGGATGGTACAACAAACAACAACCAATAGAACATCGAGTGTAACTGAACTTTCTAGAAAGGTGGGAAGGATCAGAGCCTTGGGCACACTTCTCATACTCTCGTCCCGCCCTCTGAGTCTTCCTCCGGGGAGGAGTCCTCCTCTTCAGAGGTGGAGGTGGAGTGGGCGGTGGCAATGTCCCAGGGAGAACCTCCCGCAGGGTTGTAACCCTCTGGGCTGGAGATGAGATTCTTGGAACATGGGGATGTTGGAAAAGACAGCTCTGAGTATTGCCAAGCTCCTTGAAGATATGCTGTAGTCATGTATTTTCTTCTCAGCAATTCTCATGCTGCCCCAGCTGTGCTCTGGGTTTATTTCCAGCAGGAGTGCTCAGAGCTTAGTCCTGAAAAAATGGGCATTAAATGCAATGCTGCACTTTATAAACATTCAATACAATCAGGCCTTGATGTGAGCAGTGACTCACAGGTCTAGAAAGATGTGGGTATCTCCTGCCTCCCAAAGCACCCACCTCCCAATGAGAGCCAAAGCCCTACATGGTGCCCAGCTCTTGGTGCTCTTCACTGCGGTAAAGACAGACTTCTACACTCTACCTGTGGTAGGTACAGCAGCTCTGCATGCACATAAGATCCAGAAACCAGCCATAACTCCATGAAGATACAGTGTGATGCTTCCTGATGTGTCTAAGGAAAGGACTTGGAGTTTTCATTTGTTTTCATAAGAAAAAAGTGGTTAGTTAAAAAGGGAAAACTTTTAGCCCAATTGCCTGATTCCAGCCCTGTTTGACATGTGGGTTGTTATCCCAAAGAGATCAAGCTTTTCAAAATTTCATAAAAATAAGTAGCAGAATGGTGGAGAAGGGTTCAAGCTGGACCCTTGGTGGAGAAGGTTGTAGCATAAGTCTACAGCTGTCTTCAGAAAATCCACAGGCAAAAGCTGCAGAAAATTGGGTTTCCTAAGTTTAACGGTTCACAGGTCTCCTTGCTTTTCTTGTACATGTGCCTGCAAAAAGACCTACCTCTATCTTTCTCTCTTTCCATTTCACACGTTTTCACCTTGTCTTGAAAATGGGATGTGTTGCAGGCAAGACCGGTGCCTCTCAAAGGGACTGACTTGAGGGTGAATAAATGACAGCAGGAGAAGCTGGGGATAGCTGGAAGAAAATCTTAGGTCAAGTCTAAATATCATCGTGGACGTGCTGTACATTCCCAGACAGGGAGCAGAGTGGTGTTGAGGCCTATTTGGGATTCATTTGTCTCTTAGCTATTTAGTACCTTGTGAGATGGCACAGAAAGACTGTTAACAATGAATCTGCTGCCATTCAGGACAGCCTGGAGTCATTGTGGTTTAGAAAATAAATTATCATATAAATAGCTGTTTAGGAATCTCAGCCTGAAGACCACAAAATCTCACCAGTGCATAGCTTTTTTGGCTTACATAGCACCATGTCTACTTGCGGAATATTTTGGCTGTGTGTTCTACAACCACTTCCTTTTTTAAAGAGTATTATAGGAAAATAATAAAGTCTATTGTCAGTGACAACTGCTGGTGGTTTCCTAGTGCTTCTCATTCCATGAGGCTGAGCATATCATAACTGGATTTTTCCTGTCTTCACTAAACCCCCCCCAAGATGCCACTACCTTGTGGAAACTGGTATTCCCTGCCCTGGATACCCAGAGGTGAGCAGGATCATTCCGGGTTGGTTTAAAACACTTTCTGGGTAGTTTTTGTGAAGGATTGATGGGTTTTGAAAAGCCAGAGGAGAGTGTGGTGGTGAACAAGCTAAGAGTTATGTTCCTGCAGTTGGAAATACCACTGGGATTTTGGATATTTGGATATTGGAAATACTGCCTCCTCCTGCTGGCATCCTGTTCTGCTGTCCCAAAGCAAGGCTGATTATGATCCATTTGAATTTTCTGACTTTATAATGTGAAAAAGTGCCAAGGCCTTTGCTGTCGGCATCTCACCCTCTTGCAGTGCTATGGATTGTTAATAACTACATCTCCACTGACTTTAATTGGAGCAGGATCAGATACCAAGAGCGAAAATCCTCCTAAGAAAATTGTTCTGAATAAACTCCAGCCAGTTCAGAATCCATCCTTGGGTTTTCCCACTACGCTGGTTCTGGCTAATAAACTGCCTATTCATTTTAGTTCTATTTGGTTTTGTTTGCTTTGTTTGCTTATTTGTGACTTCCCTTTGGGGAAAAAAACAGGCTGGGAAGTACAGCAGTGCCACCGGAGGTTGTGGGACGGTACACATGGTAATGGTCCTTTCAACAGGTTTTTTTCTCAGACATTAGGCAAAAGTTTGCAGTCCCAGCACAAAATGTGAGAATGATGACTGTATCACAGAGACATTTTCCCAGCATGGCTGAGCTGTGGTATGAAACAAGCTGATTTTCTCATGAGAGAGGAGTAAATCCTTGGAAGTGTTGTTTTTTCTAAAGTTTTATTTGAAAAGTACTAGCATGACCTTTTCTTGATGTTGCTTTTTCTTTCTCTTTTTTCTTTGTAAAAGTCCTTGTAGGATTGTGATTAGCAAGATAATGAATACCATCTGCTTTTAATCAATTCCTTCCTTTTCTTCCAAACCGTCCTAGTTTCTCATGTTAATGGAAACAGATTTGAATACTGGAATAGACTGCTCTGGAGAGTGCTTGGGTATTTACTAGGTGAAAAGTGAAATTGCACGGGTTTATTTCATGGGGCAGGGCATTTGACAGGTGCAATTTTTCTTCTAGATGTGTTGCATGCCTGTTTTATAAACCAAAATTCATACTGACACGAGATATAATTCTGTGTTGGAGGGAAATTTTAAGAAGAGGAGGGTTTGAGCCCGAACTGGAGCTGCTGTCCAAGCTTTTCCAAAGAGCTGGCACTTATTTACTGCCACAGTGACATACTGAGGGATAAATGTGGTTGACTGGTAAAGCTGGAAAGCAAAGGATGCTTCCTAGGAGGAAAGCCATGCCCTATGGCATTCTGAGTGTAACCTCTCCGTTAATTTTGTGAAATACCTAAATGGGACTTGCTAAAACAGCCTTCCTCAGTGCCCTGGATTCAGATCTCCACTGTATTATTTTATCTTGGAAGACAAAAAAACTTGAATTCATTTGCTGTCAAGCCTTACCTCAGATCAAACTGGTTTTTTCCCTCTGGATAGGACTCAGTTTTATTTGTGCTTTTCTCTTAGGTTAGAATCAATCATCCTGTCCTACTTTGAATGACCATTTTACCCCTCCAAAGGTTCACATTACAAGGCATTCCTGGGATGTTTTCTTGATTGGGTTCAAGGTATTGTGTGTTCCCATCTGTCCTGCCTGATTATGAACCAGCTCTGGCAGCAATGTTGGCACAGAAACCTTTCCTTTCATGCATTGCTCCAAACTGGGTCCTGAGAAGAGAAATTGCTGTTTCTACCACAGACATTTATGACAAGGTGGTCCTGGCTGGAAGTGCTGGCATTCTGCTGTGCCCTCTCATGGCATGGATGTACAGAGCAGCCAGGCAGAGAGTGCTGGTGCTTGCAATGCCATGAGTGCCCTATCCCAGAGACCTCTTTAGAGACAAGGCAAGAGGTGCTGAGAAAGACCTGAATGAGGATCCTCAGGGGCTTGGGATCTGCAACTGTGAGCAATGCTGAGTGAAGACTTTGGGCCAGCACAGGTGCTGGGGTGCTTGGTTTTTCTGCCCATACAGTTTCTACAGGGAAGTTGGATCACCGTGATGTGAGTGGCTTTTGCAGATATTTTCTTCCCTTTTTTGAACATGTTATTCACCTTTTCACTGAATGAAAATGGATATTCATTCTGCTTCATGCAATACTTCGATTTTGGGCAGGGCATGGGTGAGTGTATGCCTTTGAGCCTAGACAGGAATAGTCCCTCCAGTGTCCCTCATCAGGACCAGAGCCCCTGGATATTTCAAGGGGAATGGGCTTGTTTCTGTCACACAAGGTGTTCTGAGTGGTATTGCTGCTGCTGAGGGATCCTGCAAGCAAGGGAGCCTGTGCAAGTGTCTGAATTAAAGCAGGACTTTTACCCTGAGGGAACATGACGTGTACAGATGTTTTGTTCTCAATCTGGCATGGCTTTAACCTGGGATGCCACATTTCTGCCAGTTGCTTTTATCTTTGCAGGGCTGTTTGGTGAGAGCAGGGCAGCAGGTTGTCCTTGAGCACCCACAGTCCTTGGGCTCAGAAAGTAAAGCACAGAAAAAGCAACCTCTTTTCAGAAGCAGCCTGTAAACATCTTGAAACAAATTTCCAGTGAAGAGCTTTTGACTTCCCCAGCCTCTCCCCTAATCCCTTGTTACTGGAGCTTTTGGTGTGAGACATCTGAAGTCGCACAATGACACGCGTGTTATACCTCTGATTAACTCACATAATTGCAGGAGCTAAAGCCTGCTGCTACCAAACAATGCACCCTTGTTGCCTTTCTCTCTTTACAGGGCCATGCTGGTGTAACATCTTACACTTCCCCAGGACGTGGAGCCTGAAGTGAGTGAGCGTGGGCTGGTATGGAGCCAGGGAACCGTCTGAGACAGGGATGCAGATACTGCCAGAGTGTTCCTACAGGTGCCTGATTGTTCTTCTCCAAAGAGGGGATGCTTTGCTGTGTGCTTTGCCATGTCTTGGACAGCCTTCCTGAATGGGGGGACTGAATGAGCTAAACCTTCCTCCTGGAGCCATCCCTGGAAATCCAAGGTGGATGGAATAGCAGGGACAATAAGAGTTGGTCCTCTTTGCCCCAAGAGCATGCATGTGCTTTGCCTGCTCGTTGGGACTTCTGAGAGGCTCTGTTTATGGTTTGGAGAGGACACTTTTTGCCTCAGGAAAATGCCACCTTCTGGCTTGGTGCCAAAAACATGAATATAAAAGCACTGCATGGTGAAGGGAAGATCATGAGTGGCAAAAGCTCCACATCTGATCCCTGCACTTCTCATTGGCACCCACCTACTGCCAGCCAGCCTGCAGCCATGTGAAGGCCAGGTAAAAATAACAGCTCTTTTTGCAAGGCTGACTAAATGAAAGCAAAGGGTAGTGGGTAGAAGGGAGATAAAATGGCTGTGTTTTGCCAAAACCCCTACATCTGGCCCATACAGATTGCTAACAGGGACAAGCAGAGGCAGCAGTGGCTAAGGAAAAGACCCCTTACTCTTAGCAGCCATTTCACATGCACAGACTTAAAAAAGCCTTCCTTGCTGCCCCACTCTGCTGCAGGAGGGTGGGTGTGGAGCTTGGAGATTGTTCAAATTCTGCGTTTCTGGCCCCGCAGAAGCTGCTGTGTCTGACAGCGATGTCACCGTGAGGGAATGCACTTCCCCTGCGCTGGGACAACTCTGGCCAACACCAGATACCCTTCCTTCCTGCCTGCTCCCATGGTGGGGATTATTGCTTTTGGCTTCTTCAGGCTATGAAAGGCATCCAAAGAGCTCAGCTTTTGCAAGCTGAGCGCAGAGACAGAAAGCCTCTCCCTGCCTCACCTGTTTGTGGTTATTCACCTCCCTCCCTTCACGCTTTGGCACAATAATGGCCTGAAAGTAAAACAAGAGGCAAGTTCTCCCCCAGGCTCAGAGCACTGAATGAAACACAGGCAGCGGGGCCTATTGAGACAGCATTGAGACAAATGTCAGCTTTAACACAAAGAGGCTTAAATGACTGACACTGAAAGGAATAATCTCAGGTCTGTTTTCCAGGCTGCTCCCCAGCATGGTTGTGCCACAGACGGAGACAATTTTCAGTTCCTCAGGGAGATTGTGTAGCCAAAAAAAGATACTTGGTGGTGATATGCTATAAGACTAGGTCATGAGAATGGATGTTTGGAATAATGACAGAATTCATTATAGACAAACTAAATTAACAGAGTGTGTTGAGAAACATATGGGGAGGAAATTGCCACTGAAGCCCTGCAAAGTGTAACTTTACTTCTCATTGTGCTGGGTTCTCCCAAGGCCTCCATGAAACAGGACAGGGGATTATAGAAGTCATTTTGTGGCAACTCTCTGAATCTCTTGCTTGTTTTGCAAGATGGCTATTTGCCTTTGAATCTTCTGAAAAAGTAAAAGTAATTAGGGCTCATGAAGAATGGGATTGAAATGAAAATATAGGCACCTCTCCCCAGAAGCCAGAAGAAAACAATGTCCTAGTTGGTGGCTTCTTGATCTTGCTCAGACCTTAGCAGTGAAGTGGCTGCAGCGTGGGGTCTGCACTCACCTATGCCAGGCACCAAGAGCACCCTTTCCTGCCCCTGCACTGCATTTGCCTTATCAGGCACTGAGAGCATCCTCATCACCCCAGTGGCACCTCCCTAAGCAGCCACTGGTCCAGCTGCCTCTAGCTACGAAGAGCTTTGATCCCATTGCAGACCCTTTGGGGAATGTGCTCAGGGTCTTGCCAGAGGCTTCAACTCCTGGGCTGCCAGAAGGAGCTGAGGAACTCCTCAGGAGACCCTGAGGTAATTGTGCAGAATTAAAGAAGCGTTGGTCCTCTCATTGGGATTAATGAATCCTCAAGTCAGTGTCCTCCCCAGGACCTCCAATGCCTGCAGAACTTACCAAAAAGTGTAGTTGCCTTTTGCAATTATCAATTCAAAGATGTCAGGTAAGAGCTGGAAGCTCCAGGAAAGGTCCCTGTATCTGAGCAGGCAGCGGCCCCATGGTGCTTTTGGGTGGCAAATTGCTGAGCAGAGACTTGGGGCCATGGCCATGGGCTTCCAGCAGGAGCACAGATCTTGGCTTGGTGCCAGACATGCATGCCCCATGGAAATCTGGAGCACTTGTGTTTCTGAAATATGTTCCTCTGTAGAAGAGACTGCAGGACTGTAGCAAAGAACTTTTAAAGTCAATGAAACAATTAACAGCTGGAGCAGGGTAGTGTTTAGTAGAAAAAAATCAGTCTGGAGAAACTCAAGATGAATGACTGAATAAGAAGAAATTTAGGGAGTTTTGCATTTTGTATTTATAATTATTCCTACACGTATATTCATACCTATATGTACATGCCAGAGAAGTAATGAGAGAATGTCACAGCTCCAGAACAGTGTGGCACAGGAAAGGCAGGAGGATGCTCTGCAAGCTAGTGCTAGTTAGCCTGGCATATGACCCATGCTAAGCAATGGCAAACGTGGCCCCAAATTCAATTAGTAAAGAATTAAAGGCTTGAATTTAATTTATGTGGAGCACTATGGAAATAGTCCTTTTATTGAAATGAAACCTGCTTTTATTCTTTGTCTCCCCAGGATCTGTAAGTGAAGCTGACAGCAAGGCATGACATGTTTTGAAAGATGTTTAGCTTAATATTTCAGGAAGTCCCAGTGGTAGGACACAGCAAAGAGCTTAAGAACAAGGTAAATGAGTAACCTCAGACAGAAGCTTAATAAGCATCTACTGCAATAGCCTCCCTGGCTCTGGAAGAACAGAACTGCAGTTCAAAAAAAGTACTGTTGGGTTTTCTGTTGTTGTTTTTGGTTGATTGGTTGGGTTAGGTTTTTTTTTTGGAGGGAGTGTTGTTAGTTTTTGGGTTTGTTTGGTTTTGGTTTTAATCTTTCCTTGAAAGCCCTTTCAGAGTTGGAAGGGTTTGGGGCTTGGTCCACTGGGAATTAAAAGATGAAGACATATATAGATATAAATATATGTATGTGTGTATATTATTTTTAAAATTTTTTTTGATAAATTGTTGGCACTTCAACTGCCTCTGAGCCCCCGACCTTTGGGGAAGGCTTTGCCTTCTCCTGGGTCGTTTGAGGAGTGGGGCTGGGGATGAGACAATGCACTATCCCCAGGTTTTCTGCCTGCAGTTACAGGATTTGCCCTCCTGGCTTGCTCTGACACGGTGTGGAAAAGGAAAGGGACAGGGAAGCTCAGAGGAGCTGACAGGGGCAGAAAAAGGGTGTGAAATTCATACTATCTGGTGTGTCTCCTTTGATGTGTCACACAGAGAAGGTGCAGGCGCTCAGACTGGAAAGGGTTAATGCGTTTCTCAGTAACCATTGAAATGGGGGCTGTTATGGTCTATTTAGGCAATGATCTGTTACAATATCAATGGCATTTTCAAATGCAGTGTCTCCTATTCTTCTATTGAAATCACAATAGCTTTGGAAGTTCATGGCCATGGCAGTCTCAGGGACAGATTTCTGTTCATTTCTCTTTGTTGTGAAGATCTTTCTTTTTTTTTTTTTTTTTTTTTTTAAGTAAATTAACTCACACAAATGAGAAAGAAGTTTCAAGTGTGTGACCTTTAGACAAAAGCTTCAGATTTGTCATTCTCTCTCCTTAACTTATGCTGTACTCTCAGCAATGCCTCAATACAATATCTAGCCCAGCTTGGGCTACCTGGCCACAAATAGCTGGGCAAGGCTGGAGTGACAATGTGAAATCTCCATTTCTATGCTGTTGTCAGCTTCTAACACTTAGGGAAAAAAGTCAAAGCTGGGGAGAGGTTTTAGCTGCCTGCCTCCCATGCATTTAGATATAAAGGCAGCCTCCTGTCTTGGCCCCTCTCCGCTTCTTTAGAAACCAGAGGCCAATGCAGTCCCCAGGACTGTCTGGAGAGGTTACTCGCCCAGCCTTCACTTTGATGATTGATGACATTGGACAAACTATTGATATTTTATTCACCTGTCAAAAAAATTCCTTGCCTTGGGCAAGGCAAGGCTAGTATGGCAGAATTTTAACACTGCTCTTTTGACAAAAATGCAGTTATCCCATTTTCCCTAATACGTTATCTCAAAGGAAAAAGTGCTTTACTGCTGAGCCTGTTGCTCTGGGATGCTGGCCAGGGGAATCTCTCCCACCTACAAAGTGCCTTGAACTTTGAACATGCATTGGGAGCATGAAATGGATGTTGCAAGTGCATTTCCAGGGTGTCCCAATGATTCTGCCCCTCAGTGCCCAGGCAAGGAAAAATCCCCAGAGTCAGGGGATGTTTTGAAGTATCTTCCCAAAAAAGACAAAGTATCTTTAGATCAAGAGCTTCCCCCTCCCCAATAACCAGTTCTGTCTTTGTTGATTTGATTTTACTCTGTTTATATTTCTTGATTCCATGTTATTACTCTCTTCCTTGCTAAGAAGCAAACTAAATGTTACCTGTTCCTGCAGCTTCCTGTCAAATGGCTCTTTTTGGCCAAGCAAACTGCATGTAATTGTTAGCAAAACTGTTAGTTTCCCTTCTTCCTCTTAGGTATAGCTAGCTGTGAAGCTGTGTCCAGCTGCACTAGGCAAGACACCCCATCTGATTCTTTCTCATGGCTCAAAGTGAGTAAAAGACGTTGGAAATTAGTCCAGCTGGACTGGAAGCTGTGAAGAGGTGGGGTTTTTTGTGCATCATTTATCAGCAGATTGCCCTGCTAGATGTTGATCTGTGCTATACCACAAGGCAGAGAGGAAACTTTTGCTCCAGTTCCCTGAGCTGCAGACAGGCTGGTGGGTGGGATGGTTGGGAGCTGACCACCAGTGAGTGCCAGATGAAATGGGGCTTTTCAAGGTGCACTGAGCAAAATGCTGCCTCCTGGGGAGGGACAAAGGGAGCCGACCATGGCAGCAGCAGGACAACTGTTCCCATGACAGTGAGGATCTCCCTGCAATTCAGTGCCATTTCCCCTCAGACAGAAATGGCAACAGCCTGAAGGCAGCCTGGTCAGGGTCCCACTGTATTTGCCCAGGATGGTCCCATGGCAGTGCACTCCTGGCTGTCTCTTGGCACCTACTTCTGAGCCTTTAATCATCCACAACTTTGGCAAAATGCTTCCTCAAGGAGATGAAAAGGGATCTAAATGCCTAGGCAGGCTCAGACTGTGAAAAGCTGGATTCCCTCAGCTTAAAGTGCAGGGGTATGAAAAGTAAACATTTCATCTCAGTGCCAGCACAGGTAGAGCTGTTCAAATGGGATGCCAACTGCTCTCAATAGCTGAACTAATCTGAAGTACCATTAAAATTCTTAACAAAGAAATCCACAGTACAAAAAATATCTTCTTCCAGCCTGTTTCTGACTTTGATGCATTTATTACTACAGGGTGCTGCTATGGTCCTGTGGGCAAGATGAAGGGCCCCCACACCTACAGGCAAGCAAGACCTAAAGGTCCAGAGCACCTCTGTGCATGGGCAGGGGGGCTTCTTCTCCATTCCCCAGGATGGTATTTTTAAACTATGCAGGGCAAAGCAGAGCTGCAATCTGGTCCTGGCATTACAAATGAGTTCAGGTACTGCAAGGAAATGGCACTGAGGCATCCTTCATCTGCTTGATGTGAGAGGGAAAGGCAGTAGCAATTGCCACCCTATCCTGCCAGAACGCTGCTGCCAGGGCTGTGATGTGTGCTGGGTTAGCACACAAGAGATGCTTCCAGGTGCAGGAGAGTCCTTTTGGTGGCTTTGCAAGATATACCACTGCAGCAGTTGTGATTAGAGTGAGAGGTGAAATTGAGGGCTTAGGTGAGGTTTGAATATTGCCTTTTTTTTTTTTTTTTTTTTACTTGGTTGGTTTTTGTTGTTGTTGTTTGTTTGTTTGTTTGTTTTTAATTAGAAAACGTGAGTGTCACCTTGAGTTCAGGGTCTGGTTACAAGGACTTACCTCTATTTCACAGCAAGAAATTTGTCTTGACAGTAATCAATGCAGGTTATAAAAGAAAAGAAAAAAAGAGAAACTTCAAGCAGTTGCAATGTGAAGGCTGCAATATGCTGTAATTTCAGCTCCTTCTATTTTACCTCCATGGAGAATAAAAAAAAAAGTCTTTATTTTTGATATCTCCAGTGCAATTATGGTGAGAGAAATGAAACTTATGGAAATGAAGTTGGTGTATCTTAGGGATGCCAGACTTTGAGCACAGAGTCTCTGCAGAAAACATGCAAGTTCCCTCTCTTGAAAGTCTCGCTTGGCTTTTTAGGATTCTGCCCTGGGATGACAATTACCTGTTGCTGTTATTGCCCCCTGTAAAATCACAATGACATGATTTATTTTCACTGTTTCCATAGGAAATGTTGACATTTCAATAGGAAATGGAAAATTGAACTGTTTTGCTTCAGAGGAGCAGCCACAACACTGTAGGCAAGGGGGAGCTTGGATATATCCTTACCTCTTGCTGGGAATCCCCTTGAGAAATGGTGCTGGGCTTTATGAAATAGCTCACTTTGCTTTGCACAAGTTTAGTTTTTCAGTAAGGAACTCCTGTTTATTTCCCCTCAGAAGACAGACCCTTCTCATGGTGTACCACAGCAGCAGACCAGCCTTCGATGCTGTGTCTGCCTTACCAGAGGCTGAGAGCCATGTGAGCACCTCCAGCCTGACCTCTGGAAGTCCCCTGCAGGTCGTACTGGACACCACCAACCTTCTTTTATGAATGAAAAGCACCGTGAGGTGAAGGCTACCTTCATAATGGCTGTGATATTTTAATGCTTTTTCCAGTGAGATGGGGTTTTGTAACATTGCTCATAACCTAGAAAGGGTAGAAAGGGTGTTGGGTGAAAAGTGAATTACTGAGCAAGTAATTCCTACAGCCCTGGGAAGAGTCACTGGAATACCAGATGGATTTGCTGGCTGTTGGTTTGCCCGAGCTATGGCTTTGTATTACCACTAAGTGGCAGCCGAGTAAAAAACATGGTAAAATGAAACTTCGCTGAATAAATGTCAATACAAGGTGCAGAAGCTGAAAGGAATATTTCTAAGCTGGCATTCCTCAGCTCAGCAGTTGCCCTGTTGTTTATCCTAGGAAATGAAACCTTGGGAGGAGAGAGAGATACAGATATTGTAGGGATATGCACAGGGAAGCTGACTGTGCAGAAGAACCTGACTGTGCAGATGGATGCATCAGGGACCAGATGAACAGTTCAGCCAACTTCTACCTCCTGATTTGGCCAGCGTGATATTGAGCATTTAAAGAAATGATCCATAAAGGTTTGGGACATCAATAAGTGGCATAAAGGCGTGCAAGGTGGGAGTAAAGGCAGGGAATCAGGCTGGTAGTGCTCCCAGCACTACCCACCAGTAACTACAAATGATGCCATCCACAGGCAAAACTGAGCTTCCCCACATAGCCAGCCCCTGGGTAACATTCGGCTGTGAAGCATTATTAACCATTTTAATTTTAAAGTGGTTTGAAAGATACTCGGGTAAAGCTTCCTGAAAGCAAGGCAGAACTAGGTCAGACACAGAGTGCATTGACTTTAATTAGCACCTGTGCAGATTTTTTTAACCTTTTGTGAAATTCAGGGGCATCCGGTACCTCTGCTGCTCTGCTCTGGAGCTGAAGCAGAGATGACCTCTTCAGGGAGAAACAGTAATTGGAAGTGTCAGTTATCTCAAACTTTCATCCAAAAAGACAGGATCCTGGGCACCATGCCAAGGTTCTTACATTTCAAATATTTTAAAATATTTGAAGAAAGTAGCATGCATGGCATAAATTTTAATGTTCAAAGGACTCCTGCGATAACTTTTTTTTCCAAGTGTAAAGCAAATAGTAGAAAGGGAAAATAACTATCACAAAGTCATCTAAAAATGCCAGGGGGCTTCTGTCTCAGACACCAACAAAATCTGATGCTGTTGATCTGCTGAATTTCAACCAAGGCCAGCCCAAATCTAGGGCTGCAAATGCTGGTTCTGCATATGGTTTTTTTGCTCCACACTTAATTAGTGCTTAAGTCATGCAACATCAATCTTGAAGTCAGGGAGACAGCTCCCAGTCTTCCCCAATGTGAGGACCTTGCAGATGCTGCAGTGCAGCCGACAGCAGTGTGGATGGAAGATGTCTGGGATACAGCGTTGGACCCACAGTGAGCCAGAGCAGTGAACCTAAATAGGTGTGGGGTGGGTCAGGGTCTCCCCTTGCACAGGATTTCCTGGACTAGTTCTGAGCTTTCTCTCACCTGATGAGCTTTCATCCCTTCCCAGGGCATATTTGTGTTGGAAATCCCCTGGGGAGGTGGTAGAACTAACCCTGTCTCATTTTGCCCTGGGACCAGTGCCAACCTAGAGCCTTTCTGAGGCTCACTTTTCCTCTTTTTTTCTCTGCACAGGGCTGAGCTTGCTCCCTTGGATGTCTCACCACCTCCAGATGCTGGTACACAGGATACACTTCTAGCAGGAGATAATCCCGTGCTCTGTGCTTGCTGGTGGATTTTCAATAGTCTTTGTGGGGTCAGTACCCATGCAATGGCCTCTGTCACCCCTTCCACCCCTTTTCACTACCACTGCATGTTGCTTATCTGGGGTAAGTTCCACGTGGGGTGACATTCTGGCAGGGCACTGCCCCATATGACCTAATTACTACAAGCAGCCCCAAAGGGGCCAGGACTTTCAAATTCTATCCAGGCTGCTATTTTTCTTTTCCAAAGGTCACCAAGTGACCATGCTTTCACCTTTGAGCCCAACCATTTCCAATGCCACCATTATTTACCCTTTGGAGGGGAAGGGGAAAAAAATGAACCTTGCTCCAAATGTGATTTTTTGGAAAAGATTAAGTAATGCAAGACAAAAGCTTGGCTGAATGTGCAAAGTGTGGGCAGGCATGTGAGCCATGCTTCCCCAGAGGGGATCAGGAAGCTCTGAGATTTGGAGTGCTGTTTTCTCCAGAAGCTGAACATTTCCAGCACAAACTTGCACTACTTGTAGCCTACCCTAGACCAGCAGCAGTGCCTGTGGGACGGCCTTGGCAGGGGATTGGGATGGGTTGCAGCACATCCAGGTGCAGTGGGAGGTACCTGCTCCTCAGCAGGATAGTGCTGGCACCCTGAGGCTGGCTCCGTGGAGGTCCTTGTGTGTGAGGTGGTTTGTACAGCCTCGGGTTCAAAGTGCTGGGCAGGCACCTGTGGGAACATTATCCGTGCTGTGCAGGTGTGGTCAGAGCCAAGCACTGCATAAGGGAAGTGTGGTGCTGGCAGGGGACTCCTCACAGTGTGCTGCTGGATAGCCCATCCTGCCAAAATACTTTTTGCTGAAGCTGCTTTTCCTCAAAACCTGGCATGTTTTATTTATGGAGCAGAAGGGCCCATCCAGTTGGTGATCTTGAGCCCTTCTGCTTTCCTAAGGGCTTTTCCCCTCACCTGCAGTCTAAGTTTGCAGCAGCTTTTCCTCTTTTTGAACAACACTGTAGACCAGACTAATCTATTTATTTCTGCTTCTTTTCATGTGCTGATTCAGACATCAGGTTTCCTCTGCAGTTTATCTCAGGCTCCCATTTGGATTCAGTCAGGTGCTGGGTACTGCTCCTCATCAGTGAAACAGGCAGTGTGAAACAGCCTGGAGGCATCCAGGTAAGCACAGACCTAGAGTCGTTTGGGATGTGCTTTTGGAGTGGATGGCACCCCATTTCTGACCAGTTGTGCACCCAGGATTTAGAGAGGAAAGTGGAGCTGTCTCAGGGTAGATTGTCTCCAGCCTGTGACATCTCCTTAATCACCATTTCTCTCTTGAACACACTGAAGTGTGTGATGTGCTGTCCTTAAGCTCTTCTCCTGCACTCTTCTGCTCTCCTTTACTTGCTGAATGTGTTCATTTCCTTGGAAATCAAATGTTTGGCATATAACAATTTAGTACATGTTTGAATTTCTTCTTTTTCCCTCCTGGTGACTCTGTCACCGGTTGCAAAATCAGATTATCAAATGCTTTTTCCTTAACCAATGTCTCAGTAGAAATTAGTTATATATGAGAAAAAAACCCTCTATTCCAAGGGTGACATAATAAATTTTTGACTGTTTTAACCTTGTCAGTGAAGTACCAAATGGATTGGCTGTTGGAAAACCTACAGCACTATTTTCTATTGCTGAACACAGAAGGGGAAATTGCCTTCCACTCTTAAATCTACAGCTTCTGCCTTTTGTGTGATGGTGAATAAAAATATTGCCAGATCATCTTTAAACACGGAGGGATTAAGGACTGCTTTTCCCAAGAGAGGAAGAGACATCTAACTTTAGATGTGTGATTGCCCCATTATCTTCAAAGGCAAAGAGCTGTAGCTGGAAGTTAAGCACATCATGAGGTCCCTTGATGAAATGGAGCCTGACAACAGAAGGAATACAAGGATCTCAAATTTGCTGTCACCAGTGCTGAGACTTTCCTGTAAGCAGCTGGAGAAGTGGGTGCACACAGAGGCTGGTGCTGCTGTCCCTTTCCAGACACAAGCCCAGGGATACTTGCCATGAACAGAGGGTGCGGAGGCAAAAGAACAGGACATCACGCAATGATCAATATGATCATGTGAAGCCATTTATTTTGGGCAAAATATACACTTATACAGCATTTTCAGTTCTGAATACGTGATGATTCAAATGTTGTTCGGTCAAAAAGAAGTTTAATGATTGGATGCTTGCTGCTGTTAGCATGTTGTGTCTAAACTTCTGATTGGACACTTGCTGTGGCTTCTATTCTCCATCTTTCAGCATTTCTCATCCTTTTGTTCAGTCTAATGTATCAATCCTTTTTGAACTAAATTATTGTTTCAGCAGTTCCTAAACTATACTTCTTTCATATTGCTGAACTACCCTATTGTCTCAGTGATTCCTAAACTATATTTCTTTTGTGCTGCAGTCAATACATCCTTATTTCACATCCTTGGGTTGTTTCTTTTTCTTCCCTCCATGGTTTTATCAAAGACAGCATATAATTATTCAGCTTGATTCAATGCTGGGAAAGCTGGGTTGTGCATCCCAGGGTCCGTTCTCCTGCAAAAATTTCTCAACACAGAGGGTGAAAACACAGACTCAGATCCTCCACTAGAAAATTTTGAGGTGTTCTGCTGACCCCACTGGGTCTACAATTAGCCAAGAAAGTCTCGCCTCAAAAGCTTCCAGGAAAGAAAAATCTACTGTTTTTATATATTTTTTTTTTTAAATTTTCAAAGTATTAGTTTGGTTTTGCATCTTCATATTTATTTTCAGTGCATGTCTCCCAGCTAAATGGCACTACATGTTGCACTGTTACGCCATGCAGTTGGATTTATTTCCATGGGGTTTGCGGATGATCGGGACCCTCGTACCATGAACTAATTTGATTAACACGAGAGCCATTTATTGTTTACATTGCACTGTTCTTATGCATTCCTGCTGCTGCCGTTCACACCATCACGCATGACCCCATTGGGTGCCCCGTATTGTCCACGTGCTTTGCATGCACCTTTCAGAGACCCTGATTGGCTCAAGTCTGGGATGCTGCAGTCCCTCTTTGTTTACTTTCTTGCTGTCTTCTTATCTCGTTCTTCAGACCGCTTCTCTCCCGATTTAGAATAGCTTACAGTTCTGTAACCTTGTGAATTCCTGAGGTCTCTGATAGTGTTAGCTAAAGACAACTTGGCTGGGGCCCGTAACAGGATTCAAATGCCTCACAACAGGGGTTGCAGAGGTTCCATTAATAGCAAGGTTTGTCTCTTCTCTCAATACTCAGGGTTAATTTTTGTTCACGTGTGTGTAGGAGATAATGATGGGGAAATGATGATAGATGTCCTGGGGTGACATGATATGTGTATCCCCTCTCGTCTGCTCTAGAAATCAATTCTAGTGCTTTTCTGTGCCTTTAAACTGAACCTGAGGGAGAAGGAAAAAAACCCCAATTGTTCAAGGACACAGACACATTCCTGTGGAGTCTCGGCAGCAGTGAAGTGGGGAGTAACCTGGCTTTCCAGCCAGCCTTCAGCTGTGTTCTCCGGAGAGAGTTTTCCTGGGATTTTTTTTTTTCTCTTTTCTTCCTCTCTTCGGGACTGTTTCACAACATCTGAGCACACTGGGATGGGGGGGGCCTACCCTGTCCAGCTCTGAGGAGGAGGATAGAGACACTTACATCTACACCTACAGAAGGACTCTGAAATCTTTCCAGGTTTCTCTCCATAGTGAGAGATTTCATTATTTAGCATTATTATAATTTCTGTGTGTTTCTTAAATAAATAGTTTTTATCTCTTTCACTTTCCTCTGAGGAAAATAATTTTTTTCCTGAACCTGGTGGGGGGAGGGGTGGTGGTAACCTGCCTTCCCTCAGAGGATATTGTCCTCCAAATTTGGCCAAACCAGCACAAATAATTAGTGGCGCCCAACGTGGTAGAAGCCACCACAGGATGGCTGGAGACCTATCCTGGGCCTCATGCTACAGCCCAGAACACCATCCTGGGCCTTGAAAAGCAGATCCTTTGGAGGCATGGTACCCCCAAGAGAATCAAATCTGACAATGGGACTCGTTTCAAGAATAGCCTCATTCTGTGGCTAGGGACATGAGCTAGGGAACATGGCACTGAGTGGGTGTACTGGCACAATAGGAAAGAATGACTTCTGTAAACACAGACATATCGGAGAACTCTCAAAGGTCACATCAGCTGGCAGCAACACCTTATCAGTCACATCAGGCAGAACATTCCCTTGCTGAGGAAGGTCCATGGTGCCCCAGAGACACAACTCCTTTTGCCATACACGTGCTCAGAGTTTGCTGGTGCCCTGAGACGTGACAAGGATGAAGAATGGTGACTGTTCACCTGCATCTCCTCATGCCAACAGCACGAGGCCAAGCAGCTGCTGCCCAGCAAGAGACATCTAAACATACATACTATAATGGATGCCTGATCTTCAGCTGATCTCCTGCTCCCTCAAGGATACATAAATATGAGTGGTTTGGGTACCACCAGGGTCCCAAGGACAGCTCTAATCCTCCTGACCTCTCACCTTGCTCTTGTATCCCCATGTTGGAGGATAGGCAGTAGGGAGAGGAATGCACTATGCTATGTGCCACTTTGGGGAACTATGGCTAAGATTTAGTGCAGAGAGGTACTTTGTAATTCACGGTTTTAGAACCAGTTCAATTAATAGAAGTTTACTTCCAGATGCTTTTAATGTGAAGGATGCAGTTGCACTGCTCATGCTGCTCCCACCTCGCTTTATTTTTGCTTTTGCAAGCTAGATTTACAGATTTCTCTTCTCATTAAAATTGGTGACAATATAAAGACTGGGAATCCTTGATGGATTTCAGACTGAATATTGTGAGTCTTGTATTAATGCAGCCTAGCTGCAAATAAATGAGGAAATCCATTAAGCATGTGGTGCGCCTCATAAATATTCCATAATACAAAAGTGTTAATGTAATGATGAGAAAGGAAAAACAAAAGTGTAGGAGTTAGGAAATGCCAAGCACTGAAAAACCTCTCTGATCATGTCTGAGTTCTGCATTAGCAGCCCTTTAGAAGATGAGGGCCATGCTGGACCCCTCATGGAGCACTGTGGGCAGTGCACTTAATTTTTTTTTTTTCTTCTGATTAAACTTTACAATCTCATGCAATTTTTATTTTTTTTGTCAGGTCAAGTTAGAGCAAGATAATAAATCAAATGTAACACTGAAAAACAAGTATGGCGACGTAAACAGTGATGGGTTTAGTGAAGCTGTGCTCACTTTCTGACCGTGTGCTTCTCCTTTGATGCACAATTGGGTAACTGAAGCTCAAATATCAAGCCAGAATAAGGGACTGTGCTCTGTAACCACAAAAATTACATGGGAGCTATGGTGTAATGCAACAAAGTCTGTGCCTTGTGTTTATGTAGAGACCATTCCAAAGTGTAGGTGATCATCAGAGTTACGTTAGAAATCAATCCAATGTATCTGCCTTGGAGTCTAAAAACACTGAACCGAGCCTGTGGAGGATTCAGAACAAACATAGAAAAATGCAGCATATCACTGAGGTGTGGATCCTCTCTGCCAGTTACAGAGACAAATGTTCTGACTGGAATTTAATGGGCACATCCATTACTTGTGCAGTGATGCATGCTGAGCAAAGACAGCCCAGCAAACCTGCACCCCCAAAGAGCCCTGCAGTGCCCAGGCACAACTGCAAACCTCCCCATTGCCAGTATTCCCTGCTCCCTCCACTCCCTGGCAGGAGCAATGCTGTGCTCTCCACCCTGTGCACCAGAGGTTTTTCTTCTGGATAATGTATAGTGAACTCTTTTCCAGGTGTTCTCCTGCAGTGGATAGCTCTAGTGAAGGGGTTGGCTCCTGGTGCTCACCCCCTTCCCTTCTGGAGTTTTGCAATCTGCATTGTCACCTGGCTGCTTCTGGCAGCACCCCTGATACAGCATTCACTGTTAGCAAGGCAAGGAGGCATTTGTGGTTATTTCCAAAATCTGTAATGATGGAGGAGGGTGAGAAGGTGCGACCAGACCTTTGGCAAGCAGCTCCTGGCTGTTGAGATGTTTCTTGAGCTGGCAAGCACTACACACAGGAGAATTTGGCCAGTTAGGGGGGTTGGTGGAACAGATTGAGTGTCTGCCTGTGAGACTCACAGTTTTTATCAGCTTTCTTCAATTCCTGGGTCTGAGCAGCACAAGACATAGACTCTTGGCTAGGGTATGCAGGTGTCACTTGAAGCTTCTCCAAGTGCCCAAGCAGCAATGCTGCTTGGTCCCAAGTAGAGATCATAGAATTCTAGAATCATAGAATGGGTTTGGGTTGAAAAGGACCATAAAGATCACCTGCTTCCAACCCTCCTGCCATGGGCAAGGGACACCTCTCTGAACACATAGGCAGGGTGCTGTGGATTTTTGCAGGCAGTGACTGGACTTCTGGACAGGAGCAGGGGTCTCTGCTGCTTGCTCCAGGGAATATTTTCAGTTTGGTTTCAGACCCAAGCTGGTGGCTAGGTGTCTCTTTAGAGCCAAGGGTTTGGAGTGCTGTCTCACTTGGCTGAATGAACTTCTGACACTAGGTTGGTTGGAGGAGGCCATGAAAGATCATATCATGTTATGATATAGATGATCTGAGACCCAAAATTATCTGAAAGATCTGGCAGCAAGCCTGTGATAACTTAGTGCATTGTGTCAGCTCAATTTTGGGTCCAATGAAGTGGTTTTCTGCTGAATGGGAGTTCTTTATCAAACTCCAGTGGAATGGCGTCTTCTTGTTCTGGAGCGTTTGTCAGAGACAGTGCTGTAACCGGAAAAGTCCTCTGGCATGGGGGCAGGTGGAGAGGTCTGTGCCTTAAAGGACCTCTTCAGAGACAAAACAGTAGAAGAGGAGAGCCCATCCTCAGTGCTCACTCCCACTGCATGGAACTGCAGAGCAGTTTTTCTGTGTATCAGGCTTGCAGAGGGAGCCAAAATATTCTGGAGTTTGCAAACCTCATCGTGTTTACTAAAATTGAGCTGTCATATGAGGAGAGTTCTGTCTCTCTGAGTCAACAAGGCACAGTTTTGAATATCCAGGAAAAAATCCCAAAGAAGGAAGGTATTTACCCCTCTATTGGTGAAAGGTGCCTTATGGCTCTGTAGATGCCTGTTGTAAGATGTGCTGGTTGTCTTGGCCTGTCTCAGCACTTCTGGGCACCCTGATGGAGTTGTGGGGACGTTTGCTGAGGGTCTGGTGTACTTAGCACCAGGATCTGTTGAAACATAAATCTGAGTAAGGGGGAGCAAGGGGCTGTAAGTGGTACATCCAGTTGTGGTCTGATTCTGCCTGGACAGGCTGCCCATAAACAGTGACAGGTAGTGTTTGATTGATGTTGACTCATGTGTACATGGCAGGCACGTGAAATTTACCCTGACCTTGCAAGGCAGAGACCCTTTGCAGAAGATGTCATTGAGTTAGGGCAGAAACAGGTGGCCTTTCAGTCACTTGCACAGAAGAGATGCCACCTCTCTCCTGTAGCTTTTTTCTCCAATAAAGATTTATTTCTGTCCACAAAGCAAGCAAAATCTCGTTTTCCCTGCTTTTCCCTTTGTTGCCATCACTCTGTGGCTTTTGAAAGTGCTCTTGCTTGCTGGTTTTGGGACATTCTAGTTTTCAAATATCTCGAAGTTGTTGAGCATCAAGGGATGAAAGATGACCTCTCCCTTGGGGATGCACCAAGTCCTTTGCTAAGGCATACAAGGCTCCAAGTGCTATCTCTCTTTTGTACCTGGTATTGTGTGAGGGGCAGGAGGGCAGGTGCTGCTCTGGCCATGGCAGTGGCAGAGCTGCAAGAGGGGTAAGTTGGTGTACGAGACTCTTTGAGTCCTGCCTGTGACACCAGCTAGTTTCTGCTCATTTCTAAGACATCTTCATATAATGTAAAA
Organism: Rhipidura dahli; assembly: GCA_013399225.1. Taxonomy (NCBI): domain Eukaryota; kingdom Metazoa; phylum Chordata; class Aves; order Passeriformes; family Rhipiduridae; genus Rhipidura; species Rhipidura dahli. Next base: position 190,311 of record VXAC01005017.1, on the reverse strand, counting down.
GAACTCTGTACAGTGAGATAAAATGGTCAGATGTCCTGCACTTTCAGGTGAAACATAACTTCAGTACAGAGTTAAAGAGATTCTGTAAAGTGTGATGGATAGCTATGATACATGAAATGTGACATGTTTCTTTGGCAATAACATTAGAAATCCTTGGCTTATTGGTATGAAACAAAAGAAAAGAATATAAATCCATCTACTGCAGGGTTTTCCAACAGAAAAGTAGAGCTTTTGCCACATATTGTTATTGCTATATAACTGACACTCCTTTCCCAGAAGCTTTAATGTCTTGGTCTTCATTCTGTGAGCAAAATCTGTGTGGAGATCTCATCAGATGCTGCATTGAAGTAACTGAGTAGTAGAGTGATGTTAAAACAGGGAAAAGTAACAATGGTCTGTTAACTTTGCAGAGTGGAAGCTGCTAATTTGTTATAGATCAATTATGAAAGCATCAGGAATGGGGATGCTCCAGTCCAGTTTGCTAAAAGCCAGCCAGTGTCCAGGGTCATCACACTTGTCTCTTTCTGACCCATTTAGATTCCTTCCTCTTAAAGGACATTTTTCCAAATGACAGTGTTTAAGTAATGCAGAATTCCTATGTCTGAAGGACAGTCTGTGATCCAGTCCATTGACTCCTGATTTCATTTAAACTGCAATTCATTATTTTGTTCCTGTGCTCATTCAAGAACCTATTGTTCATTACTCTTTCATCACTCTATGATTGGAACAATTTGTATCTGTCGTTCTTACATGGGCCAGATAATGAAATAATCATTTGTGCATCTACACTGTGTTTTACATTTATTTTTCAAAGTGTAATTCACTTTGTAGGGTCACTTTGTCATTCTGGAACAAACTGTGGTTTTGTTTAAGCATTTGCTAACAGTCTGCAACTGCCAACATCAGGAAGTATGTTGGGATACTGCTGTCCACAGAGAACAGTGGTAAAATTATTGCTGATCCTCCAGCAAACAAAACCTGCCTGCCTTCTAGGAGGAATGATTCTGCTGGCCAAAGTACACTGGTTTTACTGAGCCAAGTCCTGCACTCGTTCCCAGAGTTTGGGTCAATCTTTCAGAGAGAAAGATAATAGTAAGTGGTAAGATTACCTTAATAAAATTGAAACTAGATGATAATGCACCCAGAGCACAATTATGGTGCTATTCAAATGAGCTCCCATTCTCAAGGAGGTCAGCAAGGCTATGATTTCTAGAGGGGCCAAGAGATTACGAGAATAAACTAATTATTCTGACATCAAATAGATAGAAAGATGACTGCTGATTGGTTAATTCATTTTTCTTCTGTGAATCTATTTCTGTTCAATTAATTAAAATGACACATATGTTATACTCTCCAAAGATCACCCATGTTATTATGTAAAGGTTGAGTTAGTTGTTACGTGGAGAAGGTCAGGGGTTGAATTTACTGCTGGAGGGAGATACATTCTTCCATTTACTCATCATCATTAGCATCCAGTTCCTGCTCGGCTGTGGTTTTCAATGGACTTCCTTATCCTAGGAATGACTCCCATTCCAAGTTCCTTGTGAAGATGATGTTCTTGGTGCTTCTGCTTAATGGGTATGTGGGGTTGGGTCTTCAAGGCCATCACTCCAGGACTCTTCTCTATTCATGGGCTCTTCCTGCAGGAAAAACCAAACCCTCTGCAAGTGGAAAAGGTCAGATGGATATTTAACAGCCTTGTAAAACAGCCACAGAATATTCCAGGTTACTGTCACATAAATAGGTTAAACATTTGTTTATGCTGTTTGCAACAGGAGTGACTGAGGAGACGTGCCCACGGGATTTGACAGAGTCTGTAAACATAAATCTGTGGTCACATTTATAATTTTAATGCTTTATGTGAGACATTTGACTCTAATTTTAATGGTATAGAAATACTTTTTTATGGTAAATATATTAATTCTTCTTAGTTATGCTCCATTAACTGGTATTTAGTTAAGGTGCATGTAGACTGTATCAGCCCTTTCAAGGGCTTCAAGATGGGGAAGGAATGCTTTAAGACACAAGCTGGTATCAGATTTATCTGGAGAGAGAAAATATCAGCAGACACAAACTGTAGCAGGATGTTAAAAAATCACCTGCTTCTTAGGGGAGATACAACTGGGTAACGATCCATAGAAACATCAACATTTCAGATTGCATATTTTCCATTCCAATTTATGAGCAGCTTTTGGGGTGCTGGTGCCGCTCACTCCATGAGAGGGATTGCTCTTTGCCAAACCATAACGAGCAGATTATGGGTGGTGCTAGAAAAAGTATGGCACTCTCCAAGAAATTGCAGTGCATCATATTAACTTCTCTCTGATATTAGCAATTCCCCATCATATTGTATTACCAATCACTGTCACTAATATACCATGAAATTCAGATGTATAATGTAGTGTACAACTCAACCTCTCATTTCAAAGGTTTGTTACCCATAATCCTGCATGAGTCATTAGCAATGTCACTGAACAGAGTAAAACACATTCACTTCTTAAGAGTGTTTCCCCTGCTGGCAAATAGCTGACATATTACACATGGGCACAATGTTTGATTCTCCAGAGAGCTTTGATCGTGACTTTGTGGAATGTGGGCCTCTTAAATGGGCAATCAGGCCTCTATTACCCACAGTCTACAGACCTTGCTGGATGGCTGAGCAGCTGGGTACTTTCATAAAGCACCTATTTGCTTTTCTTTAAATTATTTATCTATTGAAATGTTGTTTATGGTATTTTAAAGGCTATATCATTGTAAAAGGTAAAAAAATACACTCACCAAAAATGAAAGAACTGAAGGATAGTATAAAAATTAAAGGGTTGTGGGGGAATAGGGCAGGGTCAGAGGGGGTCAGAGGGGATGCTGTGTTGCCCAAACTGTCTCTTGAGAGGGACAATTTGGGTGCAGGGTAACTGCTAGCACACTGCTCCTTCTGCCCTGCGCTGCTGGAAGGTGCTGGTGGCATGCACCCCATACCTGAGCCAGACAGCTCAATATCACCAGAGATACAGAGTCAAGGAGGGGCCTCCACTTGCCGAGTTCCACAGAGCTGGTTTATTGCTCCATGAAGGGTGAAGGAGAGCAGAGAACAAAGCACAAGTTCGGGCTGGTTTTACAGAGGGTTCTGAGGGCAGAGGGGCGGTACAAAGGTGGGGTCAAGGAAGGGAGCCAGTGAGCAGAGGGAAGGGGCAAGACAGAGGACCAGGGCAGGAAGCAGCCCTACAGGCTGCTGGGAGAGGTAGTTTTTAATCTGATCTGAGGGTCTGGGGTTAAGGTTACATTCCAACCTCAAGGACTTGTGGGAGAGGCTTTTCCTTCAAGAGATATTTTTCAAATGCCTGAGTTTTTCCACCAGCTGGCCTCAGCCACTTTCCCTGGCTCACCAGCTGGCTCAGTGACCCAAACAGGATAGGGTTAAAATCTGGGAACGAACTTTGACTTTTATAAGACTCGTTCTCACTTGAAAAAGATTTGTGGTCCAAGTCTGGGGATAAGGGTAAGCACCCAGGATTCTCAGGAACCAGCAACACAGGGCCAGGAGCAAGGCACACCACCATCCATCCAGAAATGAGGCACAGATGGAACCAAACTGTCACTGGAAAAGCTTTCCCAGTTTTAATTGCAGGGACAATCTCTCAAGGCAGGCTCAGCAGAAGGTCTCACAAGGAAAGGAACTGCCTCATCTTCCAAGTAGAAAAGGGATGACTTTAAGGAGCCTCAACCTACTTGTTGGGTTGTGATGTTCCATAGGTGGAACACCTATCATCCCAACACCATAGGGATGTTGGGTGAGTTTTTCTATGTGGGGAGGTTATCTTGGGTTGTGATGCTGTTACTCTGAGTAAGCTGCCCCTTTCAGCCATGTATTTGCATTTTTGTAGGTGAACTATCCACCCTGACAGGAGAACGATGGGCTATAGGACAGGGCTGTGGTTGACACAGCTGATAATAATTTTGAGAGAGTAATTTTGTGGTAAATTTTCACTTAACTTCCATTTCCTCATTTTACTCATGTGAAACTTAAATGGGACGGTGTCACAAGCCTTCCTGAGCCAAGATGTATCACATCCACTGCTCCCCTTTGTCTCTGTGCTAATTATCTGGACAAGTTGGTTTGCCATGATTTACTTGGAAATCCTGCTGATTGCTTCCCACCTTCTTATTGCCAGACTGCACACATAATTCTTGGTTGTTTTGCCTGGTCTTTTTGCTGGCAATGGTTTGTCCAGAGGGTGTGTGCCTCCTGCAGTCATGGGGCATCATCCTCCATGGAAACCCAGAGAATGGTGCTCCTGGGTGAACTTCAGAGCCTGCTTCTCTCACAGCAGAGAAGGTGTGTTGCTGTCGCACCGCGGACTGGTAGAGAAACCACACAAAGTCCAGGATCAGGTATCAAAGGCAGCAAGCAATTTAATGTTTTTTCCCAAGGCTTTTTATATGTTAGTTCACAAAAGTGTGTTAAATGGGATAAGGTAATTGGTCCTTTGGCCATCCACCCCTTGAAGGGATTGGCCAAATTCTAAGACATCCATTCCCAAATATTTTGCTAGCTAGAGCCATAACAATCTGGCAAAGCAACCTGCAGGTGCAAATGTTTACAAAGCGGTAACATTATTTGAGATAGCTTGCATGGGAAAGTGTAAGAGTCGGCCTGAAAATCCTTCAATATGTCTCATGACCATCTTCAGAGACTGAGACTGAACCCCCTTTTCCCCGCTGGAGGGGGAGGGAGAGGTGGGGAGAGAACTTTGCAATCTGGGCCTGACCGAGGCAGGACCCCTGCCAAGGGTTTGCGGGTGTGTTCAATTATCCCTCGCTGCCCAAGTGAGAAGGAATGTCCAGCACCTGTACCAGCAGTGTACCCACATCCACCACCGTGTGCCCACATCAAACAATGAGCTTTGCTCCCCCACTTCCTGGCTGTTTGCCCTCCACCTCTACAAAGGCTATAAAAGGACTCTCTGAAGAAGACCCCTTGTGTATCCCCACAGAAGACAGACCACGAGGACCCCGTCGGCCGTTGGTAGCTATAAAGCCTCCCATCTTTTTCTCTCTACACTTTGTTTCTTACATCTCTCCCTCTCTATCGCAATACACGCCCTGGGCGCGAAATACAATAAACACACAGCTTTGATTTGAACTGCAGAAACACTTGTCCTTGTTTTCTTTTGCACTCTGAGATTCGGCTAACGAACCATCATTACCCCCGCTCTACATGTGCTGGGCGCGAAATACAATATTTTAGCGGATCGTGACATTAATTGGTGTAGTCAGCAGGATTTCTGAGAGACAGAAGGCGGTAGCGGGGCTCTGTGTAGTCTGTATCAGAGGAAGGATGTTTCACTCCAGCCGCACCTAGCCCGACACCCTGAAAGGGTGAGCGGTGTCTAGAAAGCAAGGAGGGTGACACTAATTTCTCACCAACTGCACGTTCCCAAAAGAATGCACCCCTATACTCAGTTGAGGGCTCTGTCTTCAGAAATCCACTAAAGAATCTCTTGGTGCAAAAGAGGGAGCGAGATTACTTGTAAAGACAGGGTATAGGAGTTATGCTTCTGCCTGGACTAACCTATTAGTACACGTGCTGGGCATGAATTACAGTAACTTACAGAGTAACTCCCAGGCAGATTTTGAGTCTCTTTAATCACACAGAGGAGTGACAAGGAAACACAGTTGGTGTTGTGTGTGTAGAGGTGTTAGTGCTATGTGTTGTAGTGTGTAAGGAAAGACAGTATTGTGTGTTATAGTGTGTAAGGAAACACAGTGTTGTGTGTTGTAGTGTGCAACTAAGTATTATCCTCCTGTAGTGGTTTTGTCCCTTTACAAAAATGACTTGAGATTCTAGTGCAAAAGATAAAGTTGTATTTTATGCTCTATTAGCAAAGCATAATGCCAGACCCTCCCTGGGAGAGGAACAGTGGGTGCAACTTAACTGGTTTGATCTAGAGAGTGTAACTGATAGAATATGTTCTTTACAACATGAGGCAAGATTCAAACTTGGCCGTAATAAATCCATCACCTGCTCCGTCTTAGGCGCATGTCTTACAAGTGGTCTCTCCAAAACCTAGTGGAAATTTTACAGAAACAAGTACATAAAGAGAGAAAAGAAAATCATTTGCTGAGAGCTGCTTTGAGAGATGAATATCTTAAGAATTCAGGGAATGCTGACTCACCAAAACAGACGGGGGGAGGGGGGGGTGTGGAAGGAAACCCCTCACATTAACCAAATTTACCCCCAGAAACAATTAGCACTAGTGAAAAACTGTGGGAAGACTGTTACCCTATTATGAGACCCTCGATTAAAACAGACCTCAGTGATGAAGATTTTGAACGGCATATTACCACTAAACAAAAATCCATAGCAACTACAGGTCCCGTAGAGAGACTGGACAGACCTGTTCAATCACTTATGTCTCTAAGTCTGGGCAGTAAGCCAAACCGACCCCTCCTCCCTCAGAATCCGGGCAAGGAACCAAAACAGCTCCCTTCCTCAGTTATACCCTCCGAAAAAACCCAAAAACCTTCCCAAGCAGTAACATATTTGGGAATTGGATGGAAGGGAGGTACATGCATCCTACCGGACACCTTAACCTCTTAAGATCGGATTAAAATGCCTGGGTCTGGGAGAGGTCGCCAACATGCTTTGAGGTTGTTGATGTTCTGGAGACAACACATCCAAGATTTCCCAGATTTTTCCATGGTTGCTGAACCTCTTTGTGGCTTGCTGGGAGGAGGGATGAGGTGGGGGTGGACTGCTTCCCAAGAAGAACTGCAGTTGTTAATTTCTGAAGCAATGGCCCACCAAGCCCTGGGCCCTATTCATCCTACAGATCCTTTTCAGGTGGAATGGGGATTTGTTTCCTTAAGGTTTTCAGTACACATATGGCAGCAGGGCCCTGAGGGTCCTACGAAGCCTGTTGGTTTTTATTCCTGTGGCTCCAGAGATGCTGAAAAAGGATACACTACCTGGGCAAAAGGATTGTTTGTGGTTATCTTTGCTCTCATAGAAGTGTTAAAGATTGCACAACATCAACTAATTAATTTGAGAGGGCCTTTTAATGTTATTAAGGCTGTCTCTATTGGGACGCCCCCCCTCCTGACGGGGTGGCCCAGAGGGTCTCAGTTAACCCCTTCTCAATACCTGAAGGAGCTGTAAAAAACCTGGCAATACAAGAAACTGAAGGCGTGGGTAGCAGCCAAGACAAACCTGCCTCAGTCACTAAAGTACTGGAAGCTGTGAAAGGTGTGGATGATAGGTGGGGGGTAAACAGTTATCCCCAAATCACAGCCTTTTGTCCAACAGCTCCAAGCACAATCCCCTCACTACAGGGACCTAATGATTCTAAGGATCCAGCACACTACCCTGGACAACCTACTGTAGGGGAAGTACCACTAGTGCTAAAACCCCCTCTGAATAAATATGCATGAGTAGCCTCGGATGCCTTAGGGAGAAAGGGCATCGGATGCATACACGCTGGATAATTCCATCATTCTAACTCTCCGCCTCTTGGCAGCAGACTCTGTTGTGTTTACTTTTCACAGGGGAACTCCGAGGGACATAAAGACCATATAAACCATGATACGATGTAAATTAATCGCTGAACTTTTTACTGAACCTGTACACAGTTATAGCATTGGACCTCATGGCTGCTTTTCATCTTGTGAAGTTCAAAATTGGGACTGCTGGCTGAACTTGACTGCTGTACAGAATCATGCGTGGTAAAAACAATACAAAGTACTGGGGAGAATTAGAAATTGATGCTGTAATACCTGCCACCCAACCACTGGTTATGCTAAGCCCGAAAAGCTTTAAGCAATGTCTTGGAATTTCAGCTTGTTCACCTTTCCTGAAAACTTCCTTTGAAGGGTGGACAAGCTGGTTACAGAAGCAGGACCCTTTTAAGAAGTGAATGCAAAGAGACATAACCGGTGCTGCGGGAACAGGTTTGGGAATTTTGAACAGCTTAGATTTAGAAGTACTAATGAATAAATTGGCTGTCACAACTAAAGATCTGACCAAATTACAACAACCACTGTAGTCATCACTATCTGCTCTGGGAGCTTATCAGTGGTTTTTATTCAACATATTACCAAATTGGGAAAAAGGTAAAAGAGAAGGCGAAGAAGGCACCTTTCCTATTGAAATTAGGAGAATAATTTGGGACAGTACCACTGACTGAACAAGAATTCCAATCGTGGTGGAACTTGGTAAATTTCAATTATGACCCCATCACGAACACAGCCACAGCCTTTGTACTGACCATACCTAATGCTTCAGTGCATTCAATATTCCCTATCATGGCATTAGGCCTGAACCATGATGGAGCCATTCTCTATCCTTTTGAGCATGGGGAATGGGCCCGTCAAATTGATGAAAAATGGCAAACTGTTAATTTGGAAACTTGTATTGTCTGAGAACAACAAAGGTTTATCTCTGAAAGTAATGCAATTAGAGCTTAAGACATTTGTTGATAGGCAATGGAAGAACTGCTTGCAATAGTGTATTCATAGACAATTTAGTAGTAGATACTAAAAATCATTCAAATTTTTGTGTGTTTAATTTTACTAAAATTGTCGGATGTGATTTTTTTTTTTTTTGTATTTAGCTCCAGTTACTTCTTATCACCTTTTACAATCCAGTTACACCTTAATTCACCAACTTTTGCCTACACCCATTGGGATGAATCTCACTTTGGCACTTTGGTGAAACAATTGTTGCTTCACCAGGATTTAATTGAGATTCTGGAAAAGATCAAGAAAAACAGACAGAACTCTCACAAGATGCTGCAGAGAGGTGAAGAAATTCACAGCTGAAGCTTTTTCAGTATCCATAAAGGTGGCCTGGCAGGTTAGAGCTGGTGGTCGAGGAGACCAGGCTCTGGATCTGCAGTCTGTGTCTGCTGAACGCCAAAGTCGTGCTTCCTTCTGGTTCACCTTGTATTGCAGCCAAGATAAAATGTCTGGAAATATCACTCCCTTCCTCACCTTAGACTATAAACACATTAATAGGTTGCCAATTTGTTCAGTTTCTTGTTTAAATTAAGTAATTATTTTTACACATTTTATTTTTAGTAACATGTAACATTTTTCTTGTATGCTTTTTTTCACCATTCTTGAATCAAGACCGAGGTCAGATCAAGAGCTTTTTGGCTGGGAGGTCATTTTGTTGAAGAAGGCACTCTGACATGTTGGTGTTGCCTCATTTGAGGCTTTTACAAAGAAAACACACATTTAAATGGCAGGCAAAGTATACTGCAGGCTGAGCAGCAGTGGGGCTGTAAGATCACCCATCAAGGCATGGCTGAAGTTTCTTGATTTTGACCGAGCTGGGCTGTGTGGAGGTGAAGCTGCAGCTCCGATCCCAACACTCACAGCCAACGAGGTGATTTGTCGATTCTCTCAGCAATGATGTGACAGGCCCAGTGGTTCCTGTGTTGTCAATTCAAGTACTTATCCTGCCATTCCCAATTTATTTCATGTAGTCTCTTCAATCTCCACATTTTCTAATGTCACGATGGTGATGAATCTATTTTTGCTCCTGAAAGGATGCAAAGGAGGGACATTAGAGACACTGCAGCTCTGTTAAATACCTTGTTGTCAAGTCATATCAGAACTCCTATCTGGTTTTCAAACACAACTTGCTAAAAAATCTGTTTAAGGGAGTACACAATTATTAGAAGTGATGCTTGTAACAGTAACATACACATCTGTCCTCTAAATAACCTGGCTGAGTGGTAGTTTATGACCTGATTTGCACACCAGTAGTTTTGCCTATACAACAACCACACAGCCAGACTCAAAGTTCAATTAAAAATGAGATCCAAGCTGTTACCAATTTAAATAAGAGTAAAGACATACCAACATGGTCATGATAAACCATCAGTGACACTATCAGTAACTTACAGTAAATTAACTTTTGCAGCTTGGCCTGGGCTGAATGTCACAAAGCAGGAATGTTTTATCTGGCAAAGGCTGTGATCACACATCTGGATGCTGTGTGATATGGAGGGATAGCCAGAAACTTTCAGCAAAACAATTTCTCATCAGAAAATATTAGTTTATCTAGCCCACAACTTTTGGAAGGCAATTTGAGCTCTGGCAAAGGTTAAGGCATTCAGCAGCCATGTTTGTTATCTAAACTTGATTTTCTGAAGCTCGGTGTGAGTGCTCAGATTTCTGAGACCCAGGCTGCATGGGCTGACTCTCTCTCAATCCCCCATTCTTCAGAATTCAATTTTGACACTTTGAAGTTTTGGATCTATTTCTGGCCTCCTCAGTGTATCCCTGCTTGGTGTTTAAATGGCAGGAAGAATAGCAAGGCAGCCTTCCCTTCAAATCCCAGTTCAGATCAGCACTTCTGTAAATTTGAGAATTTGCATAAAAACATCAAGTCTCTGCCACAGTTTCTAAATTGGGCTTTAGAAGAAAATTATTTTAAAGAACCTGAGAGTGGATCAGAGATACATGTACAAGACTACATATATCTCACATCTACATGCCTGCTTTTTTTTGCTAAAACTTTTCAACCCACAAGCCCGAAGTTGCTCAGAGGTGTTCAAATAAGCCAGATGTTATATCCACATGCAGCAGATGTGGGGTCCAGGAGAAAGTAGAACGTGAACCATGCCTAATTTTTAGTCATTAATATTGAGTCAAGCTGGGGTGTTGGTCTCATTCTTCCATCTAACCAACCTTTCTGCCCTGAAGTTGTGCTGGGGCTGGTAGATATATGTGAGGCCACAAGGCTGGGCTTTCTTTGGAGCTTGGAAACCAGCATGGCAAGGGATGCCTTGGCTGAGTGCACTGACGGGTTATGCAGAAGAGACTGAATTCAGCTGCCACTGGGGACCTCACCAGCACAAACCCCAGTGAGCTGTTCCCTCTCCCATCATGTTGTTCTGCTGTGGCACTCATTACTGTGGGAGGCTGAGGTGGCCAAATGGTGCTTAACTGGTGCAAAAAACAATTAGATGCATTCATTGCAGAGAGATGCAGCAAGGGCTGTTACATACCAGGAGACTGCAGAAAATCTCTAAAACCAGATTACTGGAGCCCATCGAAGCACCCCAGGCAATTATTGTGTGTTTGTCCTGTTCCTATGCTTTTCTGCAGACATACACAACTATTTGGCCTTAGAGACAGGGTGTTGGGCTAGAGGTACTGGTAATCAGGACCAGCCTGACCATTCTCACATAGCAGAAGGAGATGGCTTTAGACAACTCTCAAAGATGTGATGTCTGTAGGATCTCTTGGGTGAGTGATGTGAACTCTCAGTGTGTCTGAGAGCTGTTTCTGCTATAAAGAACCTCAGCTCTCCATTAGGAGACACTTCTGAGGAGGCTGGCAGTCATTCCAGTGTCCTGATGCAGAATATTGTGAATGTGCTGGGCTTTGCATTGGCTCACACTAATAAGGAGAAGAGAGTAGAAAGGTACAAAAACAGCAGAGGATTATTTGGCAATTCCAGTGTCACCCGGAGCTAATCCCAGCAGTTCAACATAATCACTAAAAGAGGTGAAAATCCAGGAGATTTCACTGGAACTGAGCAAGAGCTTGACAGCTAGCAAATGCTAATGTAAGTAGGCAACTGGGAGCAAGGAGTGGAGGGAGGGTGGTGCTGTTTAGCATTGCTTACAGAAGTGCCATTTAAGTCTGAAGAGAGCCTGTAAAAAACACATCCCTTTCTGCTCAGCTCCCCTGCCCTGTCACACATATCTGCCTGCCCAGACCTGCTGTGCCAGTGGACCTTTTGGTGCTTGTGGAGTTCATCTCATGCAAAGCATCTCCAAAGCAGCCTGGGTTCACCCAGGCCAAGGATACCTGCCTCCTCCACTGCTAGCTGGAGTGTCAGCACAGAGAGGCTTAAGCTGAGCAGGAACATCACTTTGCTTTTGCTGATCCACTGGTTTCTGCCCTAGGGATGGGGTTGTGGAGGAGAACCAGTGGCTGTTACTGGCTGTCACAGAGCAGAGCTGGGTGTGCAGCCTTGAAACACCAGCATATTTTTTTCTCCTGTGAATTGCTGCTCAAATAGCCAATTTCTTTCATGGGAGTAAAGGCTGGTAACATCTGTGTGTGTGGCTGCTGTGCTTTTTCTGCTGGCAAAGCTTCCTGGTTCTAACCAGTCATTGGTTTTTCTGAACACTCACAGTATCACTACATCTAGTATCACTTCTGTCTACTGTCTCTTTGGGTTTCTGGCAGGACACCATTACCAAATGAAGGCAAATTTTGTTTTGAATAGTGGCAAATGTGACCATTTTTGTTGTGTTAGAAGCATAATTCTCACATGAACATCAAACCCAAACCAGTGTTCTTGCAGCAGCAAGTCAAGCATCTGTGTTGGTCTGTAGACAAGGTCTTCCCAACTCAGTCCACGAGTACATCAGAGGGGTGTGCAGAGTATTCATCCAGCAATATCCTCTTCTGCACCTAGGAGCATGTTTCTGGCTATTCTTCCTTCCTGACAGCTCAGAAAAGCTTGATTGTACTCCAGTGATGGTCTATGAGCACCTTCCACAACTTAATGTTCCAAAAATTGCTCCCTGGCCTCCATTTCCAGCAGTATTCTCCAGAAACAGTTAGGCCATGTTTCATTGTAATGTCAAAATTGTACTTTTCTGCATCTAAATAATATTTTCTTGTCTAAGGATAAGGTTTTTTGGCTTTAGAGCTGCTGCTTTGATATTTTCTCTCACAAATACCTGATCATGTTAAATATCCAAGCTGGACACTGTGCTTTCCTAGAGGAAAAGAAAAAATAGTGGAGGTTCCAACTGCAAACCACATTCCTTTCTCATTTCCTGAACGGCATTGTGCTATTCAGAGTTTCAGAGGTATTGTTTCCTATCATAAACCATATGTGCCATGGGATACACTCCAGTAATTCTCCATAGAGGCTTCATATTCAACAAATAAAAGTAATGTTAAAGAATCATATTTACAGGAAACTGTTTTGCTTGTTGACCATGTTAATAATAAAGTTCTGCAGGAAGAGAACATCTGGGTTTCTGTAATCCAGCCTGCTTTTGTGCAGGTTACTTTTGGTTTCCTGGAAAATGTTTAGTCTTAAAAATCTTGATGATGATTTGTATTTGGATGTTTCTGCAGTTGTTGCTGAAGCGACACCTTACCAATAATAGGCTTCAGGAGCTTGTGGGTGGGTTAATTTGAATTAATTATAGCAGCTTTGACTTGCCTTTGCTATAAAATTGACTTGCTTAGTTCACCCACTAGACATTGTCACTATTAAATCCAGAAGTTTTATTGAGGATAGTCTTGGGATTCTGGTGACTCTCCTAAACACTTAATCAGAGTAGAGCTGAAATCAGTCAAATGCAAAGTCCCATGCCTGTATTTAGGGTTGATGGGCATCCATAAATCCAGGTGTGTGCACGTGTCAAACGTTATTATTTGGTATCATTCTAATTCAGAAGGTATGGGGGTCTCTGCTCTTCTGGAGAACTGCATTAACTACAGATTTTCACTTTCTGTGTTTCCAAACCAGCAATAAGTGGTCCTGGCAGGGAGAAGAGAGATGTATGTGATAGTTGTCACTTCACTAAGTGAAAATCCAGAGGGGATGGCAGTCAGTGTTCAAGAGAGGAACACATCAAGTGGGTAATGGCGAGAGGAAAAAAATAAAGGGATTAAAATATTACTGTAAGGAAACATTTCTTTAAATGGAGAGAGAGCAAACCATGGACTCTGGTGGTGAGAGATTTACCTGGGTGGTCCAGAGAGGTTAGACCAGGAGTCCTGTGTGCTTTCCCTGGGCTGTGCTGGCAGGAGTGTGCCCTTGCATATCCACCACCCTTTGTGCTGGAATAGTCACCCAGCTCTTGTGCATCACTGGGAAAGGTTTCCATTCAACCCTTCCACCCATCTTTTTTTCCTACCCGAAGAATAAGAGAGCAGGAAAGAGTGATGAAATTCTGTCAGCAATTCCTGGATGAGCTGTAATGTGAGGCTTTGTACTTTTCAGTGAGAATGGGAGAATTATACACTGCCCTGTCGGGCCAGGCTCCACTATCCTGCCCACACAGGTGTATGGCTAATTTCTCTTTTTATAGTCTTAAGACACTTCACTCCAAGATTAAGACTGCTAGTGAGTCAGCTTCATTGGTGCCTGGAACACTGCACTATATAAGCTGAATTTTTAGACCTAATATGTGAAAGAAATGTTTTGTCTTTTCACATGTGCCTCTCTAGGGCTTTGTCTTCATTATCCTCTGACCATGTCTGGGATGGTAAAAAGATCCACTCCTCTTTCATGAGCACAGCCAGGAGAGTTTCACATAGGCCATGCTGCAATTTTGCAAAGAACTGATTTCTTTTTCAGGATTAAATGTTCGTTTAACAAAACATGTTAATTTAAATCCAGTTGGAAATTAAATAACTCTAACGGAAGGCACAAAGTGCCATTTCAAAATACATAAGAGCAGGTTTGGGGACTCTCTACTGTAGAGAAGACTGGAGTTTGCACATGTGATGTGTTGCTCCACAAGCCCTCATGGGTCACTGGTGCAACCATCTCATCCTCAAAATAGTCAACTGATTTTTATGGCAGGAACTGTGCATAGAAGAGATGGGCACAATGTGAACTGAACAAAAATTGGAAACAGCTTATTAAATCCTCAGGCTCTTTTGCATGTAATAAGAAAAGTAAGGTAAGAAAAAGATTAACCTATTAATGGGTTAATTAGAATAACTTAAGCATTGTTTAAGCTATGTTTTCCATAATAATATGTGGTGTTCAGTCAATGTACAGTTGAAGAATTTGGCTGCATCCCCTTTAAACAATCATCATGGATCAGCCTGGAATTTAAAGACAAATAAGCTATGGGGAAATAGAATCAAGAAAAAATTTTCAATTAACTTCACTGAAATTGAATTGACTGGGAATAACATGGAATGATGGAATTCAGGATGGATGAGATGTGATAAATAGGAAGAGCAGCCCAAGAGAACTCACTGAGCTCCTGCTCCTCTGTGGCAGGGAAGATACAGACCTGAAAGTATCCAGGGATAACTTTGCAGGAAGCTATTCCAAGTGATAGTTTTCCCTTGAATCTTGCTGTACTAATTAGAAATTATTTGTGGTTAGAGTAATTCCATATTTCATTTCACATGATGAACCTGGTTGGTAATCAATTATGTTTTTGTTGTTCAGGAAAATGCTAGTTTCTATGAGCATTCTTTTCTCTGTGTGTAGTTACAGCAGAAAGCAATATGCTTTAAATTTATTGTATTCTAAGTAGTTCTAGAAGTCCCAGTATTGAAAAAATGCAGCCTAAAAGTTATGTTTCCTATGGGGTTTTACAGTCATTTTAATCATATTATTCTTCCTTTTAAGGAGCATCTGTGTGGTGCTCAAAAAAACCAGAAATTGTTATCATCTCCTTTGACTACAAGTTTACATGGTAAGTCATTAGATACAGAATTTGCCTGTTTCTTTATGAGATTTAACACCTCACTTTGTCTTGGCCTTAAGAACATTTTCCACAACACATAGGCACAATCCATTCCCTGCTCTGGGCATCCTTCAAACCTGTCAGAAATGCACATAAAAATCAGGCATCAGATATCTCAAGATAAATCAAATTACTCTGTGACCACGTGAATGCAATTAAGATAAACATGCTCACAAACTCCCAACAGATGCCAGTCAGCCCAGCCCATCTCCTGGATAATAATTAGTATGAGAGGTGGGTATTTGGCTGTAGTCTGTGTGTTTTATAAAATTACTGAGGTTTTTATTTTCTGGGTTTTTTTCCTTCCAAAGTTCTTTTAGGTGTTTGATATGCATAAACTGGTTTTTTTTTCTTGCCTTAGGAGTCTTATAATTTTGAATGTGGTTTTATCTGTCTGTCCACAAGCTCCCAGGCAGGCACACATTCATTCCTGATGAAGATCCTGTTTTATTTAGGTTCTCTCATCACCTCTACCTTTGGCTTATGGAGCACATGTTAACTAACCACCACGCTGGCTGTAAGAGAAATACCCCTGCAAATCCAGGATGATAATCCAAAAGTGCAAAGAAAAGCTTACAGTTACAATGAAGGAGACTGAGACAGACTAAAACGATGTTCACAGGAATGAAGCAGTGGTTTAGTTAATGTCTAATTGCCAAAGGAGATACATATATATGCACAGATGAGAAAAATCAATATAGTTGATGAATCCCCTTCTATTTTACAGGGATAATTCATTTCTAATGACCCTTGGTATTTATGTGTGTAAGCATCAAATAAGAGAAAGGACACTAACTGTCCCAAAAAATTTGCTTATGCAGAAGATCAGAACACCCATTTCTTATTGTTGGGGCTTTCTGAACTCTTGGAAGTGTAAGACAATTTAACAGAAAAATTGAACTGAATACACAGTTGAATTGCAAAAAGAAGGACTATTGTATGTATTAAAAAGTGCTCCTAATGACATCTACTTTCATAATAGTGTTTTGTGCAATGAATGGATTGGACAAAAGCACTGGTAAATCGCCTGAAACAAGACTGCCTGACACTCAAATAGCTGCTAATGGTAGGTAGCTCCTTGACTTCTTATTATATTTCTTTCTTGCATTTAATCCTTCTCAGACCATTATGCAGAAGGACACTGCTTTGCTTAAAGGATTATCAATGTCACCAGGCACTGGGAAAGATCTGGAGACATTTTAGCCACATTTTTGCAGATGGGATTCACACGTCATTTTAAGAGTAAACAGAGTCTCATAGAGGTTGGAAAACTTCAGAGAGGATCCCTGGAAAGGCTTTTCTACTACTTCATGGTGGTGAATCTCCCTGGGGGAGTGGAGTTATCACCAGTCACCCCATTATTAACCATGCAGGACATTTTCCATTTTAACTCCTATTTTTGCAACTTTTCCAGGGAATGTTATTTACAGAGTGGGAGTTAAAATTTCCCTTAATCTTAAGGGCATCTTTGGGTTTTGCTACCCCAATCTCGCCTTGTCTCCATTGGGTGTTTCCATAGCAACTCCCCAGGGAGTTTTCCTGTCATTTAGGTGAAGTTAACTGGAAACAAGTAAACATTCTTGAGATGAAGTGGTGTTAGGGAAGACTGATGAGGCCTTCAGAGCATGATCTGAAAATAAGCTGCATTATTTTCAGAAACTTCCTCACTGTAAGTGCCTTGAAGCTCCTGCAGTCAAAGATTTTGCCTAAAGTACATTTGCCCTCTGTTGTGCCAGTGCAGTCCCAGGTACAAGAAAATTTTGCTGCATAAGTAATAAAGCATATGGAGCTCAAACCAGTCAAGCCTAGAGGTGCCTTGTAGGGAATGGGATTTTCACAGGCAATTTGAGAAGATTGATTGTTCCCATTCCAACCAAAATATAACCTGGTGTCATGTCTCATTAGCAGGCATTTCTGTGCGGTTTCATACTCGGTGGGTGAGATCCATCTCCCAGCTCATCCAGGAGCTTCCAGGGTGAAGCAACACCTTTACCACCATCCATCAGCAGTATATGGGGGGGCCAGACCTGGCACCACTGATCAGAGGAGGTGGAGGGTGGGCCTGGCTAAAGGGATGCTCTCAAGGGAAAGAGAACCTTTCTGCAGCTTTCTGTAAGCAGCTTGGTAGCTGTTGTAGCAGCTTTTCTCTGAATGAATAACCCAGATTATACTGAGTCAGAAGTTTTGTGTCCCAGTTGAAAGCCTACTTGCTTCATTTCATCTCCTGTTTCCAGGCTGTGGACCAGACTTTTCCAGGCTGGTGTTGTAGATGACATTAATGGGCTTTTCCTTTGCATTTTAGACAACCATAGACCAAGGTGTTGGCAGGCCAGCAGCTATTTGAGAGCTGCAAGACCTTTGCTAGATGGTGAGCTTCTCTCTTTGAGCTTGAGAAGCATATCCTGTGTGGAGCTGTGACCTCCTGCTGCTGTCACCCCAGGGAATGGAAAAGCTGCCTCCTGGGCAGCCTGAGCTACAGATACCAGCCAGCTCTTTCCCCCAGTTTAATATTTTGGATACCAGCCACGTGTTGCTTATTATTGGTTCTGATCCCTAAAGCTGAGGTGCTGAGTCTTATCTGCAGCTTCAGCCAGTCTTAAATCTTTATCTTCACTCAGTGAGTCTGAGCGCTGAGTGTGCAGAGACATTATTAGATTATTAAATCAATGATACTCAGGTTATTAGTCGCACTCATCTGCATTACCTGACACTGTAATGACATTCTATTTTTACTTCCAGCCTGCTAATATCCCAGAGGTACTGAAATTATGACCAGAAAATTAATTTCTATATATTTGAACAAGAAATTGAACTATAGGAAATAATCCCACATCAACAGTATAAATCCCAGTGGAGCTGTTTAGAAAAGCAACAAGGAAAGGGAGAGGGTGGAGAATGGTGTCTCACATGCAGCCTTCCCTCTGTGCTGCCATGCCAAACTCTTATGGGTATGATGGTTGCCAGTAACTGGGCCAGACTATTTTATCTTGTAATTCATTTGGGGCAATTAGGATTTATGAGCTGGCATTAGTGGTTTTCCTCACTCAGTCAAGACTTTCTTACAGAATCCCTCCACCAGGATGATGAAATGGGCTTGTTTTTTAAGCGTGAAATTAAACCCTGTAAACAGAAAAGGGCCAGCACAAGGCAAGATGTTGTTTACATTTTCAAAAATGACTCCTTAATCTCAAGCAAATTATCATCCCAGTCCTCAGGCTGAGTGAAGAAGTGAGGTCCAATCTGATGATGCCTGAAGATTTAATTCGATGTTATTTCTGCTTTGCATGACGAACTCTCTGCAAGCTGGGAGGAATCTGTTACTGTGGAAAAATACCACGGGAAATGCTCAAAGTCCAGCCACACCCTTGCCTAGCAGAGCAGTACTAGCCCCTTCACCTCTGCAGCCAGATAGATGCAGAAATGTGGCTCTAAGGGCTCTGCTCCCCCCTTTGCACCCCTGAGTGGGAGTTGCAGGTGTGGGGTGTTGCCAGGGTGGGCTGGGCAGGGCGCTGGCATGGGGACAGATGCCCAAAAGCAGGGGGGTGGCTGGAAGAGGCAAGCTCTGCGGGTGTACTACAGCACCCAGCCTAATTTCAGCTATCAGGGACAACTTCTGTGGGGAAAACAGTGGGTAGCAGATGGTGAAACACCCCACAAGGGAGAGCCGTTCACACTCTTTTCCCTTGCCACCCACAGCCCCAGATACTTCCAAGTTCCCTGAGTTTATTGATTACCAGGGACAAATCTCCACATTGCTTAATTATAACTTGGTTTTAATGCACATCTTCACACTGTAT
Source organism: Rhipidura dahli (assembly GCA_013399225.1). Lineage (NCBI taxonomy): Eukaryota > Metazoa > Chordata > Aves > Passeriformes > Rhipiduridae > Rhipidura > Rhipidura dahli. The sequence goes on along the minus strand of VXAC01005017.1, from coordinate 171,041 downwards.
TTATTTCATGTTGGCAATTAATTCCAAAGCGCTCACTGTGCCAGAAATGGAGCAGGGTGACTTTCTGAGATCTTCTGCTGAGGAACTGCCACTTAAAAATGGAGAAATACATGCGAGTAGGGGTGTGGGAGTAAGTATTGGTGGTACCTGCTAAACAAATATAGCAGGATGCTCTTGAGAGCAATGTTTGTAATAGAATTCTAATGTGCTGAGTTGTTTAGGTGTAATTAAAAGATGTGAGTGAGAACTTGCAAGCAAATCTTTTTTCCTAAGATTTGGGAAGCCTGGTAATAAGACATAAACATCTAGCAGCTCTGCTGGAGTATGGTGTGCTCTTTGGTTAAACATTAAAGGGGCATTGTCAAACAGTTTTAATTAATTAGCTGTGTTTTAAGTGAAATCAAATCAATTTGGAGGAGTTAGGCTAAAAATTAATGTTGTTTTCACCTGGCAGGAAATGTCCTTTAAATTTTGAACATCTTAAAGGCAATGAAAATTAAAAATGCCTCTAAGAAATTGCATCCACATGGTTCCCTTTTCTCAGAGAATGGCCAGTTTTCTGATGATCTGGCATGACTGTCATTGCTATGACAGCAAAATTAGAGCCTTTTAGGTTCTGTCTGCTACAACCAGCATTTACACATCTCCTAGACATGCAATGCCCATGCCAAACCTGGCATGTAGAATCTTGCATACACTGTTTTCCTTTTTTATTATAACTTTTAATGGTGCAACATAGCACTTGCACTACCGGGTTAGGAAGGTAAGCAAGAAAGTGGGTTTAGTGTGTTTGCTGAACACAAGTGGGATGTGGGTATTGTACAGCAGTATCTATGAGATTCTTGCCCAGTTTTAGCCACTTTGGGTAGCGGGACAAAGATCCCAAGGTTTGTAAAATTCCTACAGGTGTTGTGAAAATTCACAGCCAGGACAGGGAGGGAGTCCAAAAGAGTGCCTGCACTGAAGGGAGATGGAGTACAGTGAGATCCAAGGGGGAGGTGATGGATGCAATGCAGTTCCCTGGTTTGTGGAGGAAAGGGGTTTCTATTCTTCTTCTAGCTGCTTAGATACCTTGTGTTAGATTTAGTGGGGCAGAATCAACAAAAACTCCCTGTGACACAATAGCTTTAACTGCTGGAAGCTGTTATGTGCTGTTATGCAAAGCCTTTACAGTCTATTGAGTAAATAATCTACAGATTAAAGCTTTCTAATTACACAGTGACTTGATAGGTAACCAAAGAAGCCATTATGATGTGCCATGTCTGTGAGAGGAGGATTAAGGTCCCTCACACTTGGTGCAGTGACAGAGTCTGTCTGCTGCCAACCTCTGTGAAACAAAAGCCATCGCCTTTCAAACACCCTGCAGTGCAGTTGTGTTCTGAGGCTGGGACCCAGTGATTTGGACAGGGACAGCTGCTTCTGCCCTCCTTCATTGCAACCCAGGCATGCCTGTGCAAATCAGTTATGGTGTTCTGTCTCCAGCCTCCCATGCTCACCTGCTCCTGTGCCACGGGTGGCTGGAGCCAGGGCCATCTGCCATGGAGAAAAAGAGCAAACCAGTGGGCTAGGAGTAACTCCCAGCTCTCTTTATGTAAATAAAGAAGTGTTTTCTTTCTGAAATCCAGGAGCAATATGTGTGCAGAGAGCTGGGCTGTGAGGCAGCAGGACAGGAGGATGTCAGCCCCTGCAGGGGGAGGAATCAGAGTGCTGGGTGGAAAGCCAAGGGGTTTTCCTAAGGCCAGAGAGATTTCTGCCTTTCTCCCATGAACATCCATCCACCCACTCACCACCTGACCACCCAAAGCTCCTTCTCCTTCACTGCTCCCAGCTCCCAGCTTCCCAAGTCCCCAGGACACCCTGATTCTTTGGGGACCCTTCCTGAACCTCCTCCTTTTGCAGGAGCCTCCTGGCTAAGGGCACATCCAGCATCCTGCCTCCTCCCACAGCATTTAATTACTCCAGTTTTCAATTGCTCTGGTGAGTTTAATATGAGCTATGTAAATTGCTCCCAAGAATGATAGGATTTTGACAGCCTGATTTGCCTTGCAGGCATCCTCAAACCAGCTCATTTTCTCTTCTCTGGAATTTTTGAGTGGTTGGGTGGCATTTGATTATGACTGGCTGGCATATCTGAGCTCTGGGGTTGAGCATAAAGATATTTTAAATTTAATAGGTTTAAGATGTCATTATTTTCATGCTGATGAATTTATACTTGTAACCAGAGAAACTTAGAGCATTTAATGAACTTATTTAGATATCATGGTGCAAGCTTTAAACCCAATCCCTATTTAGATATCATGGTGCAAGCTTTAAACCCAATCCCTAGTATGAAATTAAATCATGTTGGATAAAAACTAACACCCAGAAGCAAAAACTGAATTGGATGCATTTTAAAAGACAGAATAAATACAGATACAAGGCACCTAGGGGACAGATTTACTAAGAGTTTTTGCACTATTTTCAATGGAGCATGTAATAGCATAAAAGTATTAAATCTGATTTACTAGAAGGGATTTGTATAGTATTTCACTACCTGTTTCCCAGTGCCATAGCCCCTTCCCATCTCTCCCAGGACTCTTAACAGGAACTCTGGACACAGCTGAGCACTCAGTGGAGTAAGATCCAGCTTTACCGAGGAGCTTGCAAGCAGGCAGAGAAGAAAATAATGCAATGATTCAGTGATCCAAAAGGATTAACAATGTGATTCTTTAAAATCAATTCTCATTCCAAACAGGTCAATATGGAGCAGCCCTGCCAGGCTGGTTGGGAGGTGAATGGTGAACACTCACCCGTGGGAGAGTCCTGCCCACCTGCCCCATGCTGTGGGGGCTTAGCTTTGCCAAGGCAAGTTTGAGGACTCCTTTCCAGCTTCCTTGTGCCAGGGCTTTTATGAGGATCTTTTAAATCCTACAGACTTTCAGAATTTGTGCAAAGGAAGTATCCCACCCTTAAAGAGAGACTTCAGTTTTCACCATGGCTGGTCATGTCATGTGGGGTGATTACTCACAGATCAGATTTGGAAGTACCCAAAGTGTCCCCTTTTTTTTTTTTTT
>VXAC01005017.1:0-167955 GCA_013399225.1 Rhipidura dahli | reverse complement strand
TTTTTTTTTTGGTGGTGGGGGGAAGGACCAATTAGAGAGCCCAGGTGAGGAGAATCAGCTCTTGGTTTATTCCTGAGAACCTCATTTGAGATGTAAGTGCTGATGAGCTGCTCTAGTACTGTCTGCTGTTATCAAATTCAGCATCCCTGTGGAAAACCATCCTACCACAACTATATTTCATTTTAACTGAAGAAGCTGGAGAAGAATGAGGAAGCAGATTAAGATGAAATGGGAAGGGATTAAAGTTTAAAATAAACCAAGACTAGTGACCTTTACTATACTACCTACAAGCAGAGATTGCTTATTTAATGCTTCCAAAAGCAGGCAAATGTACCAGGAAGCAGTCAGCAGGGCTAAAGCACAGAAGAGAATCACTGAAAGGGCTTAATGGGACTAGATTTTCACAAGATTAATCTTCTATGGACTGATTACACATAGGAAACAAGGGCTAGGAAAATGTGCTCTATCAATTTTAACAGTATGTGGAAATTAGAGTAGCAATCCTGCAGGTGCCTGTGCTGGACACTATCAGCATATTCCAAAATTACCTGGAACAAAGAGACCAGTAGTGAGATGGTGAAGTTTGCATATGACACAGATTCGTCCAGAGTAGCCAGACCTATAGAAGAGGTTTGTAGAATGATCTTATAGAAATAACTATCTGGGTGATGTGAACTGGCAGGTGAAATTCAGTACTGATAAGTACAAATTAATGCCCTTGTTAAAACAGGTCTGCCTACAAAATGATGGGCTTTGAATTAGCCCTTAAGCAGGAAAATGTGCTGGAGCCTTTGCACCTGCTCCTCTCCAGAGGCTGGCACCATCCTCGTGGTCATGGAGAGGATGGAGGAAGGCTCCAAGAATGAGGAGCACCATTATGCCAAGGCTAAATCCCTGCACTCCCCACCTCTGATCCTGCCTGCAGGTCTGATTGCCCATTGCAGAAAGGCTGTAGGAGTACAAGAGAAGGAAAAGGGAAAGCAAAAAATCCTGGACATAGGAACCAGCCTGTGTGACAGAAAAAGCTCCATGTGTTCAGGGCTCTTGCTTGGAAAGACCGTGACCGAAGGGGGAAGGGTAAAGGTCTGCACCATCCTGATTGATATGAAGGTGGATAGGGGTGAACATTGCTTGTATTGCAATCAGCAGAAAGACAAAATCCTGTGTCTGGAGGAGAGGGCTTGTTTATTTATTTATTATTTTATTTGGAAGTGCAGCACTCAGCTTAGAGCATGTCCAGACAAGGGAAACCGAGATGGTGAAAGGCTTTGAGGGCAATATTTGGAGGAGCATCTGAGGTCACTTGGTTTGTTCAGCCTGGAGAAGGGAAGGCTGAGGGGGATCTTGCCACAGTCTACAGCTTCCTCAGTGGAGGGAGAGCTGATGACCAGTGATAGGACAGGAGGAAAGGGGATGAAGCTGTGTCTGGGGAAGTTCAGGCTTGACATTAGGAAAGGCTTCTTCACTAAGAGAGCAGCCAGTCCCTGGAACAGGCTCTTACAGCACCAGGCCTGTCAGAGTTCAAGGAGCATTTGGAGGATGCTCTTAGTATGACTCAGTGTTAGGTAATCCTGCAAGAAGCAGGGGTTGGACTTGATGACCCTTATGGATCCCTTCCAATATTATTCTGTGGAATTATTCTACGATTCTGTGATCAGCAGCCAGTAAAGAGGGTCAACAGTTTTCCATCAGAGTAGTTTTCCAAGCTAATTTCTGTTGGAAAATGTTGATTCAATGGTATCAAGATGCTCTGCAGGAACACATCAATGCCATCAAAGCCAACAGCAGAAGCCAGACATCTGCCTGGCCTACTTGCCTGCTGCCCAACTGGCTGCCTCTCTAGGACAGCTGGGCCCCTGCACTACAGCCAGCAGCCCCTTTGATTTTTCTTTACTTCATCTATTTAGTTGTTCTATTTATATTGCTTTTTTTCCTTATATTTTCATCTTTAAATTTTATATCAAATGTAGTTACAACATTAAAAAATCCCCTGTTACCTATTAGAACATCAGGTATCAAAATCAAAGTGCAAGTCATTCAATGAGAATATTTTATATTATAATTTAAATTAGCTTTAAACATATATTTCAAGGTATAAAAATATACAAAAATAAAGAACACATACTGTAGTAGTGCCTGCATCCGAGGAGCCGGCAGGGGGGTTTTTACCTCCAGCACCCGAGGTTTGTCCCAGGTGAGCTGATGCCTATGCATAAGGCTGGATGAATATGCATCAGACTGGAGGTCTCAAGTTCCCCAAACTCCATGTTTGTCTCCGCTCCTCCCCTGCTGGCTCTGCTGGCCAGGTGACTCTTCCCCCATCAGCCATTGGCCCATCTCCCTGACCGAGGGCGTAAGTGACCTGGGTGAGGGAGGAGCTGGGGGTCATTTGGCATTTTCCCTTTTGGTTTGCACTTTGTTTGTTCCTCTGTGAGGAATAAAGTTACTTATCCTAAACAGCAGTGGTCTGTCCGTCTGTTAACCTTATAGCAGCTGCCACTGCTGCTCCAGGAACAGAGCTCAAGAGACCCAGGAGTTCGGAACCGCCTTTCACCAAATTAGGCTGGCCAGGACTCGGGGGAGAGCTACTGAGGACTGGGGAGGTGGCCCCCAGTGAGATGAAAAGCAACATCTGGCGCCCAATGTGAGTAAACCCTGACCCGCTCCCTAAAAAACCAGAGAAAAGACGCAGAAAAATCTCTGCCACGCGCCCGACCCGGACACGTGGCTTCCCTGCCCGGCGCTGCCGTGCCGCACCATTTCCGATCTTAACTTCTCGTGCCTGCCCTGCCAGGAACGCAGTTCATAAAGCCAGGGACAATTCTCCGAGCCGGACTGGAATAGGATCGAGGAGAAAATCCCGTTCCAGTTGCCACACCGCCACCGGAGCCCGCCACTGCTCTGTGCACGCTTCCCGCAGCCCGTCCCGGTGCCGCACGCGCACCACGTGGCTTCGCAGAGCCTGCATGCGGGAGCCACCGCTTCCTGCGCCTGCAACAGCCACGCGCCGCGCACCACGTGGCCGCTGCCGCATGCACGCTGCAGCCGCCGCTCCCCGTGCCCGCAGCAGCCGCCTGCTGACCCGAGCTGCCCTGTGCCTGCTCTACCGCACACTGTGCGGTCACCGCGCTGCTGGACCTTGCCGCTGCCCGCAGCCTCTGTTCCCAGTGCCGCCACAGCCGCGCAAATCCGCGAGTGACAGGCCGCACACAAACAGACTGTCCAGAGCCGCTCTGCCACCCTGTGACCCCGCAGGAGATGCGATGAGACCAAGCACCCGGCGCTCCTGGAGCACCACCACGAGGCAGCAACCCACGGCACGACAGAGATCCACCCCCCCACAGCCATGCGGCCAGGAGAACAAAGAACTCTCTCCAAAACACAAACTCTCATAAACTTTTTGGACTTTTGCTGGACTCAACAGGCATCTGCCTGAGAGAAATAAGCTGTTTCTTTGTTTTTGAAGTTTTTTCCCCTCGATCCAGGCTTTATATATTTTTCAAATTATTAAAAGAGGTATTCTTTCTTTTTCCAAATGAATACTCCTCTAATTTGGGCACGGGGAACCTTTATATTTTTTTTCTCTCTCTTTTTCTTCAAAATAAAGTGGTTAAACGCAATATAGATTTATTCTTCCCTTATTCTTTAATCATGGGAACTGAATTGTCTATATTGCAGTCGGACATCTATTTACAAATTTCTAGCTTTTTAGTTTTAGCTAAAAAACCCTTTTATAAAAGTAAATTTAAAAACCTTACTAAATTTCTCTTAGCTGTGTATCCAGAAACAACTACAAAAAATACATTGGATATTACATTTTCAAATACTGTCACTCAAACAATACCCTCTCTAAAAGAAGCTGGCTACAAACCATCTATAAAATTTTACCCACTCTTAATCTCAATNGCACATTGTTGTTACAATCAGAGCAGCTACCAACTCTCTGACCCCCCAAGTCCTGTTCAGATGCCCTGCGACCCCATATCAGAGCTTTCTCTAGCCCCTTCTCCTGCACCCCATTTACCCAGTTCAATTCCCCATGTTGTAACCCAAAATGCAGATTTTACAATTCCTTTGTTTCAGACTTTGTTACAAAGCAGTGCAACCCATGTGGACCCACAAGATGGCAATGGCCACATGGAGTTACCTTCTCCTTCCCACAACCCCTTCATCACCCAAACCTTGTCCCCTACCCAAAACCCGCCCTTTCCCCGCCCACGCACTGCCCCCAGTGGGAGTCTCTTCACTCTGGAGGCCTCTACCCAGAACCCATTCCCTGCTGGTTTCCACCACACCCTCCCACACAATGGTTCTGGCTCCTACACTCCCCTGCCCGGTTCACACAGTAATCAAACTGAAAGGGCCGAGCCTGGGACTCAGAATCATCACTTAAATGCTTTGTTTACTAAGCGTGTAGAATATAATATCAGATGAACAAATCCTAATTTAAAACCACTTGAAGCTAAAGGCATTAAAGGTCTTTGCAAAGCTCAAAAAAAAAAAAAAAAAAAAAGGCATTCCTTTTACAAATAATTTTCTAAACAGCTGCTTAGAAGCACAGGCCCTGGAAGACCCCTTCCTGAATTCCTGGCGATGCTGGTGCAAGCTAGTGCAACTCCTGTGTGCAGTGAGCTGCAGGATGGCCTCTGCCAGCTGCCCTCCATAAGCTTATGAAATTTCTCTGCCCTTAGGTGTTTATGATGATGGAGATGGTGTTTTAGGTCATGTATGGTAAACCACCACACCATTGTCCCCAGAGCTGGTGGTCATCACCATAATTTTTCTTTTCTGGGGTAGTTATTTTCAATAAACTTGAACAATAGGCTGAGATAACTTCAGCACAGGGAGCTACTTCTCCATGGGCCACTGTCGCTATTTGTAGAACGGACATGTAGAAAGAAACAATGTCTCCAGAAGGATTTTGACAGAGAATCTGCAACTTTACTAATTCTTCAGAGGGTTTTTATAACATAGATCGTCCATGAGTCACGTGTCATAACCCCACTGGCTCTGAGGGCTAAACCCGCCCCAAGGGGCAGGGCTGACACCCCGGCATGTAGTAGAAGATTGTTTACCTAACAGAAAACTTCTATCTGAGAAAAACAAGTTGCTGATACAAAGGATTTAGAAGACAGTCATATTGTTTAGGCTAACATCTGTGAGAAAGAAAAGATTCTCACAAGCAGTAGAGAGCTAAGATTTTTCATGGCCAGAAGTCTCTCAGCACTGACAGGCCACCATTAGCAATTAAAATTAGATAAGCAATTAGCCTGTGAACTTAGCACTTGGACAACTGCTGCCTCAAGAGCCACAAGTACAGCCCAATGTTCTTGGGGTCAGAGCAGCGCTGGCAGGATGGGATGCAGTGGGATGCCTAGAGGAGGTGGCGGCATTAATGAGAGCACTCCAGGATATATAGAGTTATTTATTATGCCTTCAGTTGATTTTTCTTCTCCTCTTCTTCATCAGGGCACCAGAAGGAACAGGAACATGATATCTAATTTCCTAATTTTCCTGTCAGTTTTCTGGTTTTTAAAATGATTGCAGCAGAAATCTATAAAATGAAGATGAGGGAAGCAACCTTAATACCATTGTAAATCTCCAAAATGGATGCAGAAACACACTACTCAAACAGGAGTAAATAAAAGCAAGGAGAGATTCATTCCAGTTTTCTCCTCTGTAAACTACTGGCAGCTTGAAATTATTCAGAAAACAACATTTAACTGAGAAAAAAGGAACCCTATAAAATAGTGTAAAGATTATACCGTAAAGCTAAGCACCCTCCATAAATCATGGCTGGGAACATTGCTAAGTTATAGGAACCTGCAGATGGCAGTCATTAAAGGGAAAGAGCCTCTCCCAGCTTGGCATGCCATGCTGCATCCTGGTGTACAAATCGAGCTGCCTTCTTGGGGGAGTGGCAAAAGTGGTTTTAAAATTGGAATTTCAAGCAGAAGCTGTATGAGCTGTTCAGCAGGACTCAGGCTTATTGCAAAACCACAGTGGTAATTTCAGGCCTGATTTACAGGAGATTTTAATAAACCTCCCCTATTTAAAACATTATGGCAATAGTTTATTCCTAGTGCCTGTCCGAGGCAAGAAGACAGGGTGTGGGGCACGGTGCCTCCAGTTCTAAGCCTGGCATTATCTCCATCATAAACAGGGACAACCCCTGCCTGTCCAAAAATATGAGGGCTGCTGGGCTGGGTAAGCTGCAGGGGGTCCTGTCTCCCAGCTGGTGTTTGAGAATGAGTCAGGACAGACCAGACAGTCTCCTTCCCTGCTCTGAACACATTCCTGTGTGCTCACCTGAGGCAGCGCTGTTTTTTCCTTTAGGATGAACTTGTCTGGGGCTTCAACTCAAGAAACAACAGGAGAGATGCTCAAAACAAGCCTGCAAGGGTGAAAATAGCATACACCAGCTGCTGCTTCTTTCAAGATAAAGATGTCGCCAGGTGAGCTGTTTTAGGATTATATATTAAGCCACACCATGATGTAGCATGAAGAGACTCTGCAGCCCCAAGCTGAGCATTGCAGGTGTGTGGGGATGTCTGTGCCAGTGCTTAGCCACAGGGTCCTGGGGGGAACTGGGGCTGTGCTGGTCCCCAGGAAAGGCTTTGTCATGCTTTCCAGAGGCAGATCACTCTATCTGCTCTCTTGCCAGGGCCCCTATGGAGAATTAATCCTAAACACTATCCTGAGGCACAAGCACTCCCTGCCGTGGTCCTGCACCAGAAGGTTTAGATGTAGGTCTGGCAATTAAAATATCCAGCATGTAACAAGACTCCAGGAACCTACCCTTCTTTAAAGGCTGGAAATGCTTTGCCCCAATCAGCCACACTTACCAGGGTTCATGGTTTTTCAAGGCCACCATCTCTACCAAGGTCAGGAACCTTTCCTGGTATAAAATGGTGCAAGAGCTGATGGCATTGCTTTTAAATATCCCCCACCTCCAACCTTCCCATTTCTGTTGCATCATTCTGACTTTCTCAGCATTTCTGCAGGAGCATGGATACCTGCAGATGCTGGCTCAGGCTTGCTGGGCTCACTGCTCACCAGGCCAGGGGTTTCCCAAGTGCTAACAAGACTCCCTGCAAAAGCTGTATTCAATGCTTACCAAAAATGTGGCCAGGAGGAACTGGATCCCAGTACTATTTTTCTTCTCTGTCTCTGGGTGAATTGAAGAACTGCTCACTGCATCTTTAAAAACTGTGTTTAGCTCCTCGTCACAACCCCCTTTGTGCATCAGTAGAAAAGACATCACCAGCAGGTGCAATTTCTTTCAGTGCTGGAATTGTATTTATTTTACTGGAATTGTACTCATTTGTCTGATGGCAGAGGGACTAAGCAACTTACATTGGCAGCACTGAATGCACTGAGATTGGCAGTGCTCTGGCACTCACGGCTTGTTACCCAAGGAAACTTCAGAGCATACTAATTTATCCCACCATGGAGCAGCAATAGAAGAACTGTACAGATGGTATCAATCAGTCTTAAACTAGTAATACCGTAAACATTTTTTAAGATGGTAAAAGATCCTGTAAATGTGCTTTATTCTGTTTCAGTGTGAGGTCCAGTTTTTCCTTTCCATCATACAAACAACTTGCAGGTAATGGAAGGGGATGCTGCAGTCACTATTCATAAATCACAGATTGACCTATTATTTGTAATTTTCAGTGCCTGCCTTCTTATGCAGTGTTCACAAAATGAGATTAGAGTGATTTACAATAGTGAGAAATGGAACAAGACTAAGAAGAGATGTGACTCATTGGACATAATCCTGAGGCTGTTGGAAGGAGTCCACTTGACTCAGGAAGATGTGTTGCAATTTTCCAAAGCAGCCTAGAGGATTTAGATGTACCTTTGAGGGCTTTCAGCACTGAAAACATGACCCAACAAAATCCACAAGCCCTGATTTTAAATCAACCAAGAAATTCAGATTGAAAGCTTCCAAAACTCCCTTCTGACACCCTGGTCTTCATCATGATATTGCTGTAAAATAGTCTCCTTAAAATACTGTGTCACCAAACTTTTCAAAATGAAAAAGATCTTTTTATGTGCATTCAGCATTGGAAAACTATACTTTGGGTATAATTTACAGTTCTTCAAAATTATCAGTGTTAGTTATGGCTTGAGTGCTCAGCTGCTGTATCTGGACTTACGAAAGAGCTTACTTTCCTAATCCAAACCAAAAATCATCTGTCCTATTAAGAGCTATGAATTGGGCTTCACCAAGCAAATTAACAAGAAATAGGGAGAACACCCCAGGGTTTATTTTAATGAGCAAGGAAATGAATTCCAGCAGAAGCCAGTCCATCTCCTGGAGTCATGGATAGTGTTAGGAACAGGTGGCTGGGCTCCTGTTGGGCCATTTGGAGAGTGCTAATAGCCCCTCTAGTTTCGTTTCTCCTGCTGCTCGGCTTTCTCTTCTTGAGCACCCACATATTTCTGCTGAATGGTTTAGTGCATCTCCCTAAAAAAAAATAATTGCTTGTCAAGAAGCAGTGCTTGCTTCTGCTCTCTTGGAGCAGACAGGGTCTGTAACAAATGACTCACATACAGTAATTACAGTCTATTTCTTCCTGTCTTGCATTGATTATTCAGATGTGGAAAGAATAGTTCTGTCTTGAATAAAAAAAAGCTCTGAAGACCCAAACATTGGATCGCTGATTTTATATTTTTTCTGGGTTTTCCCCATTTCTTTGTTTTTCAAGTAATGTTTACAGACATGGAATACTGAAGAGATTAAATATTTATAAACAAAGCCTCCTGTCAGACTACTTGTAGTTTATGTTTGCTTAAAGGACAATTTTGTGTCACCTCTTTGTATTTTAATAGTCAAAGTAATTTTGCATAATAATTCAATTCCTCTCTGCTGCCTGTGATGACTATCTGCATTCTTCTGATGGATGTTTGTATTTGTTTCCTATGATTTACATGACCTGACATCTCATATAATGAGCTTCCCAGCGCAAATGCCACTTGTGATACTATGTGCAGCACTAATCTATCATTTGATGACCTTGCAAGTGCTGGGGTCATGGATTCAATCAGTAAAATGTTTCAGGGTATAATTAATTAATTTCCCCCTCCCCACTCTACAACTGTTCACTTAAAATTTGATGAAAGCCATGTTTTTCTGTAACACTTCTCCAATACATACAGTTTGTTTGTGTAATCAATCACACTAAGTTGGGAAGGTCTTAGTATTCATGGCTTTCTCTTGCTCAAAACTTCCAAACCTTTATTTTCCAGCATAATTTAATAGTTTAATTAACCAAACAACTAGCTACTGTACTTTTTAAAGTACACTCAGGTTGTGATTTAATGACATGGTTTTGTGTTTTTTAAAGCTGGGCTGGATTGCTCTGCACAGGCTATGGATCTGTTTAGACTGGATGGAGTGACACTGCTGAGTTAGCTGCATCCTGTGTCAGCCTTGCAGGACACTGAGCTGTGCTGTGGCCTGTGGCAAACCCTGATGCAGCTGCTAGCTCTGTTTTAAGCTTCCCATCAAGCAAAAAGGGGAGTTTGTGGTCTTGGTGTTCAGCATCCTTTGCCTGCACCTGTGTTGCTTAAAACCTCACGCAGACACCAGGAGGGAGGGTGATGGGATTTTTCAGGCCACCCTCTGGAGGTGTATGGCTCTTTTCCAGGACTCCATGTGAAACAACTAGCAAAAGATTAGTGTAAATTCCTTATCCTGGAGTTACCATCTTAGAATCATAGAATCATTAAGGTTGGAAAAGACCTCTAAGATCACCGAGTCCAATCATTAACCTAATGATGTCAGGCCCACCACTAAACCATGTCCTTAAGCAGCACATCTGCAGGTTTTTTGAACACTTCCAGGGACAGTGGGCAGCCTGTTCCAATGCCTGACAGCCCTTTCAGTGAAGAACTTTTCTGAACAACCAATCTATACCTCCCCTGGTGTAACTTGAAGCCATTTCTTCTTGTCCTATCACTTGTTACCTGGGAGAAGGGACTGATTCCTACCCATCTAGAACCTCCTTATTTGCTGTGTTTTGAAGATTTTTTTCTGATAACAGGAGCAGGTGTATTTTTGTGCATATGCAGTCATCTTTTCACCTAATAATGTGAATTTCTAATGTATAACTGGCTCTGGAATAAAGTCCTCCAGGACCCTGTTGGGAGAATGAGATACTATCTTTGCCAGCAGCACTCAAGGCTAAGCCTCTGAGGCAGCTTGGAAGGAGCACAAAGCCCTTGGTGGCTTTGAAATGAAATCCCTGAGATGTTCTTACTATGTTAACAAATTTTCTTTTATCCTATCAAGGTCTTAGGGAACCATTCTATTAACCATTAAGGCAAAGCAAGACAAAACATGCTGAGATTGAGAACTGAATGCTTACAGATGGAAATCCTATAATGTTATGATTCGATTTCTTTTCAGATAAATATGATTGTTTCTGCAATCCTGCTGCTTGACTTGCTGAAGCCCAGGAAAAAACTCAGAGGGAGAGAAGACACAGATGTAAAGGAGAAAATAAAAATTGGGACAATATTACAAATCCACCTGATAAATTTGGTTTGGAAGAGGCACAGGTATTTCTTTAAGGAACAGCAGCCCTTTAGTGCAAAGCAGTAGAGTTTGGAAACAATGCTAGTGGCATCTCCCTGAGTTTGGTGGATTATGTAAAGGGCTACACACACGTGTTGGATGAGATTAGGCTTTAACCTAGTTCTTGCTGCTGCCTGTTTGCTGGAGCAGGGTTATCCCATGTAGAGCTGGCCCCCTTGAAGCCTGGCCTGTGTATGGAGGAGGCTTTGGGAAGAAGGGAGCATGGGGACAGCCTGGGAGGCAATTCCTTGATACGGCTTCAGTCACTGCTTTCACAACTTGCTGGAATGATCTTTCTCACAAATTATGTTGCTGTTTTCTTTCCATTGTTTTGAACACAGTGTGGGTAGTAAATCACAGAGATGCTTGGTTGGAATAATGGACTAAAGTGGTGTGGCATGTGTTTTGCTCATAGTCTGTAGCCATTCCTTTGATGGAAAACAGTGTGGCTCATGTCTATAAACACGCATGCTGGTGTTTACAGAATTAAGGCTTAATGTGTTGTTTCACTGGGAATTGGCTTCATCCAGCATGAGACATGGTCAGTGTTGAGAATAACATATGCATACAGGTCTGCTGTGTAGGCTATAGCCATTGCTACAGTGCTACAGTGGAAGAACTGTTGCTGCTGCTGCACAGACTTCTTGCAGCGGTGTTTGGGATATGTTAGCTATGGAATGTTAGAGGTCAGGAACGACCAGTTCCAGCAAAGATCTAATTGCCTGGAGCAAAATTTCTTTATAGTGAGAGAGTATAGAAGTAGTATCTGAAACTATGAAAAAGTTACTTTTTGCTATATCAGCAGACTTTAATGAAATTTTAACGGGGAAAAAATTGCTTCTTGGCTTAAAGCATGAGCTATGATACTAATCTCTGGAAAGGAATTTTATAATTGAAATGCTGATGGAACAGCAGCTCTACTGACTCAACCAATGACCTAACAGTCTCTAACATAAGCATATATGAAGCTGCATAATGCTGTCAGGATCATAAGAGTTCTTGATAATGCAGGCAGGTTGAAAACTAGGGCTTTTACTCTTGCCTAAATTCAGTTTCTTTAAATTTTTTTTTCACTATTGTTATAGCATCTGCGTGACACCATAAGGACTTGGACTGCCTCGTGAGGACACATGCTGCAGGCTCGTTTTTGGGAGGCACTTGGAATGGTTTATACTGCTTATTGGGAACAGCATTATCCAGTGCTGTCATTTTTATCAGGACTTTTAAAAAGAAAAGTGATTTTAGTACTTATATGGACAATGTCTCTTGTCTCAGGTGAGTAGCTGGCCTTTAGGAAAGACAAGAGTGCTCTTCATACTTCTCTGCTCAACCTCTCAGCCAAACTGTGTATTTGAAAGACAGTTTCTCAGTCAAGTTAGCTTGAGGGCCTCTGAGCCAAGACAGGAGCTCAGCTTTTCCCAGCTTATCCTGGTCTGCCTATCTTATTTTGGGGTTTTGTTCCAATTTGCACAGCCCTAGGAAAACCAGGACCTTGCAGGGCTGGCACACCTGGGGAGACCTGCTCAGATCTGCTCTTTGAAATGCAGACATCTAACACTAATTTAAATTCTGATTTCTCTACATTTTTCTCTTCCTGATGTTTAAAAAAAAGAAGCAACTGTGAAGAAAGAGACATATAAATTACCTGTCTCAGCCTGTGCCTTTCCATGTGTGTTTCTGATGAATACACACCAACATGCCTTCATTATCTCCATTT
Organism: Rhipidura dahli; assembly: GCA_013399225.1. NCBI lineage: Eukaryota > Metazoa > Chordata > Aves > Passeriformes > Rhipiduridae > Rhipidura > Rhipidura dahli. The sequence continues at coordinate 155,653 of VXAC01005017.1, read as the reverse complement.
TGTACCTACCTGTCAGATATGCAAAGTAACACCAGTATCAGAAAATCTCATCATCTTTTTCCCTTTGTTTGAAAGTAGGTGAATGCATAAGTGAGGTGTATATATAAAAGCACTGTAAGAAATAGCTTTGGGTTTTTAAATGACAATTTCCTTCTCCAAAATGGGAATGCTAGTGTTTAAGCAGATGACAAATGCATTGTGCATTCTTGCTGCCTCATGTTTTTCATCCAGGCACTGTGGAAACTTAAGGAAGGTGAAGAGTTAAAGAGTAGATGGGGCAGAAACCCATCTTGGAAGGAAGAGGTGGGAGGCCCCAGGGAGAACCTGGCTGGTGGGAAAGGCAGGAGAGGGCACTGCACAGGCAGGCAGGAGCTGCCATGCTCCTGCAAGCTTTGAAATAATGCCAATGATTGATGGCATTACCATATTTCCACCTTGGCTGTTTAGACCTAGCACTTCTCCCTAAACAAAGCTCATGTTTCATTTTCCAAGCAGATGCACCTCCATGTAAAGGACAGTGCAGGGCAACCAGACCTTCTGGGGTGCCACAGAGCTGTCACTGTCATGGTGTTTCCCCAAGGAGGGATGCTCTGATTTGGACTCTTTATGGGTGCTCAAAACACTCTAGAGATATTGAGGAGCCATCAGTGTCACAGAGACACACATTTTCCTGCTATCTTGTGATCCTGAGAGCTTATGAAAAATTATGTCCGGGTTGTATCAACTGGTTTAATTTTGTCACTTTGTAATACGCACAGTTCTTTCTGTGCCTTTTAAATGTTACATTAAAATACACATTGCCACTAACTTTAAAGAGTTGAAGCACAAAAGCACCTTTCCTACTCTTGTCTCCTATTGTGAGGAATTTGCAAAGCTCTCAGGAAGGCTCTTAAATTATGGCTCTTCCTCTTCCTCATGATGATGCATGGAGAAATTAAATGTATTAATAATCTGCCCACTGTCAGAGATTTCTGCTCTCTCTCTCTCTCTGTCAGTACGCAAAAAGACAGATTGACAGGAACAGCAGACATATGCAGAATTGCCTTGCCTGCGCTCAGGCTGGTGAATCACCACATGCTCAGCCTGATGAGATGCTCAGTTTGAAGGGGGTTGTAGAGCCTCGAAGGGGTTTGGTGTAGGGAGGAAACCATGATAAGGGTTTTGGTCCTGGATAACACAATATCCTTCAGATGTTTGCAAGAAGCTCTTTTCTTAATTTTAAAATTTTTTTATTATTTTAAATTTTTTTAAAGCCTACTAGTTTGAGGACAGGTGGCTACACCACATTTTCAGAGGACTTTGGAGAACAGCCTATCTGAAGTGTGTGGATGCAGTGCCTGCAGGGAGAAAAGTGGGTTAGGTGCAAGCTCCAGCACTCAGTGGTGATGCCAGGAGCAATGTGGCCTGAAAAAGCTCAGGAAAAGGGAACATCCCATCCCTCCCTGAGCTGCTTGGTGTTTGCAGAGCAGCATGGTGCCCCTGCACACCCACCAGCTGTATTCCTGCCAGGACTCTGCCCTCTTTTTGCTCCAGACCAAACAGTGTTTCTCCATGCCACTGCCTGCATCTGGGAGCAGGGGGTTTAGTGTGACTAAGATCTCACAAGGGCTTTGGAGAGCAAGAGCCAAGGCAAGAATCAGACAGGAACGTGTCTCCAGTGTGACTCAGCCCCGGTGGGATGGGTTCATCTCTCCCTTGGGGAAGCCCAGCAGCACAGAGCACAGCAGCACATGCCTGTGTTTTGCTAAGGCTCTTGTTGTCCTATCACTTTGTCTCCAATAACTTGTCTCCAAGTGAAGAGGGATTTAGTGAGGATGTCTAAGCATGGGCTTTCCCACAGGGGCTGTGAGGTGCCTCACCTAAGTTTTGCTCACAAAGAAAGAACCTTGGAGAAGTGACTTTCTAAGGTGAAAACTGGTGGCTGGAAGGTGCCACCCAAGCTGCCATAGCTACTGGTTGATCTCAACACCTGCTGGATGCCTCCACAGAGAAGAGAGCCCTTGGCCATGCTCTGCTCAGACTGTCCATACTCCTTCCAGCTCAGGTTGCTGGGATTGGATGCTGACACTGCCCAGTGACATCTATGGGTGTCACAGCATAGGGGTATTGTTTGCTTGCTCTGTTGTCCTTCTTCCTCCCTGCAGAGTCCTCCATCTATGCCTAGCTTCAGTAAGAATGTTCTCACTCTTAAGTGATACTCAGGAAGAACTGGTTTCATGTTACATTACTCAGCTCCTTGGTGGTTTGTTTTTTGAGGCTCCCTGATCTTAGCTTCAGGGATTTACAACTTCTAGAAACACTAGATTTACCTTCAAGCAGTATATCTTGCTCCCTTACTCTCACAGATTGGAATATTTTCAATCAAAAAGCCTCTTGGGGTGTCTGTGTGCAAAGCACCATCATGCCATGGCAGCAGAGGTGACGACATGTCATACCTACAAGTGTGCAGCATGATGGCAAGGGGCATCCAGGGAACTTTAGCTTGTGTCCATGTAGCAGAGATCCTACCACATTCTCATCCCTCCCCTTCATCATACAAGAGTTTTAGCTCATGATTCTGAGTTCCAGGTGACAGGAAATTTTCTCTTTCCTGGGCCTGAGGCTTAGCACGACAGTGGTTACAGTGAGTTTGGTTGCAGTGAAGGTAGAAGAGCCAGGTGTGGTGTTGTATCTTGCCCGCTGTGTGCAACCTTGACCAAGCAGAAGAGAGGGATAAAAGCTGTGCTTGCCACATGACTCACTAATGCCACTTTTATGGCTCTGTTTTAGTGTTTTCACTCTGTTGCTATTCTGCTGGTGCTTTGTTAGCTCTGTTTAGTGCTTTGTGAGGCCATCACACTCCTCAGTGTGTGCAAAGAATTGCTGTTATCTTCAAGAAGTTCCCATCTGTGTTTCCTCCTGATTTTTGAACCCCTTTGGAGGACAGTCAGGGTCTGTTCCCCTCCTGAGCACCACAGGGTGTTGAGAGGGAAGGTCATTTGTATTTGTATGAGCAAGTTAACAGTCTGGAGACATCTATTCATGCTAATTGATTTCCTGTCTATTTTCCATGTCCAAATGATCTGCTACATCATTGCTATAAATATCAATAACCTCCTGGATGAAAAACATGGCACAAAGTTGTAGCCTTGTTGCTGCATGTGCAAAGGGCAAGAGAAACACCAGATGCTGATCATCTCGTAGGTCACGTACACTCAGGTGTCATAAGAGGCAAACAAAACCACTGACCCTGTGCAAACTGAAGTTTAGAAAGAATGCAACATATGAGGATTGCAAGAACATAGTATGACTTAATGTGAGCTGTCAGTTAGTGGGTAAGGGTGAGAAATGCCTGGGCTTTTAATGAGACCCCTCTTGATAGTTTGGTCTGCTCTGGAAAGCCCATGGAGCGGAAGGGTCCTTCCACTGAGTCTTGCATTAAACCAGATTTCTTGTGCTTGGCCAAGAAATTACTTGACACCTCTTGAAGTAGAAGGTCTAAGTGTTAGGGACTCAGCACAGCCTTTGAGCTGGCTGGTAATGACCTTCCCTATTAAAAATGAGGCTCTTGTGGTTTAACCCCAGCTGGCAGCTAAGCACCACACAGCTGCTTGCTCAGCCCTTCAGCAGCATGGTGGGGAAAGAATTGGAAGGGGTTGACATGAGAAGACTTTAATAATTTTAATAAAATAATAATAACAATTATTATTGTGATTATTATAGTTACAAAATCATAGTCAAAAGGAAAATAACAAAGAGAGAAAAATAAACACCAAGAAAACAAGTAACACAAATGAAAACAATTGCTCATCAGTTGGTTGGTAACTCCTCTGGCGACCTTCCCCTAGTTTTATTGCTGAGTATGACATCTCATGGTATGGAATATCCCTTGGGTCAACAGTCCTGGCTGTGTCTCCTCCCAATTTCTTGTGCACTCCCACAGTTCAGCAATAACTAAGGCATGCCTGTATTATCAACACTGCTTCCAGGACAAATCCAAAACACAGCCCCATACCAGCTACTATGAAGAAAACTGACTAGTCCAGCCAAATGCAGCATGAGGACTCACCTTCATAAAAAAGGGAGAGTTAAAAAAAAAAACCTGTGCTCTTTCATTCTGTTAACTTCTTTCAGGTCACACAGTAGAAGTGAAGACAAAATTTTGTCCTAAATTCTCTGTCAATTAGCAGAACCATTTTGACAATTTTAATAACAATCCAACATCTGATACTCGTCCAATTAATGTTGAACAGATTTCCTCGCAAATAACCATCACTGATGAAATATTAAGGGAATTCTCTTCTAGGAAGTGGTCAAAGGCTGTTCTATTGGAAACAGGCAGGCAGTGAGATGGTGCAGGGTCTCCACCAAGGCAACTTTCATGAGACAATTGCGTGACTGGCTGTTTAATTTTGCAATGTAGGAAGGGCCACCAGAGACTGTTGTGGTGTTACTGTGCTGATCTGAACTTAGGAGAGATATTTTCACACAGATAACTTCAATATGGCACTCCTGATTGCCACAGAGTAAGATGATATTGGAGGAGCTGGGATGTGGGGAAGTTACATCTCGCTCTGATGGAGGGTCCTAAAAGGAGCTGTATTTTGCAATTCTCTCAAAAATGTCCTGATTCATTAAGCTGAACAAATATGATTAATCTTAAAATCAGGGACAATTTGAAGAGCCTGGAGAAAAGCCTTCATCTGTCCAGTGTCCAGGGGAGGTGAGTGACATGGACTGGGGCTGACACTTGTAGTCAGAAAGCAATGAAAGGGCAGATTCTGGTGAATAAAGTCCTGAAGGAAAGTGAGATAATCTGTATCAGTCAATGAAGGGCTATGTGAACATTAACATGATTTTGTTTCCTCATTAGATTATTCCTGGGTTCAATAAAAGCAATAGTATTGACCTACTATACACAGAGGTCTGTAAGTATTCATGATTTTGCAAATTCTAAGTATTGATCAAGAATGATGTTTAATCATTAGGGCACACAATAAATGGTTTAAAGAGTGATCAGCCAACATAAAAAATGAATTTTTTTTGTCTAATTTCTTACTCCTAAAGATCAGGTCCTGTTCTTATGCTTTTTTGTAATGATTTTATCTACAGTATGGAGAAAAAATATTCTGAAATTGGTAAGGTTCCCAAGTGATTTGAAGATTTGTAATGTGGTAAACTATGAGAGACTCACTGACAGACAATCTGGGCAGCTCACTAAACCAAGGACAAGCAGGCAAATATGCATTTGAAGACATGCAAATACAAGGTCAGGCACTTACAAACAAGGAATGTAGGTCAGGCTTGTAGAGGAGGGGGCTGTCTCAGGAAGAGATAGGGATTGTGGAAAACTAAATGCATATGAGTTCCCATTTGTGGATGCAGCTGAAAGACCAGTAAGATTCCCTGGATATATGGCATCCATAAGTATAGTAGGCAGTAGGAGTAGGAGGGTTGTACTACCTCTGCATTTGGCACTGGTGCACAGCTGCTGGGTGCTGTGCACATTTCAAGTGTCCACGTTTCAGAAAGCATGGAGAAAACTTGCAAAATATTGCAGGAGAGACATAAGGATGATTAGAGTGTTGAGAAACTGCTCTTTGGAGTTTGTGAGTGTTGTCTCATTTCTTTTATAAACTGAAGGTTAAGGAGTAGTTTGAATTACCATGAGTAAATGTGTTGGAGGAAGGCAGCTAGGTGGTGTAGGGAGAGGGACATAGGCAGATCATCTGGGAAGTGGGATGGTGTGGCTGGGATCAGTCCTTGGTGTGTGCTTCCTTAAGTGTACATCAGCCTCCCCCACTCTGACCCCTTCAATGATTGGCTGATTTGACTCCTAGGTATTTTTAGCCATTAAAATATGTTTGCATGTAATTTGTTTTCTCTTATCAATTCATTCCAGGCCCACCTTACACTTTTGAAGGAGTTATTTATATAAAACAACTTCTTTTCCCATAGCTCTCTGCTTAAAGCAATATTGTAACCTAATATTACATAATGTCTGGTAAGCAGTCTTATCCAGACTTTTTGTATTCATCTAAAATCCAGCAGTATAGTTTTTGGAGATCTGAAGCACCAAGATATCATGCTGGAGCAGTCCAAGAGATCAAATATTAAAACAGATTGGTCAGAGTACAGTACGTTGTGCCATAAGGGCTTCTGAAGCCCTCCATAGTGCAGCTGACTTATACAGAGACCACACTATCAGATCCCATTTTGCTGCACTTTTGTAATTATTGCTGCATATGGTCATTATTAAGCCTTGGGTTTTTTGTTTGCCTTGCCCTTACAGTGCTTCTGCACTAACATCATGTAAAGAGCATTGTCAGTAATAAGTAACTCCTGGTTTTAACACACTCCTATTTAAAAGGTTAGGTTACCTCCTTGGCAGCTTGACATTCAAGGATCACAAACCTTCCCCATAACAGCAATGCGTGGAATGAGCCAACTGTGCTTTGACAGGTCATTCCACAAAACAGTTAGGAAGGACTGGAGATACTTTATCATGTTGCTGTGTGTGCTACACATCAAAGACACAAAGGTAAGAAAACTTTTAAATAATGATTTCAGGGCTAGAAGTTGCTCCTGGGGTAACCTGTCTGATCCCTTCCCTTCCTTCCCCCCACCTCTGGATGCAGACTGACTTGTATGAGCCTAGGTTGTGCCTCTTATAAATTCTGTCCGTCTGCTTTTAGCTACAGCAAATTATTTAGGAAAAACCTTTTAGTGACAGCAGAATTTGGACCAAATACACCTAGGGCTGCAAAATGCATCAAATAAGTTTCCTGAAATCTTTGATGGAATTTGCCGTGGTGTCCCCCTTTGACACACTGCCACACTCCAGCCTTACTTCAGTGGGTCTGTCTCTCTCTTTGCTGGCTATCTTAGTTTGAAAGACACCTTTGAAATAAATGAATTAGATGAGAGTGGAATTTTATCAACATACAAATAGTATTTATTAGTAGAACAAAGGCAGAAAGACAAAGCACTGGGACGCTTAGCAATCAGCCAGAGGCATGAGGCTACTCACTTTTCAAAAGCCTTAAATACCTTTTCCAAACTGTTACATATGCAGTAATTTACACTTCACTCAACCCAGTCCAGACATTTAGATGCCCCAGGCCCCTTTCTGGGTTTCTGCAATGCCATGTCCTCCCTTTCTCTGGTAATTCATTAGCAGGCATCGCCTTCTGGAGGTGTGAGTCTTTGGTGAGATAAGGGGCTTCTTAGAGTAGACACAGTTTATTTATTCTGTTTCAGGCTAATCAACAAAGGACATTTATTGCTATGTTTTTCAATTTATTGCAACTATTTTGGGGTTACATTTCGCTCTAACCTTCTCTCACTTAACATAAATTCTACTTAGTACACTCTTACTTAATGTATATTCTGCGTGGTACATTATTACATATGACTGTTGTCTTATTATATACAAAAGCCACCATTCCTAATCCATCCGTTTATCACACCTAACTGCCAAGGAAGGCTGGAATCCCTTGGAATGTAAAAAAAAGACCCTGTTCCCTCCATATTATTATAACTTCGAAGTTAAGGGTCTTTCAGGCAAAGAGATATGGGAAAAGGAATAACAGTTCTTTTCTAGTATGTACCTGTATAACAAGGCAAGCAAACAACACCACCGGCAGCAAGAACAAGCAGAGCCAGAAGGCAGTGCCAGCCTCTCTGGGCTGCCGGCACCTTCCCCTTCGGTGCAGTTCCGCTCACAGCCGGCAGGGGCGCCGGTGGCTCCCGGCCGGGCAGGGCGGGTGCGATGGCTCCCCGCGCCTGCAGGGGGCGCTGTGGCGCGGGCTCGGCTGTCTCTGCCCGTGGGCAATGGCGGCGAGCCGGGGGCAGCGATGGGAAAGGGGCTTCCTTTACAAACCCCCCGGCGCAGGCGGGCCCGGGCCCCTCTGGATGGCGAAATGGGCCGCACAGGAAGCTCGGAGCGGCGGCTGGGACGGCAGGGGCGGGCACACCCTGGGGCAGCAAACAGCCTGTATCAGAAACTCTGCAGCTCTGCGGGAGCCGCGGGCTGTCCCAGCAGGCGGGGGCTGTGGGGTTACAGTGCAGCGAAAACCCGGAGCAGCAGCAGAGAAGCAGCAGGGCTGGGCTGCGGCAGCCCAGCTCCTGAACATGGCCAGGAGAGGCTCCCTTAGAGGGGCTTGGGGCTCGGGGTCCCAGGTTTTCCCTCAGGCATCCGCGTACATGGTGAAGGTCCCTTCCAGTGAGATGGGTGTCCCAGCGCAACAGCTGCTCTAACAAGCAAAGGCTCACCCACAGTAGGATGTGAGGGCAATGGGAGGACAAAACTCCATAGTGGCAGCGAATCCTCCGGGCAGCTGTGAGACCGGCTGTGCCTCCTCCGATGCCAAGAGCGAGATAGCCAGAGGAGCCGAGCCCAGCCTGTCACCACCCGGCCAAATCTCAAACTATTTTTTTCCTTTTCCAAGAGAATGCCCCTCAGCTGATAGTGCAGCCAGCTGCAGTCCTCCTCCTTCTTGGTGGCTACATTTTTTGTCTCTCTTAAGTACTGGTTGTTATTGTTTCTTAGCAACAAGTGGGAGAAGATTCCCTAAGAGAAAGAAAACAAAAGGAAAAATTCTAACCCCCAACACTGGCACACCCTGTACTCCTTTGCACTGGAAGGCTAATGTATTTCCACCCTTAGAGCAATAGTTTGTTCGCTTGTTTTCATTTCAGTGGTGCTGCTGGGCAGGGCAGATGGAGCAGGTCAGGTGGGTCAAGGAGCTTCACAATATATGGCGTCCAGGCCAGGTACTTACCTGGAGCAATGGCATGAGAACCATTCCCCATCACCTGGAGCTCCCCAGGCTGGGACACTCAACTCTGGACCCAAGCCAGTTCAGGTAAAGGCAGAAAAAAGCTGGGCTTTCCCCTGCTCTATCTCCCTGTGTTTCATCCCTGGAAGCAGCACTGACACACACCACTGCCACATGCTGAGCCAGTGCAGTCCAGAGTAACTCAGCCTGAGGCCACCCCACAGTGCTTTCCAGGGCATCTTCCTCTGGCCATGCAATGTGAATATGCAAGTGCGGGGAGGTTTTCATTCCAGGGCCCTCAGGACCCATCTCCAAGCTGGACAAGTACCCATGTATTGGGCTGCCTTGCCAGGGCAGTGTTGCTCTGCCTCACCTGTATTAAATTTCCTTCGGGCATGAATCCATTTCCACTCATAGGAATAAAGAAAAAGTGAGAAGTGCCTGACTAAGATCCTTTTTGATGGGTGGTTCTGGGGAGAGCTTCCCTGCAGCAGCTTAAATGCTATGTGCACAGTGTTGAACCCAAAGGTCTCCACCTCAGTGCTCTTGTGGGGATGCCTTCTTTGATTTTGGAGCTAGTCACATTTGTATGCTAAATCCTGACTAAATGCTTCATAAGAAAAGCACCAGTGAATCAAGGGGGAGGGGGAGCAGAAGGTAAATGATTTGCTAAGAAGCTGTTTGTTAAAAACAAGGCATACAGCTGGCTCAACACTTACTGGGCCTACCAAAGCAGAATGAGAAGATGTAAGACTATTGATAAGGGGAAGGAATCTTAACCAAAGATCCTGTTTTCAAACTTAAAACAAACTCAAACCAGCCTTGAAATCTGGACTTGGGCCAGAGACATAAAGAGCATGTGCAGGAAAGCAAGGTGAAAAGTTCAGAATGGTGAAGACCCCTTACTTCGCTGAGGAAGACTCTTACTTCATCCCAGAGACCCCTGCCCATGACCACTGCATGTGCAGGAACAACTGAGGAAGACTCTTACATGGCTCTTGAGCTTATTTTAATATGAAGTGAGTCTAGGCAGGGCTAGGTATAGGTGAATATGTAAAAGCATATTGGGAAACTTAATGAATATGGAACTTGTAACCCCATATATACCAAGCTGAGAGCAGCTATGGGCACGCATGCCTTAGGAGGAACTATTCCCCCATGCATCCCAGCACTGGAATAAACATGCCTACTTTACTGCTTATTTCAGTATTGGAGTCTTTTCCGCATATCACCAGCAAGACCAATGTTATAAACGACTCAGCCGATTTTTAATTAAGGATTTATTGACTAATCAAAGTATAAAATTTTGATAAAGCCGCAAATAAAACAGCTCTGAGCCAGGGAATTGGAGCTGGGTAAACTGAGATTTGGACACTATGCAGTCCAAACCTCTCTGGTTCACAAGAAGTTGTCTTTAGCAGGGGTCTTTTATACAGTTTTTTTCTTTGATGGTCTTCTTTAGCATACTGGTGCCACTTTATCTTGCCTCGTTGTTTGTGTCAGAGGCAGTTCCTGGAATCACTAGATATGAATGTTGCTGCTGGATTAATATCATATTGTCATATTTGATATGCAGATACGCATTTTTTTGCTGGAGTCTGTCAGACGGGAGACTTCTCAAATACCCCCTTTTAAATGTATCTTGTTGGGGTCTTATCGTAGCAGGAATTCCTTGAAATGCGTCTTTTTGGCTGATCTTTGTATTATCTTCTGGCTTTTGTAGAAAATGCTGTTGCTTCTGTTTTAGCACGAATTATTTTGCAACATATATTACACCAAGCTGATAGTTTTTCCATGAACTGTACCTTTCAGCTTGTTGCTGCCTCCTCCATTTTAGTTGAGAACGAGATATTCGCATGTTCTTGGCAATTTTTACATGTGTATTACTATAAAGGTTCTGTTGATTAAAAATCTAGAATGCATTATTTAAAGTAGTCCAAATATTGTTTCCATTCATTCCATTCTATTTACCATACTAGAATGCTGCTGAGCATTTATGTGGCATCCTTTCTCTTCAAAGCACTTTAGCAATGTTATTCTAAGCAAAAGGTCTTCTGTAAAAACTGGAAGAGATCACTGGGGTCAGGGGGAGACGTCTCAGAGTTTAACATTTTATCACTGTCTGCTGAAAGACTGAAACACTTCAAAAAGGCTTTCCAACTAATACTTTAAAAGATCTTTCCAAGTTTTGTATGCCTGCTATGCAAAAAAAGGGTCCAACTTTCTGACCAAACCTTCAGGATAAATTGTTGCCTCTTTTAAATAGTCTGTAAACCAGAGTTTGGTTCCAAAGTCTGGGCTCTGCACACTTGAAAAAGTGCCATGGAAGGAGAAGCACTGAGTCATCCTGAGCAAGAGGGGCTATAGGCTCTGCAGCACCTTAAAAAGGCACTGAAAAGCTTTAAAAAAGTACCTTAAATTGCTTTTCAAATTATTAACCCATTGCCCTTGGTAAATGCCGGATTAGAAGATGCTCTGCACAACAAGTTATCTTCCTTTTTAAAATAAAGGTTAGTTTAAGCTTATCAAGAAAATAAATTGCCATTGCAGTGTACCATGCAGAAAATGCTTTCACTCTATCCTGAAGACAGCTGTGAGATTGTAATTCTCCTTCTGGACACAAGAATAAGTTCTCTGCCAGGGTAGTAATTATCTCAGCATCTGTTTCTTTCTTTCTCTGCTCTGAGAGAATCGAAAGCCTCTGACAAAGTTTGCAGATCAGCAAACAAGGGGGAATTCTCAGCCTCTCTCCCCAAGGACTGACATTTATGTGCTTACACTCCTGTATGCTCTCTCCCTTTCCTTTGCTCCAGAAAAAGGACCCTCACGGGTGTCCCCTGCCCATGGCTGAGGCATGTTCCCCTCTTTGCCAGACCCAGCACCGGGAGGGTATTTGTGAGACCCCCTGTTCCATCACTATAGAGTTCATATGGCTCTGGGGTAGGTTTCAGCCCTGCAGGGCCCATGCACAAGTGCAGGAAGGAGAGATGTGCATATGGCTCTTACAGTGTCTGAAAAGATGGGCTTTCCCCTCCAGGGGATATGGAGGAACAGAAAAAAAAAAAGGAGAAAACTTGCTTTATCCAAAGTCTTTTGAGGAATCGGCCTAACCAGCAATAACCCTTCTCTGTAGGGCTCTCCTGCAGCTTGTAGCCAGAGATAGCCCTGATGCTGGTGCTTTCACCTTACACTTTGTCATGTTCACTTGAAGGCTGAAATTGGATGTTCTTGGACACAAAGCAGGAGCATGAAGCCCAGTTCTTCCTCCTTGTCCTCCACCAGCACTGTGCCCGGTCCATCGCGTCTCTTGGGAACCCCTGTCCTCACAGGGCAGTCTCCCAGCTGCTGTGCCAGATCCTGGGGCAGCTAATCCTCACTGCTCTGCCTCTGCTCCATGCAAACATGTCTAAATGTTTCAATGTGTCATTTGTACTCTTCCCTATATGAAAAAATTAAAATCTGCAGAGCTGCAGGATTTGCCCATTTCCCTGCTGACACCAGCCCATCTTTCCCCACTTTGTCTGAGGTCCCTTTAGCATACCCTTGCAATGTGCCTTTCATGCACCCTGCATCCAAGTGCTGTGCTTGAGGGCTGAGTTTGCTCATTATTCATCTCTGTTTTGTTGTGTGAGATCACTGAGACAGACCCCAACTGGTTGCTGTCCCTACCAGCATTTCATGTGCTCTTTGCACACACCTTGTCCCAGTCCAAGTGGAGAACATCATCCCACCTTTTGATGGCTCCTTTGTGATTGTTTTGTATCAAGAACAAAATGCTGGTCTGCACCTTCACCCTTCCAGGTTATTGATCATCTAAATTAATTAAACTGATTCCAGTGCTGATCTCAGTGACAGTCTAGGATTTGCAACCCAAACAGCTCTCATTTAACCACTCATTCTCATCAATATCTCAGCCAGTTCTTTCTCCACTCTAGCAGCTCCATCTATACAACAGCCAATACCCATGTAATGACTTTCCAGAACGCCCTTTTCCAATTCTTCCTCTTGTCCAAACCCTTTTCTACTGCTTTCTAGGTTATGGTCACTTTTTCTTGTGCTCAGAGCAGAAAAAGAGGGGCTCTACAAAGGTTTTCGGTGTGGAAGTAATTGTGGCTGGAAAGAGGGAAATCATTATCTGTATCACAGCAGCTTTCACTTAAAAAGGCAGCACTTGTGTATGCTGATTATTGTGCAGCTTCCCAGGACAGAGTTCCAGGGAAGTAACAAGTGGGGTCTCTGAGAGATGTCACACTTCTTCTTCTCAAAGGATAAGGCAATATTTGTCCTCTCCAATTGCACTGACCTTTTATTGGCAATCACCATGCTTGTGCTCAGCAGAGGTATCAGTCTGAATTTGTGTAACTCCCAGGAGTTTGATACATCTCTCTTCTCTTACTTCATAACTTAAAAAGAGTCTTTCTGCCTGTTTCCAGTTTATCATGATCCTCTGCCTTGGGACTGACATGACAATCTATTAATTTGTCATTGCTCTGAGTTTAAAGTGAAGACCCTCTTGTAACCCACTAATAACTCATGGGAGAGTGGAGTATCCTTGCCAGTTATCTCAAAGATAGCTTTTGTAAACTCATTTCCTCCAAATATATTTTACAGTGGGAATGAGTCATTTGAAAAAGATTCACTGTCCTTTCAGCAATGTCAGTGGAGTCACAGAAGATTCAGAAGAACGTGAAATACTAACAGGAGTCATATGAAATCACACACGCTTCTTCCTTGCTTCTTGTTTTCCTTCTGCTATCCCTCCTGGCTGTCAGAGCTCCCAGTGATATCTTGAGCAAAAGAATCTATGTCTCTTAGTCCTCATGCCCTTTGACACAGTCAATTTGTCCTTACCTCCCTTTGGACCAAAAATAAATGTGAGAGTTCTTCATTATCTTCCAAATGAGATGTGAAACTGAGGTCCTGACCACTTGTGATCATTAGAAAAATCCCATGGCACTTCTTGCAAGAACAAGACCATTAGCCCTGATGTTCTGGAAGAACTCCAGTCTGGGTGATTATAATTACATTTTGCCTGCTTTTGTAGCTTCAGAGGGATAATAGAACTTCCATCCCTTGCTTTCCCAGCTTGTCATACATGGCACCAGTGCCAGCAGCTGCACTTCCCTGTCCATGTGTCCAGGGTTCCTCTGTGAAGGCAGGTTAAACAAGGGCTTGCTTGGTCCAGGTCAAGGGAGAGACAAGTCATGGCCTGCCATTGTAACTACTTCCAGTAAGTGCCATAGCTATTGAGCAAAACCCTAAGCCTATAAACAGCTTAGCCAGAGCTTGAACCATACCAAGGGAGAGAGAAAAAAATGGATGAATTATCCTTCAGAGATGCCTCAATGGGAATTGGGTGTCTCTGTTCCTTTGAGGATGTGTTTCAAAAGCATTCATGGGGCACTGTGAGAAAAACATCACAAAACTTAGTGATACAGCTGACACCCTTATTTGTTGGCTGTGTCACAGTGTTAGGAGGGGAGCTTTAGGAAATCCAGGACATCCCAGCTAGGTATTTATTTAAGATTTTTCTACAGCAAACATCAACTATTCTGGAAAAAAACCAACATGTTAAGCCCTGGTGAGTGGTAGCTGGGAACCCAGCACATTCACAGCTCTTCACTCTTTGGAGGGGTTGGATGAGCAGCTATGCTGCCCTGGAGGTGCTGCACACCTATACTAGTACTGTGCCTGTGGGGCAGAGCTTGGAGCTGCTGTGGATCTGCTGCCCTCTGGACATGCTGGAAAGCCACCCATCTCTTTAAGTCCTTTTCAGTTTTCATTTTAAATCCAGTGTTGGTCTGAGTTCATTTGGTCAGAGATTGACTTTTTTGTTCCTGTGTTTATTTGCCTGTTTGGCTGGCTCAGTACATGTTTCATTTCTCTGGCTACTTTGGCATTTCTTTGAAGTCTGATTAGAGTAAATATGCAAACCACCTTTCCTAGTCGGAAATTCCTTTTAGAAACTCAAGGGTGAGAGTCTGGCTCTGAAGCAGCAAGCTCAGCTTATCTGGGGGTGTGGGCTTGGGGGGTTTGCTGCTGCTTTGTTTGTTGCTACCCCTGAGCCATGCACAAGCCAGGACCCGCAGTGCCTATTCCCATCACGTGCAGACTCCCACATGGAGCCAAGCCACTGTCTGCACCACACAAGTCTTCACAATAGCATCACCTTGGCCACTGAGTAATGAGGGAATGAGCAGCAGCTATGTTGGCAGCCAAGAGAGTACAAGATTGGGATCCAAAGCACAGCTGGCTCCCTGGCTCAGAGCTGGCACAGGCTGTGTTGTTCTGCATGGGCTGGTGAAGAGCGGGTTGCAGTGGCTGCATCCCTGCAGAAGATGAACAAGCATTTCAGTAGACTGTGCCTCTCACTGCCCCAGTCCCCCTCTGCTCACTGAGGAGGCTCCATGCACCCAGACCCTGCATCCCAGGCTGCCATGGAAAGGGCGAGTGTGCTAAGTCACAAGGAATCTTCCATCAGGCTTGGGAAGCCTCTGCTCACATTGTGCATAGACACATTTTGGCATTATTTCTTCCTGCTGCATCCTGGAGCAGCCAAATACTGTGACAGAGAAGAACTTGTAGAAACAAAAGATATTTCTTCCTAAGCCAAGTGCCACTGGAAATGGTTCAGGCTGCAGCAAGCTTTTGCTCTCCTATCTCTATTTGTAATTAAGCTTTTCATTAATACCAGATGAAATTAATGCTCAAAGCTCATTCTCTATTAATGGGGAGAGTGGTTGCTTTTGTGCACGTGTTTAAAGCAGAGTTGTACCTGCTGATCTTGATGAATGGGTCATTTGTGCTGAGTTTTCTCTGAAAATGAGGAAGAAAATACATAGCATCAGTGCTGATAAGGGATGCCGTTATTTTGTGCTCTGTAGCCGTTTCTCCAGGAAGACGTTGCTTCATTTGTATTGCTTTTTTAACCTTATATGCTCAGTGGGCCCAGGCGAGGCTTCTTTCTTCTTGAATTAAATGTAATCAAGCTGAGCAGCGAGGAAGAAATGATGAACGAGGACATCATTTTGGAAAACACATATCTCCTGACTGCTTATCTCAATGACATAAGAGGACTTGAATATAGTATAGAAAATAAATGCAGATGGGAGCACAGCATATCATGCTGGAGCATAATAGCTCAGACCTGGCCAGAAACTATTTATTATTTAGAGTATTGCTCTTGTAATTTATAAAGGTTAATCATTAAAACTTTATTTTTCCTATAGGAAAATGGTTGAAGAGCTCTGACATTTATCATGCTCACAGGAAGAAGGGACCATGGCAATAAAAGGAGCAATCTTGCATAGAGAGGCAGTGCCTGGGCTGACCCACCCAACAGGGCATCACTGGGCTTCCTACCTGCAAGCAGATCCAGTCCTGACCCAGCATGGGAGTCATTTGGGGTAAGGATGGATGAGAGAAAGGTTGTGTGCAAGGAGGTGAGGTGCCAGTGATGCACAAAATGACTCACAAAACTGTAGTTACAGCAAGGAGCAATTGTCCTTCAGGGAGGTCACCACAAAAGTCCTCTTGTTTCATCTCCTGGCCACCCTCCCAGACTGGCAGCAGAAAATCAGAAAGTGTCACAGAGACATGAGGGCAAGAGGAAAAAGAGACTCAAAATAAAACTCCATAAAGTGGAAGAGCAGTGAGGTTGTCTCATCTATTCTAAGGCTACATTTTTAGCCAGGGCGAATTTGTTAATAGCCCTATAAACCAGGTGAATAAGGAGGAGAAGTAAAGGAGCATAGTTGCCAAATAATTTGTTTTCCTCATACTGCAATCTACCACTGAAGTTATTTATTTGTGATGTGACTTTCTTTAAACAGAATTAATCTGATAAAGTCTGGTCATGCTGAGATAAAATAGCCTTTGAGCTGGCTTGTTCAACACAGGTTAGTGTGTAATTGTGGAAACACACAGAGTTTTGTCTGAAGCAGAACAGGCCACTTTGCCATGAAAACAAAGGACCTTCTTTTTGCAGTGATAATCAGATTTCTATAAGAAACAAAATGACTTCACAAATTTGAGTCATCAAGTCATGGCTGTGTTCTCGCAGGGGAAGGCTGCTTATTACAAGAAAAAAGAGTTTGGCACATCCCAGAACAAGTCCAGGGAAAATTTACATTAAGGGAGTATTAAGTTGTGCTGGTTTAGACAAATTTGGAGGAAAATATCCTTTGATGGAAGGCAGATT
The DNA here is from genome assembly GCA_013399225.1 of Rhipidura dahli. NCBI lineage: Eukaryota > Metazoa > Chordata > Aves > Passeriformes > Rhipiduridae > Rhipidura > Rhipidura dahli. The sequence continues at coordinate 138,694 of VXAC01005017.1, read as the reverse complement.
ACAACCACCCCTCCCCCACCAGGCTCAGGAAAAAAAATTTCCTCAGAGGAAAGTGAAAGAGATAAAAAACCTATTTATTTAACAAACACACAGAAAAAGGATAATAATGCTAAACAATAAAACCTCTTGCTGTGGAGAGAAACCTGGGAAGATTTCAGAGTCCTTCTGTAGGTGTAGTCTCTCTCCTCCTCCTTGGAGCTGGGTCATGGGCCAGGGCCATGGTGGGCCAGGGCCATGGTGGTCCAGGGCCTCGATGGAAAATTCTCCTGATTGATTCTGATGTTGAAACAGTCCAGAAGAGAAGGGAAAAACCAAAGTCCCAGGAAAACAAAGTTCAACCCTCCGTCTCCCTCCAGAGAAAAGGAGCCGAAAGCTGGCTGAAAAGCAAGAAGGGTGCTTCCTCCACTCTTGCTACCACAGCAGAAGCAGAGGAGTGTGTATCTGTGTCCTTGAACAACTGCTTTGAAAAGTTTGCTCGGTTTTTTCTTCTCTTCCCCCTCTCAGGCTCCGTTTAAAGGCACAGAAAGGCACGAAATTAATTTCTGGGCATTGAGCAGTGATTGGGGATACACATCATAAAGTCACCCCAAGATGTAAGTATAATTAAAAAAAAAGACAGAAAAGTCAGTGTTTAGAAAATAATGGAGGTATAGCCCAGCTCAACTATGCTCAACTTTAAACAACCCTTGGACTTTGAATATCTGAACTTTGAGACTGGAGACTGTCTTCAGTGCTAATTGAAAAAAGCTCCTGAATGCAGCACAGCACAGTTCTGCAGGGTATTTCACTGCAGAAAAGTCCTGGAATGTCACTGGGATCCCCATGGAGTGGTGCAGCCCAGCCAGCCCTCACCTCATGCAGCCACAAAGATGATGTGACCAATAGCAAGAGGCGAATTCCATCTGCAAGGCCTGGGTGAGATTAACTCTCTTAGTGCTGTAAGACAGTGCTTCTCCCAGAGCAGATGAAGCCTGCAGACATCAATCCTCTCCCAAGTTAAAGGAAAGGTGAAGGCACATGAAAAAAACACCATAAAGACTCCAAAGTCAGTGAAGAAGTGTAGCAGTGCCAGCATTCAAGAAGTGGCGGGGGGTTTTATCTCCAGCATCCGAGGTTTGTCCCAGGTGAGCTAATGCCTATGCATAAGGCTGGATGAATATGCATCAGACTGGAGGTCTCAAGTTCCCCAAAGTCCATGTTTGTCTCCGCTCCTCCCCTGCTGGCTCTGCATTGGCCAGGTGACTCTTCCCCCATCAGCCATTGGCTCGTCTCCCTGTCCGAGGGCTTAAGTGACCTGGGTGAGGGAGGAGCCAGGGTCATTTGGCATTTTCCCTTTTGGTTTGCACTTTGTTTGTTCCTCTGTGAGGAATAAAGTTACTTATCCTAAACAGCAGTGGTCTGTCCGTCTGTTAACCTTATAGCAGCTGCCACCGCTGCTCCTGGAACAGAGCTCCCGAAGCTCAGGGACTAGAGCCAGCCTTTCACCAAATTAGGCTGGCCAGGACTGACTTCTGGTGGAGCTACTGAGGGATGGAGAGAGGTGGCCTCCAGCGAGCCGAAAAGCAACAAAGAAGGAAAAGCTGAGACCCTGAGAGAGGAGAAAGAGGAGATGCTTCAAACCTAGAAGATGAAATTCTGTTGTAAAGCTATGGTGATGCACTATGATACATCAGAATACCCACTGTAATTTCATAAAAGCATGGGGGGTGGAGCATTCAAACCGCAATCATGAGCAAAAGTACTTGTGCTGAAATAAGCTAATGTTGAAGTAGCTGTTGTTTAATGAGAAGCTTGAACAGAGAGAGATTGCTCCCAGGGAAGAAGAAGACCTTTGTTCCCAGAGATGAAGATGTTCCCAGAGATAGGTGAAGGGAACTTTTGCTTCTGAACAGCTCATCCTTAAAATGGTACCCCATTAGCTCAAGACTGAACCCTTGAAAACAGTTGTGGGGAAAGCCGTAAGTCAATGGAAGGGACTTTCACATGCGAGCAGAGAACCATCCCGGGCAGCTACCTTGCCATGACATTGAAGCCACAAGAGAACTGTTTCTTGTGGAGATGTCTCCATTGCATGAGCAAGAGAGACTCGTCTCCCTAAGTGAACTGAAAAAAAATATTATTATAGAGGTGGTAAACTGACTGAAATTTTCAAGAGTTGTTTTTTAACACTGTCAGTGGGAGAAGGGAGAAAGTTGGGGGGAAGAGAAGTGTTCTGAAGTTTTAGTCTGATTCTGACTTCTTGTTTTTCCTTTTTGTTCTGTTAATAAACTTCCTTATATTCTTTTCAGCTTTGTGCCTGCTTGCTTTCTCCTAATTTTTATCTCACAGAAGGAAAATAAGTAAGTAATTAATATTTCGAACCAAACCACTACAAGAGGTGATGGCTGGAGCAGCACTTACTCAGAAAAAAGGTTGTGGAAACATCAAACACAATGAGCTCTTTGCCTCTCAGGTGATGTGTCACAAAGGAGATGGCACAGCATGGGGTGATCCCAATCTGCCACGCCAGGTTCAGTGGTGGCCACTGGCTGTCAGCATTGCCAGCACTGACATTCAGTGCACGGAGATGCCCTGAGAAAGGTCATGGAACCATTAAGGTTGGAAAAGACCTCCAAGTTTGTCCAGTCCAACCCTTGAGCAAATGCTACCATTCCCACTATACCATATTGTGTAGTGCCACATCTACTAATATTCTGGCCACTTCCAGGTCTGATGACTCCACGACTTCCCCAAGGAGCCTTCTGTTGCCTTCTCCCTGCCTCTCTTCCCAGCTGTAACTTGGGAATAGAGGTAGTGCCTGCAAATTGAAGTTGGGCGGGGGATACTTTCAGCCGTATTTATTTTGAAGACTACTGTGTGATAATATCACAGATCACACAATAAATGGCAAAACATTCTGTGTGACAAAAGGGAACCTCTGGCCTGTAAAACAACCCTTTTTGGAAGTGCCATAGAAACTTGTCAATGCTCATCCTTTAAAGGCAGCTGCTGCATAGGCCAAGGGCTCCTCACAGGCAGAAAAAAACCAATGTCTGTGAGGTGAGAAAGTGTGAAGGGGAAATAGTCTTCCCCTCCATATTTGCACACTGGTCTTTAAATTGCATCATATAAATCAGCCCCACCAACTAAATGTGGCGTGTTCTGAAATATTGTATTTGCTTTGGATCAGTTCACGACCAGATTGCTTTTATTTTGTTTCATAAGAAATTGAGATTGGAGATGTATGGACATGTTACCCTTTATGTCTGCATCTGCCGCCCTGGCAGGAGAAAAATGGTTGCTTTGGTTTTGCAAACATTCTCCACTTATTTTCCTAAAATGGTTTGGATGAAATACTGTTGGTTCATATGATTAGCTGAAATAATAAACTGTAAAGGGTTTGTTTTTGTCTCCTTTTGGAAGGAAACCTACTGCAGTGAGCTCAGCACCCTATAGTGCAGATGGCACAACCTGTAATGCCATGATGTGAGCCCTTTGAGGTGGATCATAGCCTGCTCCCAGCCCTAATGATGTTCCTGTGCGGAGGGACCTGAATTCCCACTGTTCTGTCTCTGCTATGGCCATGGGTTGTCCTTTCAGCTCTTGCAAAGGCAGTACTGCTGGGATGGATGGGATATCCCAGCAGAAAGGGTGTTTCCAGGAAGGCAAAGGCAGCTGCATAAGAGCACAGTATGTTCCTACATGCCAGACATGCCACCTTAGGTTCACTTTCTTCCTTTCTTACCAGCATCCTTACCCAGACAGACCAAAAACTGACTTCAGTGAGTGCCAAAGGACAAACTTCTGATGCACAGAAAGGCAGAAAGGGGTCATGTTCCCAGTGTGCAACTGTTCATGAGCAGGAGAGCCCTGCACCAGATCCAAGAGAGTGGGCCAGAAATTCCTGGTATTTCAATGGGCAATTCGGTTCTCTCCTTAATCCTTCTTTCAGCCCTTGAAGGAGCTTGGTGATTTTATCACTCCCCTCAGGAGGAGGGTTGGGTGCACTGGGCACATTTGCATGTGTTCCTTGGGGCATCTGCAGTCTTCACACTGCAGCATCTGCTGATCCGGGGGAGTAAACAGAGGGTTTTCTGTGACACATACAAAACTCTTCTGCTTACATTGCCCATGTGTACTAGAAGAAAGCAAGTAACCATTTAAGCAACAAATGCTGCAAACTACTAAAATTTAATTTTGAGTCAGCTTTGGAAAAGATATGTGGGGTTTTTTAAATGCCTTTGAACTTGATAGTACCAATTTTTATCCCTGGCCTCTATAGCAACCCTGCCTCCTATCCCACTTCTCAGCATGCCCTCCCCCTGTGCAATAACCTCTGCTCCTTCATCCTGTATGAGTTGTGTACACTTGGATAGTGGATAAATCACCATAACAGCTGTTGTCTTCAAGGTTTATTAATGCTTTCCAACTGAATTCCTGTTTTCCTGCTAATAACCCTATCAGTGGAACACTTTTCTGGACACACAATTATTCATGTGGCAAACTTGCCACCCAAATGCTGGCGGGAAATTAGTAAGCCTTGCATCCAACTGGAAGCAAGTCATTTTTAATTTCTGCAATGGGCTTGAAGCTGGGATTGTTTCACTGCTGGTCTGTCTTAAAGCAATGCTTAGGAAGGAAGAGCAGCTGATGTTTGTGGAGGGATGAGAATGGAACAGGTGCTACCCAGAGGGATTTGTTTGGCCCCACAGTTCTTATTAGCTTGGAAGGGGGCAAGCAGAAAGTGAGGGTTTGGCCTAGCTGCTGCTGGTAGGAATGACAAACAGCTCTGAAGAAATAAACATGTCATGGTGCTGGAACAATGAAATTCCTATATGGCTTGTGTGGGTCAGAATCTTTGGCAAAAATGGGCTGGGCAAAGCCACAAACATAAATGCCTCTGCAGCAGCAGTGAGGAGTTTGGCAGTAGAGAAAGCCAGACTGGGTTTATTTCTGCTCCCCTTGTTTAAACAAAGCTGCAGGTATCATTTCAGTAGCTCAGCTAATAGCTGCTACCTGTCCCCAGCAGTCCTCTCTAGTTTTTGGTAGGTAGGCAATGCCCAGGATTAGATACCACTGCTGGACACAGCTCCAGTTCCCTGTAGTAGAGATAGAGATAGTATCTGGTCTTTTGCATTGTTATGCTTTGTCATTTTAGTGTATATTATATTTGGCACTCAGAATAGTTGGCCAAGCTGGGATTCATCTCACTGCTTCAAAACAGTGCAGCTTGGCAGTTCCGTTTATCTTTTACAGATTTGTTTTAATGGAAGCTAGAATTTGAGAAGTTTAAAAATTAAAAGGAAGAGTGGGATTGCTGTAAACTATGGATTTAACTCATGGCTTTCTTTTTTTTCTTACATTTTCTTTATTGGTTCTAGGCACGATAACAGAGTTATCAATACAGGCAGTGTCAGTGGTTTTATGCTAACTGTAAAAATACCCTGAACAATTTATGCTGAAGAAGCCAGCACCTCTCTCAAATGCAGCATTGTTGGGGCCAACATATTCCTCTTCCAAACAACTGAATATTGAAAAGAATGCAAAACACACTGAAAAAGCAGAACTTGTCAATCATCCCTTGGCAGCTCTCAGCACTGGAAAGGATAGATGAAGAAGTCAGACATGGCCATCTACGTTTAGTCACTTGCATGCCAAGCTTAGAGGTAACTCCTTGGGAGATGGGATACAAAGTTTTCTCTGGGATATGCTGTAAATGTCTGTGGCTCTGCAGCTGAATGGACATACTGCTCTGCTGCAGGACATAGCAAGGCCATTGCCAGCATGTGCTTGACAAAGTCCATGGCAGGATGCAAGGAGACAGGAGTCCTGTGAGCCCTGCCAGGGCCACTCAACAGCAGTGGGATACCTACAGCTGATGCAGGAGCTGCATGCAAGTTCATCCTTGGAGGGCCAGGCATTCTTGGTGCTACACTGCATCCCTGACTATGGCTTCTGAGGAACTGTGTGTGCTGGACCTGATCCCATCCTGCATGAGGATTTAGGGAGTGGTAGCTTTGGCTCTTCACAAGCAGGGCTTACACTGAGCCAGGTGTCTGTGGCAGCAAGGGGCTGCTGGCAGTGGTTTCCACCTTTCTGCCCCTCACACACATTATGCCAGAGAGTTCTTGCAGAGCTTCAATGACCCACCCTCTTCCTCATCCCTCTCCTCCAGCATGAGCAATGCATGACAAATGGAGAGCCATACACGCATGGGTACAATCCTGGCTGTTCCACAGTCAGCAGAGTGTGCCCGTCAACCCACTGGAGTCACTTTAAACTGCTTTTATTCTATTTGTTTCATTATGCTGTTATGGCTCTCCTCAGATGCAGTGCTAATTAACTCAATCCCATCCTTGCAAGTCCTGGCTCCCACATCATCTCCAGGGTTTCTAGTCCAGGGAACTATAACGGATCATTTACCCCAGGGGCTTTAAATGGATGGCTCTTCCATGATGGAGCTGTAGACAGAAGGAGTCATAATTGCAGAGGTGCTTTCAAATTTCTAGCTCGGTGTGCAGCATCAAAATTTGTATAGATTTTAAATAATTCATCACTGGGCTTTGGTATATTTAGCCATTCAAATTAAGAATCTAAAATTTTGTTCTGCAGAGAGCTGATATGTGTCATTGTCAGAGGTTAGCTCTGCCGCCTGTGTCCATGCAGAGGAGTTCGGGCAAATTAAGTCAGGAGATGTGACTGGCAGCAAAAGATACAGCAAAATCGGTGACACATATTAATGCCATGAGGGCATCCAGGCAGCTGTGGGCTGGGTGATGATGGCACATTTTTCAGCAGGATACACACTGCCGAGGTGTTGGGAAACTTAATTAGCAAGGAGCACTGCCTGGGATATCAGATTATAGCCATTTGCATGGTCTAGGTAAGGTCTTTAGACTTCAACACATGGGCTACCAGCACCTCGGGACCATCTTCATCTGTTGCCTCGTGTTCTGTATCTGGATTGCAAAACACTGGAGGCGGGGAGATGTTCTTTGCTGTGTCCTGTGACTGTAGCAAAGGCAAGTGGGTGCTCGTACCTGTTAGCAGACACGGCAGCAGTGCTGGATTCAGACTCACAGCTGGCAGAGACCTGAGGTTTGGCAGACTCCCAAACCCACCATGGCAGTGCTGAGTCCCCCTGCAAAGGAGTGGTTTAGAAACAGGGACCCATAACTTCATTTTATATCTTCATGACCTCTGGCCTGTCCCCCTTTCTTGACTCACTGGAAGTCTTTGAAAAGGGGTTCCAGTAGAGATCACTCGGGAGGGGTCTGTGTGCAGCATCTCCCAGACAATGAGATCTGCTCAGGGTGTCCAAAGTTATTGCAGCCACAAAGCACAGTGGAGCCTTTTGTCCACAGGACAGTCTGTTTCGGGGAAATGCTGCTGTTCAGGAGGGGGTTGATTCTACAATGTCTCAACACCAATTCACCTTGACAGGAGAGAGCAGGAAGCATGCTGCACCTTTCCCTAGGATCTCAGAGCACGCACAGTGTTAAAGCCTTTTTTCTACCTCCTATTTTTATGCATTACAGTCACATTATAAAGAAGTCCTGCAGAACATTAAATTACTTACTTCACAATTATAATCATATTTGTATATCTATAAGTAGGTCACCAGTCTCTTAGGTTAATCAATTATAATGGCATTCACACCGGTTTCTTTCATAAATCACTGACTTTTAGTGTATCCACTGGGATAATGGAGGAAAACCATCTAATTTTGATCTAAGTAGACTGAAATGTGAATGTGCATAATTTGCTCTTACAAAGCATATCTAATGTTCTCTACATCTGTATTTATTTGTGCTGTTTCATGCTGCATATCATTTAAGTGGCAAAAAAATACAGAGGCTGCTGCACTTAAAGTTAAATGACCCAGAGTAATACAATTTATCTGCATTTATTTTACATTGTTCATCATGAAAGATATTTTAATAAACCAGTTCTGATGCCTGGTGCACTCATTACCAATCACACTGAAATTTGAATCCTGACAGCAAGATTGTTTGGTGTGCCACAAGAATATTTTGGGAAGCTGTTTTGCCATGTGAACTAGGAAGTTAAGTGGAAAGGGAGGGCTTTAGTCAGGCTGGAGGCTGAGAAAGCTTTAGGACATAGCTGGAGGCCACCAAAAAGTGGGCATCTGCTGAGACACTGAGGCTGTAGCTGCTTTAATGCCTGCCCAAGCTGCAGTTTTCAGACCACTCAGTGAACGGGACAAATCATAACTGAATGGTTTCTCTTTTCTGCCTGCTTAGCATGGGTACCTCAGCATTGCTGTTGGAGATTATGTGTGGAGAGTTTTGTGCCCTGCTCAGTGTTGTCCTGAGCAGGCTTTGCTTAGCTGGGTCAAAGGGACTGGGATGTATGTTGTGAAGTACAGACCAAGACCTAGACCTGTGCTACCTGAACTGACTGACCCCAGTTTGACTTAAGAAACTGGAGAGGAGGGAGATTTCTGGGGCTTGGGATGCCCTGCAAGGTTCTGGCTGATGTGCCTTGGGCGAGTTTAGGTTGGTGAAGGAGTGAGCTAAGAGCACCCTACACCTACCTGCAGAAATGATGGAGCCAAACTCTTCTTGGTAAAGGGAAATGATGTGACAAGGATCAACAGCAGCTTGGGAGACTCAAACTGGAGACCAGGAAAACTTCTCTGTGAGACAGATGCATGGTCATCCAGTGGGATTGTGGCATCTGCAGCCTGGACAGTTTTCATGCTCTGGCTAGACAAAGCCATGGCCAAGCTTATTTAGTGCTGGGGATAACCCTGTTTTGAGGAGGAGGCTGCATGAGAGGCTCTTCCCACCAGCATTGCGGTGATCCCATGCTTCAAGATCCCTGAAAGGGAATTCAAGATGGGTGACACAATGGGATATGAACCCTTGTCTTCATAGCAAATACACCTTGAGTTTTGATATCACCTCAGTAAGAGATAGAACTCTGCAGGCAGTTGGGGCAGGGAGGTAGAGGGTCTGGTCAGCAGAAACCCTGCCTCAAGCATGGTGGAAAACTCATAGCAAGCAAACTCTGAGTGATGAGCTCAGATATCTTGCCTGGATGCAAACCATTGTTCTCTATCCTGCCCCTCTTGGAGCAAATGTAAAGCAAACCAGCTTTGGCTTTCTGTCTGCAGGAATATCTGCCTAAGCATTCCTTTGGCTGTCAGCCTGGAAAATGCCAGTGTTGGAGAGGTGGCAATGCAGGGACTGCGCCCTGAACAAAACCAGTGTGTGAATTAAATGCAGAAAGGGCTGCTGGGCTTCACCTTGGGCAGAGTCACCAATTACCCTGGAAATGAGTTACTGGTTAGGAAATGGATTCTGCTTAAGCACTGTCTGTTTTGCAGCTGTGGAGCAACTTTGTGTTGATTTCCAAACAGGACCTGAAAGAGCAGGAATGCCTGAGCTCAGCTTTGTGAGATGGTAACTCCACTGGTCTTCCCCATCTTGCAGCAGCTCCCTAACCCAGTACTGGGAGCTGCAGGTTTGCTCTGGGCATGCTGGGCCTTATGGCTCACTGCCATGCTGACAGCTCCACGTCCCCACAGACCCACATGATTCCCTGCTAGCTAACAGGGCTGCTGTCAACCCTTAATCCCAAAGCAACTCATGAAGGCGAGCTGACAATAGAGCCCAACCTTTTACTAAAACTCTCCATCTTTTCAGAAGAAGCATCTACCTGAGGAATAATCAGTGTTTTCAAATCCTCTTCTGAGTGTCTTTGTGTTTTGCAAAAAAAACCAAAAAACAAAACAATAACAACACCAAAAAAACAAAACAAAACAAAAACAACCCCAAAAAGCCCAAGAATTTTTATACCTGAATTGTTTTCTGCTTTCCTTATGGAAAAATAGCAATTTTTATCCAAGGGATTTCTGTGTGTGGAGCTGTTTAATTTTGACAGAAGGTTGCTTGGTTTTTTTAAATCTGAAATTGTTTAGCAAAAAAATGCTCTGGCTTTTGTAGCTTGACCAGTTGGAAGGTCTGGCTCTTTATTAATGTAATAATTTACACATTTGTTGTGGTAGTAGCAGAGCCCTTGGCCCATCCACGTCAGCCTCAGGTATTGTAGAGGTTCTCGTGCAGATTTGGCGACCGTGTCTGCGATGAATGGGATGAGGATGGCTCTGGAGAAGCATTTATGAGGATCTATGTGTGTCGGACTCCTATTTTAGAATGGAAATGTGTCACTACTTCATAAATACTCTTGAGTGATTTATGTTCACCAGTTTGGGTGCCTTAGCCCCAGGAGTAGATAAACTGTGGTTTAACGTGTCATTTACACTTTCAGTAAGTCTTTGGAAAGCAGTGGATGGAAAGTCCTGGAGGGAAGCTGACTCCTGATGGTATGGATAACCAGTGGGAAGGGTTCTGCTAGATCTCAGGTCCTACTCTGCACAAGGCCCTGTAAGAACTGTTGAAAAGCAACTTCTTAAAATGTTTTATATCTCTGTAGATGAGTTTAATCCCTTTCTATTTCTATGGGAGTTTAGAAGTCCTACATGTTTGAAATGACAGCAGATGACACAATAGAAGGCTTAGCTGAGTTTTAAGTATGCAAATGACCTAAATTAATTAACAGTAATCTCTTTTAAATGTATGGCAGAGTTATACCAGTTTAGTCTATAGAAAGATTCTTTGGGACTTAATAGTGAATTGGGAGGAATTAATTATGTAATAACCCATGGTTAAGCAGATGATATCAGGAAGTCGGTGCGTAGGGTTTGGATTTGCCATTTTCCAGCAAGGATCCTTTTGTGTTTGTCAGTCTACAGTAGTGTCTATGAGGGTGCCTATAGTCCCTGAAATTCCCATGTGGATCATGGGTGTAATAGCCCATCCTTCACTAAAGAAGAACTATTATAGCATAAAGCTTGCAGGCTCAGAGCAGGTTTAGTTGAAAGGGAGAACTGAGTATTTTGTTAAGAATGGATAGTTGACTTAGTACCTTATAAGCACCTATCTAAGCCCTGTTGAATTAATGAAACACAATTTAAAGCAAAAAGAATTGGTACTAACCAAGCCATTGTGATATTAGCTCTTTTAATTATGCAATAAGATAATGTCCACCAGATTAAAATATTAATTAGCTTAATTTAGAAATAGAAAAAGTGTTAGATTTCTAGTTCTGGAATACTAAAATGACCTCAAGGAGGGAAAGAAATTGAAAATCATTTGAGCACTGTGTGTGTGCTCACGTCTGTTGTTTTCTGAAAGACGTCAGCAAATCCCAGTGGGCTTGGGCTCCTGGCTTTGCTAGCAAGAACCTGTTTGTGGAGCTTAGGAGAGCTTGGGGAGCTCTGGGAGCAGGGGCAGTGCACAGGGGTGCTCAGCACTCATTTTTAGCCCCAAGTGCCACAGTCCCTCTGGCTCTGCTTTCAGAAGGCAGAAACGTGCTGGTTATAATAGGGACTTTTGTTCGTTTTGTTTTCTTTTTCCTCTTTCCTCTTCCCTAGTCACAGATTTAAGGACCAAAACAGACCATTAAATCCAGCTAATTTCACATCCTGCATGACAAAGGCCATCCCACCCATCCCCTAATTCTTTAATACCATGGCTGACCATGACTATGTGATTATATACCCTCCCGCAAATGCACTGGGAGCCTCTGTGTGCTTCAGGCATGGAGTGGGAGCCCCATGAAAACACTCAGCCTTGATTTAAAGACTTAAAGTGGCAGATGATTTATCACACTCCTCATGAAACCACTCCAATGTATAATTAACATTACAGTAAAATAAGTCATTGGGGCTGAAAGCATGGGGACCTATAACATGCAGAGTGCTCAGTGTGCAACTGTGTTTGATTATGAGGAAGGAATCCAACAAATCGCTTTAATGTTTTTTCAGGAAAGAAACAAATATGTTTGAACCATTGGCACAGCATAGACGCTCTCCAGCCCACCTCTTGAAAGGGCTAGAGGTTTGTTAAGGAAGTTTTGAGGAGATGAAGTAATAAAGAAAAGAGTGTTTCATGATGCAAGGTCGAGTGGAAAAAATTTTGGAAGGGTTTGGCCAGCTTCTAGTCCCATGGGGAAAGGAGGAGTAATTTGTCTGTAGTGTGTTTCCCTTTTGGAAGGTCAAAGCCATTCCATACAATTGCAAAGCAGCATAAGAGAGAAAAACTTATTCTTCTGTCAAAAATGGAGGAAGGGAGGAAGTCCCAAACACTACATTTCATCAAAGCCCCGAAGGTAAAAATGATCTGCTGGCTTGAAATTTATCTTAATGATCAAAATCCAACCAATGAAACAGGGTGCAGATGAAAGTGACAGATGAAATAATTTGAAGTTTGATTCTTTGCATGAAAGAAAATAATATTTTTGGTTAGTTATTTTTCTTCTGGTTGTTACAGTGTTCGGCATAGTGTCCCAGCCAGATTAATGTATCCTAAGTCTCTCAAAAATTCAGAGTTAGAGGGAACTCTTGGAAAAGTGTTATATCACTTGGGATCTAGGCAGGTCCATAAAAGCTCTGTGCAGTAGGAGGACACATATACTTGTAGGGAATCTCCTAAATTTTGGTGCTGAGAAGTGCTGTCGTCCACCCCTTAGCATGCAAGGCCAACACTATGTGTTTCTTATCTTTAATAGGGAAAGAAGAGCAGGAAAATGATTGGAGCTAGCCCCATGCATTATAAAAATATCATCAATTCATCATCTCTTTGGACAGGTAATTCTTGCACAGTAATCTAGTGCACATCTGTGAGTAACAGTGTGCACACACAGCAGTGGAACCTGTCCCTGTGTTGGAGTGAGGGAGATTCCCCTTCTGTTATTTTCTCTTGAGGAATTTTCTTCCCATATATGTTGTCGGGGTGAATTAATTGAGAATTGCTGGGTGCTTAAGAAAAACAGAAGAGCTGGCCATGGAGGGAGGGGTCAAAGGGGCTACTCTCTTCTCACCTGGGGGTTAGGGTACACCTCGGGTGAGGTAGTGCTCTCAGAGTGGAGAGACAGAGAGCTGCTACTGTGGTGGAAAGAACTCCTCAGCACTGCTGGCTTCTGTTTTTTGGCTGCCTTCTTTCTATGGTGAGTGGAGCTTGCTCACTGGGTGCCTGCTGCACTGGGACCCTACCACTAAGATTTACTAAAAGAGGGTCCTGTTCACCATCTGCTCGGATGCCTCAGGAAAAAACTTCTGGGATTCCCAAGCCCACCTTTTCCTGCCCTGCTGGGAGCCAGGCTCCAGCCGCCCTGCCCCTGTCGTTGCTCTGAGGCTTTGCTGCACTGTAGCCCTGCACGCCCTGAAACCTTCCGGGGCTCGGGGCTCCTGCTGCTCCGGAGTTTGATACATCTCGTCTGCCACCCAGGATTTGTGCTCGTCCCTGCTGTTCCAGCCTGCTGCTCCTGAGGGTTCTGCTGGACACCGGGACCAGCTGCCCAGGGGGTTTGTGAGGCCTTTGTTCCGTCCCTGCCCGGGACCCCGAGCCGCCATTGCCGCGTGAGGGCCGAGCTCGCTGCGGAGCGCCCCCTGCCGGCGCGGGGGAACCATCGCACCCGCCCTGCCCAGCCGGGAGCCACCGGCGCCCCTGCCGGCTGTGAGCGGAACTGCACCGAAGGGGAAAGGGCCTGGCGGCCGAGAAGGCTGCACTGGGGGTGTGGGTCTGTTTGCTGTTACTGCCATAGTTACTGCTGTTTGTTTGCCTTGTTATACATACATACATACATACATATATATATGTAAAAAACTGTTATTCCTATTCCTCATATCTTTGCCTGAAAGCCCCTTAATTTCAAAATTACAATAATTTGGAGGGAAGGGGGTTGCATTTTTCCATTTCAGGGGAGGCTCCTGCCTTCCTTGACAGACACCTGTCTTTCAAACCAAGACACCCTCTGACAGGGCAGGAAACAGCATTGACCCCCTCTCCTCTGCCCACTTAATTTCTGGTTATATCAATGAGCAAAGGTTCAAGACACAGAGGAGGTACTCTGGTGGCTTCTCTGATTTAAGTAGTGTTGGACTAGATGCTATAGTACACATGACAAGTGTTTGACTATGCAGCAGCCCTCAGCCTGGGGGATGAAGAACTCACACTGTCATCAGACAGGCAAGGGGATGTTGAGGCTGTGGTGGGCTTGCTGCTGGTCCCCAGCCATCCCTTTCATGGATTCAGCATTACCAAAGCACTGAGCAGGGGGCTGAGACCAGGATGAGCAGCCTGTGCTGCTCAGTCCTCGCTGGGTTGAGCGGTGCTCACAGCATGGAGCAGGAACCCACATCCACCTCCTGTCCAAGGCAAGGAAGGAAGGCTCTGGCCAGGGAACACAATCTGCACATGCACTCCCTGCCCCGTGGTTCTGTGTCAGCTGGGAACAGAAGTAAGGGATAGCAAGGAAATTCTTTGGATGTAATCCAGCAGCAGATTAAAACAGCAGCTACTATTTTGATCCAGTGAAGTGGCAGCTCAGGCACATGGCAGCATCTCCGCAAAGACGGATTCCAAGGACCTGTGACTGTGGTAATGCAAACACAGGACTGGCCCAGGGTGCCTGGGGAAAGCTGGCCCAGGCCAAGGTGGTAGAATTTAGGATCAGGAGGTATAAATTCACACTGCCCCAGTTCGCTGTGAGTTATTGCAAAAGTGCTGTAATGCTATGAACCCTGAGTGTTTTTTGGAAAGCACAAGAAATTGCTGTACTCTATATCTGTTATTTACATCCAGTCCAGCTGGAGATTTTCTACTGAATTATGTTGCAGTGAAATTTTAAATGTTTGATTATATTTTTGTTTTCTTTCCCAGAAGTTTCAGCGTAATATGACACAAATATTCTGTTTTCCTGTGGACTCATGGCAGCAGTGTGTGTGTGTGGGATGGGCTATGGAGGTAAAGGAGCTTTTTCTTTTTTTAGGAGCCTTTTTACACATAACTGTAATGTGAAACTCCTGCTTTGTCCCTAATTTTCTGTTTTATAGGGGGATGTTTCCTGTAGGCCTTTAGTAGCTGGCAGAAATAGATTTGAAGTAAAAGAAAGAAAATTTATCTTTTCATCTTCAGAAACTGTGAATTATTTATTTGCTATTCCTGGTAAATCTGCCATTGCAAAACCTCACCGTGAAATGAGCATTTCTTTTGTTTCACTGGACTATGGGATCACTTCCTGAAGATTCATCAGCTCTACTGCTGGAAAGAGCTGTCCTCAAAGCTTCTTTTATTATTATTATTTGGTAATCATTTGAGATTCTTTTTGCTTCACCTTCATTTATTCTTCTGTTCATTTTAAAAACTAGGTAATTGCATGAAGTCATCTGAAATTTAAAACCTCTTCCTGAGAGGTTTTTTTTTTCGCTCCTGCATCTGATCCTCTGTCACACAGGTTAATTCCATAACACTGTGTTGCCCAAATTCAGCATCAATTTCAACAAGCAAATATTTATACAGCATCCAAGATGCAGTCTGTACACAGAATGACACCAATTAAGTTAAATTGATACCAGCTACTCTAGGATTGAAGAGTGTCTGGGCAAAAGGTGGTACCAGTTTAACTAAATCCATTTCAAAACCAATATTGTTAAACTGGAATAATTTCACTGTGAAGGGCGATGTCTTGAGTGCCTTTGGACAAAATCCCACTGCTTTCACTCTACCTGTTGAGATAGCATGAGGTAATATTATGTCTTTTCTCACTGTTCTTTCAGGGCCATGTGAAGTGGTTTCCCCCTGAGTTTTAGGAAGATTCAACAAATATTTGTATGAGTCTTTTAACAGCCTTTTTCTTCAGTGTAAAACCACTGTTGAAGATCACTGTACATTATCTTAGTCTCTTACCTCCCTTAATCAGGCAAATGCTGCAGGTTTTGTCCTGAACTAGATCAGATATAATGCAGTTTTGCGTTATATATCTTCCAAGTGGGCACAAAGTGTCCCTTCAACCATATGGTCTGCAGCTCTGGGCTTTCTTGGCTCACACCCTTTCTAATTCCTCCTAATCTGCTCATAAGCACCTCCAAAAGGGTTCTTCACACACCTCACCAGTATTCTCTTTCAATGCCTGGTTGCTCTTTGGATCTAATGCCAGATGGCACTAATATACCCATCACTGCAATTATCCAGACAAGCAAGCAGTGGCAGGAGCGATGCCAACTTCTCCCTTTTCCCACTGATTCAGAGGCATACTTGAAAGAGCCCTTTCGTCCCCATGGATCCTGTTTCCTGAAGTTGTCCCAAGCTGTCCTCATCAAAAAGGAATTTGATGTTTCAGCAGTTTCTCAGCCAGTTTCATGCTGGGAAATAATCAGTGGTGATAGGGCTGTATCATTTATTCACCTTCCAACTGTTGCCCAGACACTTGGTGCATGGCCAGGTGTCAGTTCCACATCAGGTCCTCCTTTAAAATCTTTCAAAGGACCAAGATCTATGTGTGAATGGAAATACTGCTGATACCTTGTAAATTGAAAGCTAGCCTGCTTTCTGTCTGGCTCCAAGTGATGGTGCAAATCCAAGATTTGCTGCAGTGAGCAGCCTGAACAAAAATTTCTGATGCCATGTGTTGGGAAGGAGGTACTCCTGAAAGCTTCCTGCACCTAGCAAGTTCTGTGCAAATACCTCCTGCCAAGTCCATCTTCCCATGTGGCATTTTGACAAAGTTTATTTAGCAATCAGTCTGAAGCAAAATGAAACTGTAAGGGAATATCTTGCAATGATCTTGCAAGGTGGGTCCCTTGAGTATCCAGGTCTTTGGCTCAAACTTTTAAAAGCTGCTGCACTTTTAAAAGTTTACTACACACCAAAGAGCTTTGGGCAATGTTTGTATTCAGGGAGGCAAGATCTGTAAGTAGAGATAAATGCAAGATCAGTTCAAAAGCTGGAAAAAACAGAGCTTTTTTGAACACCTCAGCCTCTCCAAGACCCATCTCCTAATATGAAGCAAGATGTTACACTTGGATCAAATGTGCTTGGTTTTAGGAATGAGCAGCAGTGATGCCATAGTGACAAGAAGCAAGGCTTTGATGCCCACATCACAAAGAGTATGCAAACTTGTATTATTCCTTTGATTAGCTCCTCTCTGATATGTCAAGTCCATGAATAATCAAGCCTCATTTTCTAATTAGTTTTACTCATCACCCCACTGCTGCATGTCTTTGCTCATTTGCATAACTTTTTTCTAGATAAGGGCCTTATTCTGTGAGGTGCTAGCAGGGCTTCCATGTCTCTCCCAACAAAGCATTTCTTTGGACCTTTCCCAGTTATTTCCTTGCTCTTGGCCTTGCTCCTCCTCCCATGCAATGACCATGTCATTGCTCTGTGCTTTTCCAGTCATTTTAAGACTTGTTTCCTCAGGGAGCAGAGTGGTGTCTTCAACGCTCTCTGTTTCCTGGTAATACCTTTTGGCTCCATAATCCAGTTTTACCCAGTCTCAAAGGAGAAGTAAAATTATCAAAGTTGTTGGTTTGCACATCTTACAGAAGTCGTGGGAGAGAGCAGTGGGGACAGCAGCAGCAGTTGGGGACAAGGCTGGAACATCCACTTCATCACTTTGAGGACCAATGATGGGGAAAGTGGTTTTCAATGCCCTGGCCACAAACCTTTTTAGCCATCAGCTATTCCAGACAAGATAGACAATTCCATAAAGGAAAGCTGTGGCAGTTAGGCTGGTGATGACTGTGTTTGTTATTTTAATAAATATGCTATTTTCATGACACATGAGGGTTTTCTGTACTTATTTCATCTATCTTCTCCCCCTTCCTGCACAGGAACTACATGATGAATCACATTACAAGGAGATAAAGCAAACTTAATGGCTCGTTTGCATTTCTTTTAATCAAGTTATTCTAATTGTGCTATTGTGCAAATAATTCCCCTCTCACCTGAAAAAGATTTCATCCTCCCAGCAGCTGTGGATGCCTCAGCAGCTGGGATTATCCCAGCCCTGGCCAGGGCTGCCACAGTCCAGACCTGCTGCTCTGTCCAGGGGGTTCAAGCTGGCTGCAATCCTGCTCTTACCTGTGCCAAACAGTGGACACTGGGATCTACTCAGGCAGAACTGATATGAAATCTTGTTCCTTTTAATAAGCTGGAGGCCTTAATGCCTAGTAAAGCTCTGTTTTACACACCAAGAGCCTGCTTCTCTCAAAGCCGATGTGTATTTTTGTTGGAGCCAAGCAGTCACCATTTGTCAGCCGAATGCAGAAGGTGAAATTCACATGCTGTGGAAACAAAAGGTTTCAGGAAGTACACAGGGATGTGATAATCAGCCCCAACTGATGAGCTAACAACAGTTTCCTAAAGCAGTGAAGATCAATTTAGGGCTTGAGGCACAAGATGTTTTATTGATCTGTCTCTGGGCAAACACTCGGTACCTTTGCATACAAACCCCTGATTTTCTGAACATTCCCGTGGGTAATAAGAGAGGGTCAGCCCAAAATGAGATCCTTCACCAGCTCAGCTTGGCCATGCTGGAGGGAGGCAGCTGCTGACAGGGTGGGTGCAGAAGGGACCAGCCAGTGGCAGAGGACACTTGTAGGTGGAAGAGGAGCAGTGGCCATACCCATGGGCTCATCTGGACATGACCATGCACTGACACAGGGGGTGAGGGCCCATATGCCAGCAGCAAAGGGTCGTGTGTGGGGAGTGGGAAGAGGGGTTGTGTTTGGGGTCTCTGGGGATGCTGTGTAGAGAAAGAGGCAGAGAATTTTTTCACTGATGTTACTAAGCACTGAGTGGTTTTGCTTGACCTCTTAACTTAAATCAGCTGTGCTGCCAGCCATCAAATCTTGTCCGTGTTGTGAAACTTTAACAGCTCTGCTCTGTCCTACTTTTATCTAGTTTGGGGCAATTTTCATTTGCCTAAGAAAACGTTTTGGGTCCCTGGATCAAAGCTCAAGAGCATCATTTACATACTGTGAGTGAGAAGGTAGCAGACTGGAGACCATCACTCATTACTGAAAGGATGATCATTGTTTGTTTAGCCCATTCCAAAATAATGGTTCTGCTTGGAACACCAACCCACATGCATCATATCTTTTATAGTATATATTAATTTAGTGTAGACATTAGGGCACTTTAATTAGCATTCCAGATTGGTTTTAACCCAGTACACATCTTTGTTATTTCATAATGTAAAATAAATAAAACTGGGGGCAGGCATTTTTTTTTATATGAACAACTGTGAGAGAGTGATGGATATAAAGCACAGAAACAACTTTATAATTTTAAGCCTTGAATTTCAGAACACAGAGTTTTTATTAAATGGTGTCATCCATTCATTTTGGAGATCCAAATGGAAGCAAATTAACTCAGTAGTCCTCAAGCCTAGAATCTTTGTGATAAAATTGCCTATTATTGTGAGTGTAAATGTTTTCAAAATATTATGGACAACTGGAAAAAGTAAGAAAGACAGGAGAGGTTGCTCAAGGATGAAAACCATAAAGACATCTCCTCCAAACACCACATGTACCTGCGGAAATTATTTAGAGAGAATTGCTTGAGAGGAATCAAAAAATGAGGCAAGCCATTTTTTTTCTTTTTATGACAAATAAAGGTCTGGGAGAGTGTTTACAAATTATTTTATTTGCTGCCTGCTGTGCATATTAGAAAATTCTGCTCTAGGCTGATTGGCCAGGCAGAGTAACAGAGGCATCACAAGGGACAGGGAAGCAAAGCTGAGGTGCTGCAGTGGGAAGATGTTCAGACATTTCCAGCCTTACCTGAGATTGGGGGTTCCTGAAATGCAGCACCTCTGTGGAACATCAGTTAAATATTGGAGCACATCAGTCAAATGTGGTGGGGGTGGTCAAACCCTTGGTTCTGTCCTGGCTGCTTTTCCATGAAGGACAGGACTGTGGGGATGGGGTGAAAAACCTCCTTCAGCCATAAACCTTTGCTTTTTTCTTGCAAGGCTGCAGTTCTCAAACAGATTAATTGCCACAACATCAGTTACACCAGGAGGGAAAGGAAAGCCTCAGGCTCACTGGCTGTGTTGTGCCAGGTCTCAGCACGGGGCAGGTGGGTGTCCCTGTGGAATGGCACCAGGTGAACAGGAGATGAGCACCCGTGTGCTCCCACCCACAGGCCTCATTGAACAGCCACCAGAAGCTGGAGGGCTAAACATCATTTGCATATAAACATACACAGAACTGTAATCAGAGATAAATCCACAGAGTCCTTGTTGTTATTGTTTTGTTTATAGAACACTCTCGTTGTGCAGAGAGGTTTTGAAATATGCTGACAGAGATAGCACAGGGATTTGCTACCTGAATCAATAGAAACCACATGGGGCATCAAGAAAAACAGTTGATGCACTACCTCCCCAACCAAAAAACCCCAAAACAAAACCGAAACACTGGGTGTTGGTGTAAGGTGTGGAGAGAAACTGGACAGCTTGGTGCCCAGCGACGGGAGTGTGTGTGATGGACGGTGACACCGCAGACGTACCACTGCCATTAACCGGGATGTTCCCTATGGAACAGCACCCTCCGCCCTGCGCCACGTGCTGCCAGCGGGCAGCGGGGCGGGCAGGACGGGCACAGGGCCACGCACGCACTGACGAGGATGTGACGCTCCTCAGGCTGTCGCCCGGTCCAGCACGGGGACGAGGGGACGGAGCATCCCGATGCGCCCCGGGCCGGCCATGCTCAGTCCCGGTGCGGTGCCAGTGCCGGTCCGTGCGTGAAGCGCGGTGCAGGCGCTGTCCCGGTGCCGGTGCCATTCTCGGTGCAGGCGCTGTCCCGGTGCCGGTGCCAGCGCGGAGCGGCCGCGCGGGGCTGTCCCGGCGGGGGCGGTGCCGGGAGNGCTCCGGCTCCGGCTGCGACTCCGGCTCCGGCTCTGAGCGGGGTGGCGGCGATGCGCGGCGCTCCCGGCGACGATGGAGGACCGGTCCCACAAGGTGCTGCTGGCGCTGGTGATGCTCTTCCTCTTCGCTGTGATCGTGCTGCAGTACGTCTGCCCGGGCACCGAGTGCCAGCTCTTGCGGCTCCGCGCCCTTAGCCCCACCGCCGCTGCCGACCCGTACCGGGCGGAGGACGAGACGCCGGCGCGTTTCGCTCCCCGTTTCAATTTCTCCGCCGGCGATTTGCTGCGGCGGGTGGACTTCAACATCAAGGGGGACGACCTGATCGTGTTCCTGCATATCCAGAAGACGGGCGGCACCACCTTCGGGCGGCACCTGGTCCGCAACATTCAGCTGGAGCAGCCCTGCGAGTGCCGCGCCGGGCAGAAGAAGTGCACCTGCCACCGGCCCGGCAAGCGGGAGACCTGGCTCTTCTCCCGCTTCTCCACCGGCTGGAGCTGCGGGCTGCACGCTGACTGGACCGAGCTCACCAATTGCGTGCCCTCCGTGGTGGACAGCAAGAAGGAGGTGCGGCTCCGGCCCTCCAGGTGAGGTTGTGTGCCCCGGGGGGGCTCCCCGTGGACCCCGGTCCCTCCCCGGTCCGCGGCGGCGGCGGGACGGGCGATGGCCCGCGGGGCGCAGCAGTGGCGGGGATGCTGCGGCGGCAGCTGGAGGAGGGAGCGGGGAGCGCGGTGTGACCCAAGCATCCCGGCACGGAGCGGGTGACACCGCCGGGGGCCGCACCGGCCCGGAGCCACCGCGGTGGGTGCAGCGTGCCCCGAGCTTTGCAGAGGGAGCAAAACCTGCCCCGCTCCGCCGGCAGGGAAGTGATGGAACTGATGTCCCTCGGACTGTCGCGATTGTGACCGCTGATGGGGAGAGCCCGGGGGTGATGAGCCCGGTGACACAAGAATAGGCCTGGCAGCCCCACAGCTCGGGGACCCCCGGAGCGGCTGCCTGCGAGCTTCCCCCAGAGCTTTTCCATCTTTGGCTGTACAGAGCTCCTACAGCTCCTGTGTACGCCAAGAATTAGTGTTGATTTTGGGAACATTGGTGAGCCACCGTATCTTCTTGGTACCTGAAGTTCGGCTTATGCAGATGGCGGCCTTACAAAGTAAAGGTTACCATTATGGCTGAGTTACCTGTAAATATTTGCATTGTTCTTCAGCCTTAACCTTGATTATTTTGTGTTTGCATTTTGAATTTTAGTGGCACTACTCTCTCTTCATTCCTGGACCTTCCTTTGAACTTGCCAAAACCCTACTGACCATAGGGAGGGGATTGCCTAAAAGCTGCCTCTGCCTTTCAGAAGCCCAGCTGGCTTTTCCTCCTGAGCAGTGAGGACTTCCTTCCTGCCTTCGGTTGTAAAAGACTCAGGAGCTTGTCTGTGGCTGTGCTGTGTGGCAGAAGTGCTCAGGATTTCATTGTCTTTTCCACTTCTTTTGTGGGAAATTAGAAACTAAAGTATCACTCCTGTTGCACTGTGAGGGTAATGGCAGGTCCCTTTACAAAGAGGCTACTGTTATATATCATGCTATCTGAAGTCAAGTCTAAGTACAGATTCACTTAAAATGCAAAGCAATTTCTTTCTAGAATTCCTTTTATATAGTGTGACACTACACTGCCATCTAGTAGAAAAATGCTTAGCATCATTATAGTCCTGTAACCAAGGAGCAGCTCCTCATCAGACTTGGCTATTGTGATTCCTGCTCTTTTGTCTTCCCTACTGCTTTAAATTTTAATTGTCTAATTTTTGTGACATCCCATTTGCTAACATCAGGTCCAGTTCCTTGCCCACTGGGTGTATTAACTTCCTGGTTTCAGGTTGCTGAGCCTTGCAGGCTAGGCAGTTTATTTCACCCGTCCTATAAACATGTTGTTCGTCAGCAGAAATGGAAATGGCATAACATGTGCTCTGTTTCTCTGTACAGCTTCTAGTGATACATGTTTCTCTTTCCCCAGAGATGGGCCTGGCCTGCAAAGCTGTAGCTCTGGGTCAGGGATTTCCTTCCTTTCCCAGAGACAGGTCTGTCTGTGCTTGGTCTTAGCTGCGCCCTGCAGAAAAATGTGAGGCTCCTTGTCCTGAACCCCCCACCTGAAGGGGAAAGGAACGTCAGGCTCGGAGAGCTGGGATTTTGTCTGCAGCTTTTGGCTTTGTATTTTTTTTTCCTTTGTTGGATACTAGACATTCTTTCCTGAGTTGGAATGGAAGCAGTGCATGTACCTGCTCAAGAGTTCAGAGCAATGGTTCCTCATCCTGCAAACAGTGTACATTGTAACAGCTGACTTCTGAGAGGTCACTAGGACATGTGACTTGGAATTGAAGCCCGGAAAGAGGGAGGAAAATGAAGTTGTGATGATTTTGTGTTACGTAGAGGTCTACTCTCTCAAAGCCTTCGAAATGATATTATACTTTTAATAACTCAATTACACAGCTTGCTGAATAACTGCAGTTATTCTCTAAAAAAACGTCTTGACAAGCAGTTATTTGGACTGCAACTTTTAAATGTTTAAGAAACACAGGAAGAGAAGTTCTTAAATGAACAATAGTCCTTTCAAGTCTTTCTGCCCGTTTTAATACCTTGTCTTTAATTTTAGTTTTTGTTCTCAATTTAGCAGCAACAGTTGGCAACTAGTTAATTAGCACATCTACCTACTGCCAGTAATAGACAGAAATTCTAAGCTCTTTCTGGGCAGATAAAAGCTGCTTTTGGAGCAGCAGTAGGTGTGGGGTGAGGGTGTCTAAGAAGGGAAGCCGTGCTGGCTCCAAGTGCAGTCAGTCTGGCTATTCCTGAACTGAGGTTTTAAGGGGAGGCCTGACCATCCTGGGTCATGTGTGCTGGTGGGAAGCGAAGTCATGGCCCTGGTATGCAAATCCTGAGAGAAGGGGAAGCAACTTGGAGGAGTGCAAGGCCCATTTGGGGAGCATCATGAGGTCAGGGAGAAGGATTCAGTCAGGAACACAGAAGAATTTTCTCAAGCAATCCTTGGCTTGACAAGGGTGGGAATTCCTGCATTTATAGTTGAGATGATTGAAAAGTGAGACCTGTTGTAAGAGTGATTTCAACTCCTTGGTAGCTGCAAAAAGTAGTCTATAGTTACTGTCTTGGGGCTGTGTAGCTTTGTCTGGAAATACCCAAGTGTTCCATCAAACCTTTTAGCGTGCGCCTGTGTGTTATTACTTTGCATAGATGTTTGTCTTTTCAGGCATGGCAAGTCTACTTGTCAGATTACTGGTTACCTGGGCTGGTTTCTAGGGGCCTTTTGTTTGTTTATAAGTTGACTCTTTGTTAGTCTGGAGAAAACTCTGTCCTGGACCATGCAATGCTCAGCACCAGGTACAGAGCATCTCTGTGGTGGGATCTGATGGTATCAGCCTGGAGGGTGTACACATGAAGAGCCTTGCTGCCTGCAGCAGTCATCCTGCAGTGTCTGCTCTTAATTCCATTAGTAGTCTGCCTCTGTTTTCTCTGGGAATTGCAAGTTTGGAGTGCAGATTCCTTCACTGGAGCAGTAGAAATGCTTGGGATGGCTAT
Source organism: Rhipidura dahli (assembly GCA_013399225.1). NCBI lineage: Eukaryota > Metazoa > Chordata > Aves > Passeriformes > Rhipiduridae > Rhipidura > Rhipidura dahli. Next base: position 114,404 of record VXAC01005017.1, on the reverse strand, counting down.
TGTGCTTTAACACAATCCTGAGATGGATTTAACACAGAGGTGCTTTCCTGTCTATGAGCATATAGGTTCTCAAAACTTCCTTTCCTTTGTAATGATGACTCGTGCTCCTTAAATAAGTACTAAGCAGGTAAATAGATGATCTCCTTTGGTTCTTTCTTCCTCTGGAGGAACATGGTTCTCTGGGTGTGGGGGGAGGGATTTTTGGGTTTCTCTCCTTGGATCCCACTGGAGTGCATGTTCTGTATGCTCCTGTTCCTGTTTGTTTCCTGCTCCATCAGCCCTGCTCACCACTGCAGCATCCAGAATCACAGGAGACGGGGGAAGCTATAGGCAAAGTTGATGCTTTCAGTGCTCTGGATTTGCCACTTGGGAGGTGGGTGGAATGGGCCGATGGTGGTGGCAGAAAGGAGGGAATTGTCTCAGCTTCTTGGCACCGGTGGTGAGAAAGGAGAAATGTGCCTTTTCCTAGTAATGCGTGACTGACTTGGGTCACTTGATTGATTGTGGAAGCCTCAAAGCTTTTGGCACACTGAACAGAGGCAGCATCCAAAGTAACTGCATCTCAGTACTGAGATTTCTCTCAACTCTGGCTAATTATTATGGGAAATGTCTGCCGAAGATGTCTGTAGCAGTAAATCCAGTGGCACCATTGCAAGAAACAAAAGGCCTTGAGGTTAGACAGGAAAATGTAATGAGACATGGGAGCAAATACAGGTACCAGCGTTCTTAAGTGGTGTCACGGCTTTGTCCCATCGTTGGGTGAGAGATGTGGTTGTGGTTAAAGGTCGGGCTGTATTTGGTGTTCCTCCTGGGTAGCGTTAAAGGAAGAAGATGTTCCCTGTTCAAAGGAGAACGAGCTAGAACTGCCTCTGGAGTCTGAGATTGGAAGAAACTTTATGCTGCTGGTACTAGCCTGTTGGACCAGGTTGGTGCCTGCTGGCTTTTGGGAGGTCTGATGTTGGCACCAGGTTGTTGTGATGTAGGGCAGAAGCCGCTGGCGATGCATAGGTGTTCTTATCTTGTCCCTGTGTGTTAGTGAGATTCTTCCAAGTTGAGTCTTACAAAAATCTGAAAAAAAAGGTGCGTTAGAAGATTTTTCAGCAAACTGGAAACACTTACTTTGTGTGTCTCTGTTGGCTGAACAGATTAATCCACATGGTCATGAAAATGTGGAGTCATCTACTCTGAGGTCTGCAGTACTGGGTCTGACTGAGGTGGGGTTAGTTTAGTTTTCCCCACACTGAGTTTTCCTCACGGCGCTGTGTATGTGTAGCTACAAAGGTGTTGATAACAGTTTCCCAGTAAACTGCTTTGGTGTGGAGGGGGAAACAGTCATGTAGCAGTGCCAGAGAGAGAACAGTCATTTGAAGGATTTGCTTCTTAGCAGCTGTTGAGTGTGCCTCTCCCTATTGCAGAGGTGATATATGGCTGTGCAAGTGGATGATCTCTGTGTTTCACCTGCAGTGGTGGAATTTGGAGAGTAGTTAAGCCCCATAAGTCAGCACTGAACCCCACTAAAGCAGAAGAGATGCTTTAGGGTCCCATGGTGCCCCAAGACTTTGGGTGGGTAATGTAGGCTGTGGCAGGAGGTGGACAGTTTAAAACCTCTGGATCTGGTGGAGCAGACACCATTTCAAAGCACAGAGTCCCCTAGTGCTGCTGTTTTGGGGGTGAAGCCTGAGGGGCTGCTTGGGGAGTGAGGGAACCAGCACGGCTGAGCTGCAGGCTGTAAGTGGGCAGATGGGGTGACTTGGTTTCTGGCCAGAGCACCAAGAGGGTGCTGCTTGCCCTTGAAATATGCATCACTGAAACTCCCCAGGAGAAACTGGGCAACAATTATAAAGAAAAAAAAACAAAAACAAAAACCAAAAACACCAGAAAAACCACCACTAAAAACACCAAACCAAAACGAAAACCCAGCCAAAACCCAGAGCTTTTGCAGAGATGCCGCCAGGCCTGAGTGACTCTGAGCCACTTCATTTATCAGTGAGATTTCCTAATGACCCTGCTTGTTTCGGCCTGGTGGCTGCAGGATGGGATTTGCAGTGAATATTATCTTGCCTCCCAGAAACATGAACCTGCAGCAGCTGAATTTTCCTCCATGGCACCTGGTGAAATCAAAGCAGTAGAAGCAGTGGACCAGCCTACAGAGTGAACAAGGGGTTTTGAGGGGAAGGGCAAGGGATTATTTTCATAAATACAAGTGTTTCCTTCACCTAATCCCATTACAAGGCCTAACCTTGAAAGGCTTGGTTATTAATTTAAGTTTGTGGGTTTTTTAGGTTTGAGCTATAGGACTTGTAAAGTTCTCTAAATTGGTAATGCTGGTTTTGCACATGAAGTGTTGGATTTCTGAAAGGGATTAAAAAATCATTTTCCACATTAGGTCTCTTCAGTTCTCCTCTAAGTCTTTATTAAAGTACAAATTGACTTTTAATGATTTTAAAGTGTGTGTTTCCTACTGCCTTTTACTTTAAATTTGGAGAATTTTTTGTGGGTAGAGAGAAGGCATTAATTGTTGTAGAAATAAACCCCAGTGATTGCAGTGGAACAAGAGATGAGGCACAGATGTTATACCTTGAATTGTTTATTCCATGTATTATCTGAGTTGGTCCTCCCTAAAGAAGAGAGTGGGAATTTGAAGACTGTTTCATGGTGCTGTTGTATTAAGATGTGATCACTTTTTATTAAAAAGGTACCTTTCTGCTTATTTTTCTTTTGCAATTTATAAATATTTAAGTTAAACTGTAAATAAATGCTTCAACTGTATAAAAATAGCTTGTGCCTTGTGATCCCTCTTGATAACTTTATAACCTTTAATAAAGGTTATCAAAGGCACTTGGAAGTGAGGCGTTACCAATAAGTTATTTTTATTAAAAGACAGATTTTTAAGTTTAACAAGTCAAGCATTGGTTCTGAGACATATTAACTGAGATTAATTTGTGCTTCATTTATTTAATCTGAATTGTCAGGAATCATGTTCTCTACTGATGTAAATGTCAGCAAAAAGGACTTATTAGTAGATTTGATTGCTTTTTAAATTTAGCTAGCAGAGATGCACTGGCATGCCTAAGAGTATTGGTCTGTTTCTGTGAACAGTTCAGTGCCTAATGAATCACTTCAATGTACTTTTCTGAAGGAAAGCAGAGCAATTTAAATGTGCAATGCATTGATTTACCTCGAATGGATTAGGCCTCTGTGTGCAATCCTTTGCATTAATTTACTCTCTCCACAACTGTAATAATAAAGACAGCATTTCTGTATGGCATTGGCCCAGATCAGCTCATGTAACTTGTTAGAAAGCAAAAAAAATTAATATGTGGCTGAAAATGGGATGTTGAAATGGGTCTTTCTGAGAAGACACAGGCTTTGGGAAGTGCAGCAGGGTCCAGGATGCCTCTGGGAGCCATGCCAAGGGCAGTACTACTGGGCTGGATGGTACCCATATCAAATGAACCTTGTGTGAAAGGTTTTCTTGACATTATTATGAAAAAAATTAATATGTATATAGGTATTTGTGATTTGGTGCAATCTAAGAGATTTTGGTGATGTGGCCAGGTTTATTTTTTTTAAATTACTGAAGAAATGATAAAAAAACTTATAACTCCAGCATATTCAGCTTATTTTATTCATGCAGTAATTTTTCAGTCATCTCTTCCTGTGCCAGTTTGGCCAAATTTGGAAGAAAATATCCCTGAGGGAAAGGCAGGTTGCCATCACCCCTCCCCCTACCAGGCTTGGGAAAAAGAAATTATTTTTCCTCGGAGGAAAGTGAAAGAGGTAAAAACTATTTATTTAACAAAACACAGAGAAAAGGCTAATAATGGTAAATAATAAAATCTCTCACTGTGGAGAGAAACCTGGAAAGATTTTAGAGTCCTTCCATAGGTGTAGACATTAGTGTCTATATCCTCCTCCTCAGGGCTGTCGGGGAGGCTCCTACTGGGGCCTGGGAAGAAAGGTCTCCTGGTGTGCTCCGAGGTTGTGAAACCATCCTGAAGTGGAGAAGAAAAGAGGAAGAAATTCCAAAAATCCCAGGAAAACTCTCTCCAGAGAAAAGAGAACAAAAGCAGGCTGGACAGCAAGCGTACTCCACTCCCCACTGCCACCGAGTGTATCCCAAGCAGCCTGTCCGTGTCCTTGAACATGAACTTTTTTTAAAAAAACAAAAGTCTCTCAGCTTTTCTTCCCTCTCACAGGCTCAGTTTAAAGGCATCAGAACCGACCTCCAGAGCAGACGAAAGGGGATACATATTTCATATCATAATGTCACCCCAGGACACTTCCCCTCCCATAAGGCTTAATTTGCTGAGCAGCCAAGCAGCCAAGGTGCAAAACTCTGGGTAATTCCTTTTTTTAACCACTTTGCTGCAGCAATCGTGCCTGGGCTTTGTTTCACTCTGCAGGGATTACTGTGGGCGAGCAGCCCTCAGCCATTTTTGGAATTACCCTTGTAGGCTTCTTACATACTTGTGAGAATTAATCTCCCTTTCCCTTCTCAATCTTAATTCCCATTGCTGGATAGCTGCCTGCCCAGCTGTAAATATGCAGGGAAGCAAAGGGGTGGAGGATCCTCACCTGTTGCCTTTGTCCCTTGGGAGCCTGGTTCCTTGCTCCCAGTTTGGGGATGGAATGCTCACCCAATCAGTGCCTGTCTGAGTCTGCAGCATCTTGGACGGAAGCAAAACCAACCAGAACAGGAGATGTGGGACTCTCATTTTCTATGGGATGATGGGGGCACAGTGACTGGAGTGGGGGGGTAGTGCCATTTCTTCCTTCCTCTTCCTCCTCCTCTTTTTCCTTGGCAGCTGGCAAGTGTGGATTATTGTTTGTGATTGACTTGCTGATGCTGGCAGTTGTACATTGTGTTCTCAGACTAATAGGGTAGCACCAAATTATTCAGGCCTTATTGAAACAAATCACATTTGTGATGAGTAATAAGTAGGAGACTTTGGTATTTGTGGATAATTACCACAGTGAAGTTTTTCTTAGACGTGAAGAAATGATTTAATTTCCACTGTGAACACTCTGTAAAATTAATGAAAGATAATTGCATTTGCTAATGTGAGACTAAGAAGCCAAAGCAATCTATTCTTTTGCATTTAAGTTCATATTGCTGATGTAAACAGCCAATGTAGAATTCCTTTAATATGTTTGCATTGGGTGGGACCTGTGTTTAGCATCAACTGCAGTGGGCTTTGTGGAAATGCAAAGTCTAAACACTTAATTTGCTGTTGCCTTTTCCATCTACTCCCATATCTCTGAGTGGATAATGAATATATGCATATAACAAGATAATGGTTTCGAATAAGTGGCAATTAGGACCAGCTTTTTTTCTTCTTCCCTGACTTTAGTCTTCTTTCTCAGCTGTTCATGCTTTTAAAGACAGAATCCATTTAAGCTATTATATACAGCTTTGAGTGAAATCTCCTCTTTTTTAGTCTTGAAAAAAATCATTAGTCTTTAGTGGCCTATAAATCATAAGATCCATTAGGGGTGAGGCTCAAATCATGTTACTTCTTGCTTCTCAGCTCTGAAGGAGCCAAACTTTTGATGTAATATAACTAAATATATGCAGCTTACGAGGGAGATAATCTTGTGGCATAAATGGTTTTGCACATCTCCATAAAGGCATGAAGAAGAGTATGCCTTTCATGAGATCCTTGTAGCAAATACTCCTAATTTCCCATAATCAAAAGGATTGTGAAGTTTTGATGCTCTTAGAGGTCCAAGTAGCTGGAAGATCAATTCTGCCATAACTCCATTTTGTTGTCTAAGTTAAAACATTGCAAGGATCCCAGCAATGGCAATCTGCTCATTCAGAGTGCTGTTTGAACTGTAAGATCCTTCGGCAGATGCCCAAATCAAGTGACTAAAACACTCTCTGCAACTGATTATTTTCTCCAGCCTTCCTTGGGTTCACAGAAAGCAACTATTTTAACCTCCCTGTTAAGCAAAACAATGTTTCCTTGGTCAGAGCCAGAGAAGCTGCTTTTGAGAGTTCCTTTTTCAGGGTGTCTGAAGGGACATTATTTCCTTCTGCCTGTGGGAAAGTTAGTCCCTGGAGCAATCCCAAGCCATTCTGAGGTTGCAAGGGGGGTTTTTTGTGTGTTCAGAGAAAGTTATTTGGAATAAGCTTATGTCCTGCTTAAGCAAAACCTCCCAGGTAGTAACTCTATCATATTTTTTGCCAGCAGTTAACTCATCTTGATAGTGAAGGTGCTGCGGGGGTTCTCCTCCCCATGGAGGACTTAAATGGGGCTGGATGGTGGGAGGAGGCATCTGTGCCTACAACACTTCCAGAAGGGCAGCATTTTTTGTTCCTTCTGGAACTAATTCCACCATCTGTAGAAACGGAGGAAGATGGCTGTGTGGCTTCTGCCTTTTCACAGAGCTGTTTGTTTTTCTGTGGGGGTGTTGGATCTAGTCAGAACAGTGGTGGCACAGAGAAGGGAGAAGACAAAAGTGCTCAAGGAATTGTCAGACACAACAGAACGTGCCTGCTGGATGGTAGCTGAGTGACTTGCATAAACATAAATGGCATAAATTAGTCTTTACTCCTTTAATTCTTGTGTGCTGCAAGTCAGTCTCTGGTAAGAGAAAAAGCTTGTGTTGGCATGGTCACCCCATTTTCTCTTTTCCTAAGTGCACATCTTTAGCCAAAACTTCAGTCGGTTTGGGAGTTTTTTACTTTGGTGATTTCCAGTAACTTTAAGTCTTTAGGTCAATAAAATGTGGGGTAGAATTTTTGCTTTCAAATAAAGCTGACTATAAGGGCCAGTTGTTTGGTTTTCAGGTGGCATACTACTTCTGGGGTCTGTATGCTTGATTCTGGTCTGCAATAAAGAAAAGTGGTACATAAACATGAGAGTGGGATTTGAGAAGCCAGGACATTACACCTGGGATGAGTCCTGTCTTCATCACCAAGTCTGTCATCTCCTCTCAGCCACTGCCTTGTCTGTGTAATTCAGCTCTTTGCATGAGGATATCTCTCCATCTGTATGTAGCATAAAGGATGTTGGATTTCCTGGCCTGACTGTATGTAGTAGCTTTGCTGCCTGTATGTGACTAGTCCTAGGTAGAAGTGCTGGAAATATTTGTGTTCAGTTTGAATTTAGGGAAGTTGTAGTGTTTAAATATAAAACCAATGTGCTGTAGTGACAGGTGACTCCAGCCTGCCGTGTCTGTGCTGGTGTCCTGGTAGGGTTGTGGTGTTCCTTCCTTTCCCAGGAAGGGGAGAGGGAAGCTTGCTGTCCACATGGCTGCTGGTGTGAGGTCACACCACTCCGTGCTTCTAGGCCAGAGCTCTTGCATGATCTTTTCTCCCCTTTTCATGGATGAAGCAATGTACAACTTTGCTCTTTGAAAGGAACAACTTAGGAAGATCCTAAGCCTGGTACACTTGTCCTAAAGTAAGATCTAATAATGCCCTAAAAGTGTGTTTGTGAACCTGGTGCTCTGAATTATAAAAGGGTATAGTGAAAAAAGCCAGGACCTGCCTTTTGAACAGGAGACTTTGGGTATCTGACACCAGGTGTCCTGACCAAAGCCATTAGCAATGAAACTGCTGTGTTTTAAGCTATTGCTTTGTCTGGTGACTGTCAAGGCTGCAGCTGCTCAGAGTGGAGGGGACTACACCATCAGAAGGCAGAGTGGTAGCAGAGACCTAGGAGAACCTTCAGTAAGTTGATACAAGACTTCCTTCAGAAGTCAGTTCCTTGTATCTCTTAAACTCTGTTAATTTGCAGAACTATCCTGTATTGCCATTTAAGTCAGCCCTTCTTCAGATAGACCCCAGGTGAGCCCATAAACGTAACTAATGGATTTTGCAAAGCAGAGTTATTAAAGCCTTTTTTCATTCCATTTCCAGAGAAGAGGCAGAAAACAAATGAAAGAGTAGTTGCACCTGCAGCTGCTTCTCCTGAGATGAGCCAGCCTTCTGCTGGCTCACTTTTCATGCTGGTAGTTGCATTTTGGGTGTCAGCACTGTTCTGGGTTAGAATATGAGCACTCTCAGAATTTTATGGATAAAGACAGCTTCCTCACTGAGTTAGATTTATGGGGTAATATAATAATTATAATACCTGCTGGAGATTGGAGCTCGCAGTTTGCTAGCAGTGATGCAGAACAGCTGAACAAGAGGGCGGTGGCTAGGGATGAGTTTTGACTGGGGAACAGTTCTGCAAGCTGCTTTACCACCCAATATTTTGTTGCATAGTTAACATGCTACCATGTGTTGCAGTCGCTCAGACTGCCTGCAGCGTGGGGGGTTCAGAAGGGGTGGGTTACCCCGCGCTGGAACCAGCCTCTGAGGATAGCATGGTTTGAAAATTCCTTCAGCTATCTTGCTATTAGCTAGTTTAGGTCTCATCCCTGCCCCAGGGATATGTTACTGGCCCCTGGCCATGCATGGCAAGGGCTGATTGGTATCTTTGATACACCTCTCTTTCTGTAACTTTTAAGTCTGTGCACGGGGGAGCAGAGGGGTCTTCTGCCCAGCTCCCTTCGGGACTCTCTGCCCCCCGGGGGCAGAGAGAATACACATGGAATAAAGCTGCAAGAATTCCACTCTCTCATCTCTTTGTCTTCACTTAATTGCTCATTAACCCTGCCTGGTCAAGCGATTCCATGAGTCCCCAGCTCCGGTGCTGCTTGTGTGATCTGGGGGTTGTGGGAACGCATCCCTCCGTGCACGCTCCAAGCCCGAGAGAGACCAACAAGGGAACTGGATCAGAACCAAGCTGAGCTAGCCAACAACCATGTGCAAGAAGAAATTGCAATTTTGCTAGAAATACAGTCAGCAAAAAATACTACACAGGAAATATGTAACATTTCCCTTTGTTTGGAATTACTGAGCTCTTCGTTGCTTGCAAGGATGAAAGTGTGTTAGTAACTATCCTTGTCTGTGAGCATGGCTAAGTGCATTTGGCCTGGGGTTTGGTACAATACACCTTTTGGAAAAATCTGCCATAAATATTTTTAAATTTATTTATTGGGATATTTATGTGAAGGCACATAATGATGCTGGTATTTCTGGAGATGGGATCAGAAGGAGGTTGTGCATCACTAGGTTTAAGAGGCACACAAACTATGTCTTGCCAAGCCTGAACTCTGTTGTGTTAACAAAACTACTTAAATATATTGCTTAAGTGTAGGCTCAAAGTGTTTAAATTTATTGCTTAGGGCTTTGAAGAATAGGGGTCAGTAATGCTGTCAGCACCTTTTGTTGCCCTGGAGTGATGAAGTTCTGTGCTCTGCAGACTTGGGATTCCATGTGTCTTTGCTGTTGTTTGGGATGCCAGCTTTCCCCTGCTGTAATTCTTGTTGTCTTACACCTTGGGGCTGGTCAGTGCTGCAGCTGTGTGTGCACCAAGATAAGCAGAGGGTGCAGGGTCTAGAGACTTGCCAAGACAAGTGGAAGTTGAGATTCCCTGTTACAGGACCCAAAGACCTGGGGAGCAGCTTGGGTAACTTGGTGCATCCATGTGATGTTGTCCATCTTGGTTGGTATAACAGGCTTGGGTTTGGGGACCTGGAGAACCAAAAGCAGCAGCTGTTTCAGACTGTGTAACAGCCAGGCCTCTGCAGGAGAAGGCTTCATGGAAGAGGCATGGTATAAAGTGCAGTATCATGTTATTTTCCCTTACAGTAAAAATATTTAATGTCTTATAAAATGCTCCATCACAATAAGTCTGATCTCTTTATTCTTGTGATTAAAACTCCTGTTAAGCATATTTGTATATCTCAGTACATGTTGGAGTCCCAGTACTTTTAGTTGTTTATAATAAAGGTAAAGTTGGTTAAACCTGAGGTCTGGCATCTTATGATGATGGGCACTCAAGCTGAAATTTGATTGATCATCAAGAGAAGGTAACACAGTCTGTGAAATGAGTTGCTCTTTTGTGGCAGCAGGTGTTACCAAAATGCTTTCCTGTGACTTTCATCTATTCAGCTTCCCAAGAACCTGTTTCCTTATTGAGAACATCTTTGGGGTGGGAACCTCATCTCCTATCAAACGCTCGGCAGAAAGAAATCATTGGACACATGAGCATTTACAACTCCCTTGCCTGTGTAGGACTACATCTTTTAAAGCACAGCTAATAATTTTGATTAAAGCAGAGTAATTTTACTTAATTTTCTATGGAAAGGAGAAGCAGGCATCTGGGATGCAATATAAAAGCAGGAATTGCAGTTCTGGGCTGCCAGAAGTCATTCTGTTTTTGTATTTGTGGAAGTTTGTGTTGGGCTCTATTACAAGACTTGGGAGATGTGCATTCTTTTGGATTTAGGTTACTGTAGGATTTATGGAAGCTGATGAGTACATACATTGTGTCCCAAGGGCGTGACCTGTGCTAGAGTAAATGATCCTAAAATCTGCAGTGTGATAGCTGGTAGGAGCCAATCTTGGATATTTGGAGAAGTGAGGAGCAGAAGACAGGCTTTTTAGCTCATGTGGACAACATCCTTTCATTTTGCAAGTGGTTTTTTGTCTTTGCTTGAGCAGCTGAAAGAGATGAAACATCCCTTTTTGTTAAGGACAAAAGCAAAACCCTTCACTTTAATGCAGGTAGCAGGGCTGGGATGCGCTTAGCTTTGATCCTTGGTTGTGGTGTAGGAGTGCACAGTACTACTCAGGAAAGTGAAGTGATCTTAAGTCCCCTAGACTGTTGCCTGTGTTGCTGGCCCAGAGTAAGCTGAGGTCACTCCAGGCTGCAAATGCTGTCAAGCTCTTTGGGGTCACCTGCAGCAGTCACATCCCAGCTACCTCTTCATCACTGCCTGCTCCCCCTCCACAGGTGCCCCACAGGCAGGGAGACTGGAAGAAAACTTTCTGGAAGGAATGTCAAAAAGCTGTCTGTTCCCTCCCTGCTTGAAGATTGGGATTATCTTATGGCCTTTTATTTTCTACACAATTTTTGTGTTAAATGAGCAGCCTTTTTGCAAGCTCCATTGCTCCTTCAGCTGGGAGTGGAGTATCTGCCTAGCAGAGATTTTGTGGTAAAATTCATTGTGCTGTACTTGAACACTAACCTGAGTGTTTTTTCCCCTTCTTTCTTTAAAAAAGCTGAAAGGCTTTCTTCTTCTTTTTTTTTTTTCCCCAATAATGGAAAATTTCAACTTGTCCTCCACTTAAACACAGTTCAAGCTTTTCCAGAAAAATGGGATGAATCAGTAACATTGTTCGCTTTTGCTTCTTCTGTGTATTATTTTTATTGTTGTTTTGATTGCATAAAGGCATCATTTTCTGCATAAGAGAGGGCAGACAAGTTCTCTAATGTGGTGCCTCTTCCTCAGGAGCTGTGTTATTCCTAGACCTTCAGAGTTTGGAAATCACAGCTTTAGGAAGGGGCTGAATCTGAACAAGGACAGACAATTCTTACAGTGTATTGTTCTTCTATGGACTGAGGGTTTTCATTCAAATTATGTGCAGGGATGAGCATCCAGGAGCACAGGATGACTTTGAGTTTAGCCTTTGGCAGCAGGGAGAGTCAGCTTCCCTCCACAGCTCCCAGGCAACCTCTTGGTGCTCCTTGTCTCCTTTGCTGCCACTCACTCTCCGTGCAGATCCCAGCACTGTCCTGGAGGTTTGTTCCTAATTGTTTCACTTTTCACATAGACCTGATGCTCTCTTGATTGATGTCTTGAAGCATGGGTTTAAAAATCAAATAGAAAATGACTGCACTCTAATGGATGTTACTACACTGTGGTTAAGTGGAGTATCTATGGAATTTTGTTTTTATCAAGACTTTTATATTCCCCTCTAATTTTTGTGAAGAGTCATTTAGACGTTTTCCAGATTAGAGCATAATGGAACTGCTAGCTATAAATGTTCAGAGGAATCCATTACACATGCTCATTTAGTGGTTAGTCAAAATTACTTTGGAGCTACAGTGTCAAATTTAACACCAAACTCCAAAACCACATATTGTGAAATCCAGTCATCATTCCTATGAGATGTTCCTCCAGTCTCTCTGAGAAGAAAAAGACATTTTGCACAGCAAGATACGAAAGCAATTTGCGGGGGACAGACTGATGCTGGAGGAACAACTTGGTGTAAGAAGCAAACCAGCAGGCAGCTTTTCCCTGTAGAGTTTTAACCTTTTTCTTTCTGCTTAGTTAAAGTCCAGAAGATTGGTGGTGGCAGTGGGTTGGTGTGCTTATTTTCATGTGCAGGAGGTGCAAGTGGAGGCAGTGACTGATAGAGCTGGAGCAGGACAGTCCCATGTGCTGCAAACCTGTGTCTGCTTCCTGCAGCATTGCAGGGTGCAGGGCTCTGGCTGCTCCCAGACAGCAAAGAGCTGGTCCCCTTGAGATCAAGACTGGTATTTCTGTTAATGGTAGTAGAGATGTTCCTGCAGGTTCTTTGGAGAAGGCACCATAGGCCATAGAGCTGTAGTTAATAATTAGAGTGACTTTTGCATAACACAAGTATCAACAGACATTTTCATTTACTGTAACTATATATAGGTGTGGGTTTAAAAATCAAATAACATCTGCTTTAACTCGAGTCTGTGAGTGGAAGCTCTTGCCTGTTTTGCTTTCAAAACACCACCTTTTCCCTGAGATAACTCCCTGCTTGTTGCAGTTGGCTGTGTGTTCCTGCATCCCACCATTGGGAGTTGTGTGCAGTGTCTTGAGCTGTACCTTCTGTGACCTCATGGGGTGGGAATTATTGTTCTGAATTGGATGACCTGCATCTTGCTGGATGTTGTTTGCTGAGGGGAGGCTTAGGACCTGCAGGACTGTGTTTCCTCGCTCTCAGCTTGTTAAAGTGCTGCAGTTGAAAGTGAGTTTATCTGAAGGTTGTTGTAGCACTCTGTCTTAGATTTTGAGGTGGTCAAAATGAAATTAACCTGAGATTTAGAAGATGAGCAAGTAAATCCCATTGAATTTGTGCATGTTAGAGTCTCAGAACAATATTTATGTTAAGGGATGAGCTTGTGCAGTTAGTTGGGCATCCTGAAACTCTTTGGTTGCCTTTGTTGTCCAAGAATGCTTGTTTCCACGGTGGCAAATCTAGATATGCTCACAGGATACCTGAAAGTGCTTCACTGTCAATAGTTTAATAGCAATGATTTAATAGCACATTTAAAAAGAACATTATTTGGTATTGTTAAGTTATTGGAGTTTCTTCTTGATACCTGGAGGAGATACTGAAATTCTAGGTTTGTGCAAGCTTGAAAGGGTCAGTACTCTAATCAATAGCTGAGTTTACTAGTAAAGCTTCCTAAAATTTGTAGGAATTTTTAGCTTTTTCAGGTCAGGTCCCCCTTTTTACCAGTTGCCCAGACATCAGAACATTATAAGACCTGTCTAACACACAGATCATATAACCCTTTTATTCCCTTGGCTTTAGAACATTACTTTTGTTCATAAGCACAGGGTAAGTTTTAGAAGAGGTAACATTAGAGGACTTCAGTTCTGTGTTGAAATTAAGTTTTCTGGGACTTAACAGCAAGGTTGCAGAGAGTTTGAACTACCTGAGGAAGGAGTTTGTACAGTCTGTTATACCTCTGGTAGCTCATCCTCAGCTTGCTCCTGGAGGCATCCACAGGGCATTGGAAATGTCAAAGCAGACACTGCGCCCTGGGGTGCTGCCAGGTCTGATCGTGATTTGATCTCTGGAGCTGCCTGGTGTGGCTGCTGTGGAGCCAAAATCTGCAGACTGCCCATGGTGTGTGCCCTGGACTTGGCAGGGGTGGTGCTTTCATGGCCCAACTCATCCCTATTAAAGACAGTGGTGCTCATCCCATTGTTTGCATGAAGAGAGAGGCTGCCTGCCAGGAAAGGAGATAATTCATGCCCTTCATCAGCTCTGTCTTAAATTGGTTGAAGAACAGGATCTGGTTAGCTTTAATGATAAGAGCTGGGATTTTGCAGTGTCAGCTCTTTTCCTCGGGGTTTATGCTGGGGCTTCAAAACTCACAGGAGTTGTATGATGGGATGAGAGGTTAAAAGCCAGTGTAGTAGCCACAAAATGGTCCAGCCTTACAAAGAAATGTCACTGCATCCTCCTTGAATACACATAATTAGTGATTCCTGATTTGCCCTGACTTTCCTCTTTAGAGGAGTCTGCTGGGAGGACAAACCTATGAGCTGCACTTGGCTGCCTGGTTAGGGCTGTTAAACCAGAGTTCTGTTTCTGATATTGTTCATTTTTAGAATTGGGTTTCCATGTATTGCTTTTACTGTTATTGGCAATTTGCTGGGCTTCATTTTGGTGATGGGAGAGCACTTCATGATCTCTGAAGCATTCGGAAGTGCAGCAATGTACGGCAGTGACAGTACATAAACCAGAATGATAGTATTGCTTTCTAAGTGTATTTTTTAAACTCTGTTTTCTCTTCAAAACTAATTCTTCTGGGCAACTCAACTAAGCATATGTATTATTGTTAACATTTTCTTAAAATCAAATCCAGTACATACAGGTTGTTTATTGTTGCTTTTAGAGGACTAATTTATTTTTTTCTTCCCCAGTAGACTGTGTTTATCCTGATCTCATGACTTTTTTCCTGTTTAATTGCTTTTGTATTGCATAGAGTTCTGCTTTCACTTTTTAATTGGAAGTCATATCGTGCCCATGGTGAGAGAGAGGGGATTGAAGGCAGAGATTTGGACCACTGTGTTTTCATTAAATAAGGAAGGTACTTAGTATTTCTCTTCAAACTGCACCTAGTACACCAACAAGTGGTGTCTGCTTAAGTGAAGCCCATCAGATATATAAAACATGCTCTGTAAAGAATGGTAAATTAGGGCATTGATAGCAACTAATCAAGAGTTTGTGCCATGGCACAGCCGAGGAGGAAGGTTGGTGCCAGTGTTATGGAAGGTATGGGCTGACATGGGTGGTAGGGATGTGGCCTGAGGAGCCTTTGCTTCTCTGGCTCTCAGGTGGGTGAGTGAGAAGGATCTCACCTTGACTGATGGACAGCTCTGTGCCCTCTTCTGTGCTCATGGGCTTTGCATGGCAAGCTGGGCAGCCTTGCCTTAGCACTGCAGTAAAAAGATATAATTGAGATGATTTCAAGGTTAGAAATTTCTTCTTCACAATGGGTTGAGATACCCCTGATGCCCTTATATTCCTCATGTGTGGAAAGCTTAATTGCAGCTATCATGTATTTTCTCTCTACTGGTTGCTCTGGGAGCTGGCTCAGTGTAGAGCTGCACCTGATATGGGGCAGCAGAGCTGCTCAGACTTCTGGCCCTGGGTCCTGTTTAAACCACTCAGTCAATTTTGTTAGCAGATGAGCACTTCAGCTCTGCTGAGTTAGTGTATAAATAGCTTTTGTTACAGCAGTTCAGCCTCTATAAATGCTACAACATCTTGTCTGTGTGGGTTCCTGCACTTAACATTTTAGGGTTCTTAGGGTATGGCACAGACTATTACTGATGGCTTCTTATAGGTGCCTGTAGTTAGCATAAAACAGGAAAGTACGACTTGAGTTGTGGGCACTTACAAATATCTTGGAGCAGCCAGGAAGCATTGGCAGGCACAGTTTGTGCCCCTTGGTGTGGGGCTGTGAACTCAGGTCATCCCAGCTCCTGTACCAGGGGGGTTCAGAGCCAAGCCCTCCAGCCCTGCCACCAGCAAGCACCGTGCACGTGGAGCTTCCTGCCTGGATAAGGAGACATGAAGGAGCACCAAAGCAAGTTGAGTTGTACTTTTGCATAATGACTACAAGTTTCATCCTGTCACCTGCCCAGGCATTGTGGCTTTCAGGTCACATTGATGCAAATATGCTGTGCTGAGTGCTGGGAGAGCATCTTTCCTGCTACTTCACCCTTTTGAAATGCAAGCCACACGGTCCTGGAATTCAACTTAATCAGAGGCAGGAATGTTTGTACCAGGATTGGCTGATGTATTTATTTTACCTAAGATTAATTTATAAACTCTATCCCTACCTGGAGAAGTTTGATTAGCACTATAAATCTAACATGCAATGGATACTGAAGGAACCTGAGCTTAAAAAAGAGGAGATAGGAAATTAGAGGGAGAAATCGGATTGAAATTGCAAGGCTGCCTGTGGTCCTGGAGGAGCTGGATATGGTCATGTTCCCTGAAAAAATGTAGCTTATGTGGAATCTACTTGTTTTATTTATTACAGGTGTTTAAAACATGCTTAACCCAGATCTGGACATGCCTTAATTATTTAGAGGTTATAACAGTAACTTTTTGGTTTAAATTTCAAAACTACACAATATTTTTTCCCTAATGTGACCCCTGGGAATAAATATGTAAATCCCAACAGGCAGCTGTGATTCTGGTTTTCGTTTTTGTCATTCACAAGATTTTGAGGCATTGATAGGACCTGACTGATGAAACCATGCCCATGTGAACACACATCTATCCTGCAAGCCAGATGTCTATCAAATCCTTGGTCAAGCTTCTTGTGGCCACCCTGTAAACATTAGTAGAGCTGCTGCTTGCAGACTTTATTTCTACAAAGTCCAAAACATTGGGATTTTCCTCCATGGGCAGATAAATGGCTTAGGGGGAAAAAGGAGATCTTTTCCTGAAGAGTGGTGACCAGTATTGATAAAGTTTATTATTGAAGTGGTTTTTAACTGCAGACCTATTTGAGGGCAGGGGATATTTCTACAGAATAAGATTTTTTTTTGTGTTATTCCCAGAGTGTTGCTTTTTGCAGTTGCCTCTAGGATTTGAGAGTCATCAGGGGAGGTCCTGGTCTGATTTTCTTGTTGTTTTGGTTGCTTTCCCAGCTGTTCCCCACTACGTGCTAAATGGGTCTTGTAACTTAAATGGACACAGTTGTATGGATGAAAGAAGACAGCAAGA
The DNA here is from genome assembly GCA_013399225.1 of Rhipidura dahli. Taxonomy (NCBI): domain Eukaryota; kingdom Metazoa; phylum Chordata; class Aves; order Passeriformes; family Rhipiduridae; genus Rhipidura; species Rhipidura dahli. The sequence goes on along the minus strand of VXAC01005017.1, from coordinate 97,606 downwards.
GAGAGAGGAAGAAGTGAGGAAATATTTCATGAGGCAGTTGAAGTGAATGATTTTGCTGATTGGTGAGGTGGCAGGTGGCCATCTGCTCGCTCTCTGCATCCTTTCCAGCTGACCTTAGCTTTGTTCTTGGTGAGTTTCTCCTAGAGCCCGTCACTATGGAGAGGGAAGACATTAACCACAAAGAGATTCACAGCAGATCACTCCTTTATCTCAGACTTTCTCTCTGTGTACCAGGTTGCTAAAGCCACCCTTGCATTATCTGTCCTTTTCCCAGAGCAAATGTTAATGGCCCCAGTGTCTCTCTGCTGCTGACGCAGGCAGAGGGTCCTTGAAAGCAAGGCAATGACAGTGCAGAGCTGGCATTTTCCACTAGGTCTGCTAATTAATTAAGGTCACATGTCCCAGCTATTAGTTTGGCCATTGCTTTTCTCCATTAAGCAGACAGTGAAATGCCAGGAAAGGGAAGAACAGTTCTCCCTTCCACAGAGCACCACCATAACAGTGGCGTCATGGTGACAGGGTGCTGTTGAGCTGTGGCTATGCCAGTCTATTGATGAAGCAGTATTTGCTGCTTCAAATAGGAAAATCTGGGTTATATGACGAAAAATTCTGCATGCTGGAGTGTTTTGCTGATTTTTCTAAGGGTGTGCTTTGGTGAAGGTTTGCTAGAGAGAGAGGTGTTGCTAGCTAAGCTTGCTGGGTGCCTGCTGGCAGAGCTGAGAAGCAGGCTTTAGTAGTTTTAAATAAGCAACCACTGCCTCGCTTTAAAAAAATAATTCTTTTAATCAAGACTTATTGTTAATGTGGAGGACATTCCAGTGCAGAGTATGTCATCGCTGCAATTGTCTAGACAGGTTACCAGTGTCCCTGTTAAGCAACCTCATTATTTATTTAGAGTTATTTATTATAATAAATGTGATTGCCTGCAGTAAGGCACGAACTCCACCGAGTCATATTTCAGATCTCACAGCTGTGTTGGTTGAGTTTTCAGAATAAATAAAATGTTTGCAGCTGCAAATAGAGCAGCCTCTAACACTCTGGGGTGGCTCCAGTTGGTGCTGTTCCTGGTAAAGGTACAAGAGAAGGAGATACTCAGTTTTGGGGAGGAGGAAGAAGCAACATCCTTCAGGTCCCTGCACACTGCCTGACCTTGGATGATATCCTTTTGGGGTATAGGAACTGGTATAACTTGCTGTCATTGCTGACTTCAGCAGGGCTAGGATAGTACCTCAGGTGCTGCATTTAAATGCTTTAAATGGAAAACATCCAGTCTGTACAAGAAAATGGAGACTTTATGGATTTGTTGTGTTATCACAGGGATCATGTTCTCTGCTGCAGACCTATTGACTTTGGTAGAATTACTTAAGATTTGCCTTTCTCAGTGGCTATGATGAAAATTTGGTGTGTATTTTTTTCCCCTGGAATTTCGTTGTGTGGCAAGAGCTTGCCAGCATCCCAACAGCTCCAGTTTTCTGGGAGAAACAAGAAGCTTGCAGGTATCTGACTTCAGTCCAAAGGGAATTACTTCCTTATTGACCATTTACCCATAATCTGGAGTTCTTTGATCTATCTGTCCAAGGAGGGGAGGTTGTTAGTGAAGCTGGAGATCAACTCAGGAGAGAACTGACCAGAGGGAACAGTTTCCTTGCTCACCATTTCTGATTGGTGTTCAGCCTAGAAATGGTCCTTGCTCTTTCTCCCCTTGGAGTCTCAGGTCCGCCTCCTTCAGGGTGTGCTGTGGCTGTTGTCCTGATTGTTAAGCCTCTTTCAGAAGATTTCCAAAGCTCCTCTGTATGGATTTCACTAAGTTTTGAGCATGTGCTACTTGTATGTGCCTGTCCTCTTGGGTATGTTGTGATTACTACAACTCCTTGGCTCTAGGGACAAATATTTATCCTAAATGAGATTTATCCATCACACCCATCTGTTTGGTGTGGTGGGGCCCAAGCCATATGCAGAAGATAACCTTGTATGCTGCCAATGAATGGTGGAAAGCTTATCCGGTGGTGTATTTTATATATGTTCTGAGTGGCAGGGTATTATATAGTAGATTTGTAAGGTTGGTCTGATGGCTGCATCTGGTCAAAATGGTTGAGCTTGGCTATATGTATGTTTTCTTTCCTGTAGAACTTAATTTTATCAAAGTATGAAAGAACATTAAGTTTGGCATTTTATGAAATGACTTGAGGAAATTGAAGTTAGTTGTTCCCTGTAGCATTTGATAAAATACACAAAGGCCAGAAGGAATGAATGATTCACGCCTCGACTGTCAGCTGTGGTGGAAAAATGAGGTGAAACTGGTTTCGTGATATAAAAATCTGTTCATCAGCACTGGAACTTGTCAAAACATAATTTCATCTTGTTAACGTTTAGTGAGTTATTGACTCAAAAGTAAATCATAAAGATTTGTAGAAGGAGAGTAAAATGGTGTTTTAGAGTGAGTGCTTATTTTTAGCTTGATTTTTTTTTTGAAGGAAGATTTCATAAGACATCCTGCAGTTATAAAGTTAACATGTTCTTGCTCCAATAATGCCTGCCTGATTGCAGAATTTAGGGTTTAATCATGCACTATCAAATTCTGTTTTCAAATTTAGAGTTAAAACAGTCTTTCAAGCTTAAGTTAACGTGCTCACTTTCATTTCAGTGCACATAGTGGCAGATAATTATTGTATGTGTTGTATTTCTCTCATTAGTAGGTTAGTATTACAGCTTCTGCCAGACCACAAATAATTAAGGGTTACTACAAGTATGACTTTAAAATAAAAAAAAGAAAAGTAGTTCTGAGGAATCCTACACAGTGAGGTAAAGAGTGTCTGCAGCAGAGATCACATAAATGATGTGCCCAGATCAGCTGATAGTCAAACATAAAATCTGCTCAAGCTTGTTAGTTAATCTCATCCACAGAACTAACTGCCTATTCTTCATAGATGTTAATCCAGTTATACTAACTTTTTAAGGTAAAAGCGGAAAAGATACATTTGAAAAGGGAATAATAAATGAGCCCTCCTGCTGTAATTAAACAGATCTGTGGACTGATTCAGACACAGCTGTTCACCATGTGCAACTGGTTTTGTTCAACCACTGCTATTGAATGTGGTTGACCAGCCACATCCTAAGCAAAAGCTGCTGGGATGGGGACTTTAAAATTTTTATGCCGGTGTTTGCATGCAGGAGATGGACTTGAAACAGAAGAGAGGATGTACTCTGGGGCTGATGTACATGTACTGAAGGAGTCCTTACAAAACTCTCTTGTATCATTGACTTAAATGAGTTTGTGTAGATGGAAGATGGAAGTAATGCAGCATTTTAGGTCTGGAAATTCCTTTAGGATCCCTGGATGCATTTTGCTATTGCTATTACTTATAAGTAGTTTTGCTGGAACCCTAATGAAATAGCAAAATTTGAGTGGTTTGAGCTGTTCTTGGGCAGTGCAGGTGTGCCATGACCATCCTCCTGTCTCTAGAAACACTCTGTAAAACAAAATGCATAAGGGTCCAAAAAGTGGGATGTGTAAGAAGTAGTGCTCATCTTCAAAACTGGCTTGGCTGTCAGGGTCCCTCTGCAATGCAGATTTTTTTCAAGTGGTGTTTGCTTGGTTTTTTACTGCTAAAAAGCAGTGAAGTCTTGAGATCCAGCTGGTCTTTCCATTCTTTTGGAAGGTGCTCCAAGGTGTGTGATGGTCTCACCTTCAAAATGATGTCAGTTGATACAGGAGAGCCCAAGACAACCAGGTCTGTTGGCAACATCAGCAGACCTAAGGGAGAGGGAGGCTCCTGAAGATACTTTTTTTATTGGAAGTGTTCTTGTAGAAGAAGTAGAGCTACTTTCCAGCTGTTTTTCTTTAACTGTGTGGAAGATCTTGCTATGGCAGAAAGCTCAGAGGCTGGGTTTGCTTGGCTTGTGGATGGTGTGGGTGGCTTGGAGGTGGGATTCAGCTCTTCCCAGCAGAACTGGGAGATGACAGTCAGGAAAGGTGGGAAGGTTTTCCTGCATCTGAAGCCAAACAGCTGGTTGAGTAGAAAAGCAAAAAGGAACAGAGGACTATATTGATGGAGATGCAGTTGAAATTGCTGTCTAGGAGAAGGACCTTTCTCCTCAGCTCTCTGAGTGGATATCAGCAGGACAAGATTCCTCTGCAGAGGCCAAGAAATGTGCTGTAATTGAGTTGTGCAAGTAGAAGCTGTTATGTGTGGCTGGGTAGAGAAAGGCTTTTCTTTAAATCTTATGCAGAAAGAATCAGCAATCCTTAGATTCAGACTGGCTGTGAGGATCTCAAATGGATTGGTAAAAGCATATTTGATGAGTGTAGAGATGAAGGGAAGATGGGCAAAACAGCTGGAGAAAGTGCATCTGAGCCTGGGAGGGAAAAGTGTATGCAGGGCAAGGACAACAAGCTGGTGGAGAGCAGGAAGGTGGGCAGAGGTGGGCTGGGAGTCACAGGTACATGGAGTCATCACTCTGGGTCCAATGCTGCTCCCCAGAGCTTTGCATTTCTGGTGACAGATGTGGAGAACTAATGTGTTGTGTTGCCAAAAGGAACAAAAATCCTAATACTTTGCCACTGAGGATGCAGGGTGCTTATGCAAAAAGCTAGAAGAAAGGCAAGTGTTTAACAGTGAGGGTAGTTTGACCCACTGATGGTTTTCTGTTTGTTCCTTCTCTGGTTTGCTGAATTTTAGTAGGACTTTAATAAATGATGAAGACAAAGATACCGTGATCCATTTGCCTTGCAGCTCTTTGGGAGCTGATTTGCAGTGGGTGATAACTGCAGCTGGGGTGAGCAGGCATTAGGTGGAGTCTTTAGCAGAGAGATGCTCCTTGGAAAACCAAATCAACCTCTCTGGCTGTAACTAGTTCTTCCTTCCTATGTCCTACTTCAACTTCTGATTAAATTTTGCTTATTTTAAAAAGGAGATGTCTTCTAAAAGAACTTGACAGTATGTTAGTAAAACCATTTGGTGTTGGCTGTGTCTGCTTTATCCTTTAGCAATGCTATTGAGACAAAGATCCTGTGATTTCCTTTCTCAGGTTCTGCATAGGAGTTATAGAAGTAGGGGGAATTATTCACTGCTTTCCTGTTAGCTTGTAACATTCATGCAATTGGTATTTGGCAGGATCTTCAATATATATAATCTGTCACAGAAATATTCTTGAACTGGAAGGAGAAGAGCTGCAGTAGTAATTTGGGGGGATGCATTTCTCCCTTCTTTTGGGGAGTTTTTTTTTTTCAGAGGGGACTCTTGTTTTGTGTTTGGTTTGATTTGGTTTGGGGTTTTTTTTTCCCTTGGTGTTAAAATCAATATTGAATGAGTGCTGCTTTGAAAAACAAAAATACATTCCAGAACCAGTAGCCAACATACAGCAGTTGAAACAGTCCGAACACGGCCAGGCAGAGGAAGGGGATCATTCATCACTCTCACAGTTTGTTAGAGAGATAATGTTTGAGGAAATTAAAGTGTGCTGCAAAACAGCTCGAGGGTGCTTTTCCTGCACCGTGCATATGCTCATGCTTTGTTTGCCATTATTCTGCTGTAATGTATGTTTAGCTGGTAGTGAGCACATGAAAATCTAATATCAGGCTCAAACTGTGCCTCCTTTATTTATAAACAGCTTTTCTTTTGCTTTATGCTGATAGAGCATGATACAGAGACATCTTGCCATAGACTATGTCAGTATAAGGTGCCAAGAATGAAGAGGAAACATTTTATGTGATTAAACAACTGAGGGGTTCTGACAGATGTTTGCCTGACAGAGTCTGCAGGAAAGGCAGTGATGTTCAGATCTGGTTAGGGCTCATGCGTGTGTTTATGCCCCAAATTCTGGGGGAGGTGTTAACAGCTGGCTGAATCACAGAGGCTTCTGGAACCCCTTCCCGTGTGTTGAACAGTGGGTCTGAGTGTGCTTGGTGTGGGCTCTGTTCCTGGTGCAGGGCTACCTGCAAAGTCCTTCCCCCTTCCAGTCCCAAGAGCTTTCTGTCCTCTCCAGACTTCCTTTTTCTTAGCATCATCACTTTTGTTTTCTGGCTCCCGACTCTTTCTTTCTTGTACTTCAGGAAGTTGTTACTGCTTTCAGTGAAGGCTTTTGACACAGATCTTGCCAAAATAAGATCACACTGAAGGTACTGGTTCTCACCTCTTGGCTGCAGCTGAATGTCCTTCCACTTTAATTCCCAACCAGAGGTTTGTGTGCTTTAAGGGCAGTTTATGTTGGGTCTTTGGTGGTTTTTGACTAATAAAATAGCTTTAATTTGAAGTTTGAATTAAAGATAATACAGATATGGCGTTGGAAAAATTGCTGTTGATTATTTCATATTCTGATGTAGGTGGCAGAAAGGCCCTAAATATTTTGAAGTTGTATTTGGAGAAGTAATAAAAATTATTGCACACCTGTTCAAGCTAGTCTGTTTGGCTTTTTTTCCTCAGATTAACAGAACAGGATGGATCTTTTTGTGATGTGTAGTCAAGGTGGAAATTTGTTTTGAGTCAGACTGCAAAGGTATAATCCCTTTCAGGGATTATGGTACATTTTGCATATTGCCTCCAAGTGACTATCCAAGTTTTCAATGGATGCTTTAACCCTGCTGCTATTTGTAGCAGTTTGGAAAGCATTAATTGGTAAAACTGGATTTTTGCAAGACCTGAAGGAAGGTGAGATGCCTGGGAGAACAAGGAACGTTATTGCCTACGAAGACATTGTGATGAAAAAGGACACATACCTTGTGTGCCAGAAGTACTTGCAACTCATTTGGGGTTGAGTTCAACCCCAACAGTGTGTGTTTGCTTTTCCAGGCCAGCTCTCCGTTTGTAAACAGTGGTTGTATTGGAGTAAACCAGTCATGGTTAACAAACGGTGATGTGTTACATTATATCTGTTTAGTCTCATTTGCATGGGGTGGAAGCTGCTGTGAAGACTTTATTTGTTGGTGTGTGGCTAAGAGGATTAGATGTGGCTTTGCAGAGGTGGGGGCAGATGATGGGGAGCTGGGGTGGTGGAAGAGCATCTGCCATAGTACTGCTTATGCCATAAACACTTATTTAAAAGAAACCCCCTCTTTATCCTGTGTTTGGGTTGAAGGAAGCACATTTATTCCCTTCAACTTGGTTGTGGCAGAATGCTAAATAATTGCTTCACCCTACCAAAGGCAGTTGGTGAACAGGGTGGAGAGAGAGCATAAAGGCTAAATAAGTGTAAATGGTTTAAGTGTTTCTAAGTTATGGCACAGTGCTCACAGGGGAATATGCTCAGTAAGACCTGCAGCATCTTTCCTATTGAATGAACGGATTAATGATGGCAAAGTCTGCTGTGTTAGGGACTTGAGTGAGGTCACTCCTTGTCTTAGGCCATAGGAAATACTTCAGCTGGAAAAGCCAATGTTTCCTTGTGGCTGCTTTGGATTCTGCTTTTACAGTTGAGAGAGCAGACTCTTTTTCTGGGATAGTTTTGGAAAATATATAATTAAGCAGCTTTAATGAGGGGCCATTATAACTGCAAACAGAATTATTGTTACCATCATTTCAGCAGTTAACATTTTAAGGGCAGTTGTTCACATACGGTTCACTAATTAGGGCCCAATTCACTGTGGAAAAACTGTAGCTGAGCTGCTGCTGCAAGTGTAACACGGAAAGGAACATTTGAAATGAAGTCATTCTTTACAGGGATGGACACGTGGACCCATCACTTTTCAACACAACAAGGTCTCCTATAAGTGCAGGCTGCAAAGGTTCAGATTCCAGAAGTGGAATGGGCTGCTGTGCCATATGCATGATAGGCTTATTCACTCTTATTCACTCAAGTACTGCAAAATTGTCATGGTCCTTTTATAGGTGTGCAGAGCAGAGGTTTGGGACAGAACTGTGGAAACTCATACTTGGGGTACAGCTGTTCTAATGATCACAGTCTGTGGCAGTTCTGCAGACTTAGTAGTATTGTGATATTAATGGCCAGGTGAGCCTTTGAGCCTCCTAGGAAATTAAACAGCGTGAGCAGGAGAAAAGTGCAAATTACCTCTCTGATCTTGGTAAGAAGCAGCACCTTACACAGCTTGATGCAAATTGTTTCTAGTTAAGGAATGTCTTAAAATGCAACTCTGCAGTGTTGCTGAGCTGTAGCTATAGTTAGAACTGCAACTATAGATAGCATTAAATTTATTTAAGTGCTTATGAAGTGAAGTTTGCCATTTCCTCTGAGACTTATTTTAGAGCAAGTCTAGCGGAATTTTTGAGCAGCTTTGTGCACCTCATGTTCAAGCACGTTTGTACTGCTGAGGCTGGGCAAGAACACAGGGTTCTGTCAGTGTCTGGCTGAGCGGGTGCTTTGCTTCCTTAGTCTGGTTTGGGATCATCCTGCAGGAGCTGTGTGGTTGTAGCAGCCTTCCTGCTGGTCCTGGTCCTGGCAGGATGGCTAAGTGTGGCTGGAGCACAGGACTCTGCTTCCACAGAGAACCATATCTGGTATTAAAATAACTTTGCGTCAATCTCATGCTGGTTCATGTAGTTTTGCTTCTTGGATTAGAGTGTATTCTGCAACTCTTGATTGGTAAATCCTCTTTCTAAGTATGGGAGCAAGAACTTTAGCTCAAGAATGGAGCTTCGTGGCAGCACCAAGGAGCTCTGGAAAATGCTGGGTGCCACATCTAAGCCCTGAGACTGTGAATTTTCTTGTATTTACTCCTCTTCAACTTAAGTAAATGTCATTTCTCCTGAGAGCAGATAGATAACTTTTATTGGATCTGGGCAAGGCTTTTTCCGGGTAGCAGTGGTTTGATCATGGCAGAGGACACAGTAGAAAGCCATTAGTGCTCCAGAAGATGTGTTGTCAAATGGCTGTCATGGTGGTGGTGGGAGATCAGGGTGTCCCTAACCACTGATTCTGTGGGAGCACATGACCTGTTGTTACAGGACCATCCCTTGGAAAGTGGGTCTAGGGGTTGGGGTCAGGGTGCCTAGATGTGTTTCTGCATGGAGAGCTGGTTTCCTGCAACGCCCTGCTGTCCTGTAGAGCAGCTTTCCTGTTTTACAGGTAGGAACCACAGATAAATGGGAATTCTCATTGGCACATGTTGGAGCTCTGGAAGAGGCAGGCAGTGAAGTGCTGTGTTATTTTGGTCTGAGAAATGGTGTTTTTCCAAGAGAAGGGGGATACATCTCCTGCCATGAACAGCAGCTCATGCAGAGAGAATTAGAGATGCCTTCAGAGTGGGCCAGCCAAGGACAGTGGTAGCCCTAGGAGGTGGGCTAGGGTACGGAGGGAGCTGGTGCTGCATTGCTTCCTTGCAGGCTCGTTCCTGGAGCTAAGGCAGAAACATATCTAGCAGTGAACTGAAAAACCTCTTTAGGTTAACATTTCCCATGCAGGGAATACCCTAGAGTCCATACCCTAGAGCTGAAATCCTGCTTTGCCCGCAGGATAGAGTCAGGACAGGCACAACCATCTCATGTGAGAGCTCCTCCACTGCTGTGTTACAAGAAACAAGCCAAGATTTCTAGCTGTGGAGAAACTAATGCTTTTTTCCATTCCCATCCTAAGCAATCTGCCAGCAAAGGAATTTATGATAATGAAAATATTTTTTGTGCGAAGTACAGTAACATGGAGCAATAAAACCCCATAATTGCTGCAGGAATATTCCACATTAAACCAAACTATCAACTATAGTTTGCACAGAGGTTTGCTAGACTAAAAAGGTGGTGCTTTCATGTGGAAAAAATATTCATTATCTTTTTTCAAACACACCTTAATTGCCAACATCAAAATTATTAATTAAGCAATACATCTTGCAAAACTGGATTGGCTCATCCAGTGCGCATGGAGTGTGGTAAGAAAGGTACAGGGAGCATACAAGTCCCTGGATCCTTGCAAGGGAGAGCTGTCTATGAAGTCCGTACTTGGAGTTGATTTTATGGCACATATAATTTTTTGGGGTGCACTGTATTTAATTTGGCAGCAAAGCTGTAACAGAAGCAGTGACAAATACTTCAGCCAGTCCTTTTCCTGAGGTTCCCTGTCTGACAAACCCTCTGGTCCTGCAGCTGGCTCTGGGGGTGGCCAGGCTTTGTGCTGGGAATTGCTACAGCCAGATCTCCCTGTCCATGGGGCTGAGCCCCAGGTGGTCCAGGTGCCCTGAAATGTGATTTAGAAATATCCATAACAAGTGTAGCTGGAGCAAAAAAAGGCGAGGAGAGAATCTTAGTTCTGTTTGCTTGTCTGTCCTCACCCCAGCTGTATCTGTGCTGCTGGCTTCCAGTTGCTTCCAGTACCTTTCTGAAAAGCACAACTGCTTTGAAAAACAGAGCCGTCCTACTTGAGGCATTCCATATTTTCATGCTAGTAGAGGCCTTGGATAAAATTAAATTTTAAGACTACTGGTTGAGACCTGGAAACTTAATTTCTTTAGCTTCTGGTAACTCAGTCCTTGCTCAAAAATGGCTTTTGTTTATAATGCAGTTGGTCAGCTTAATATCTGATTAGTGCAAGGAGAATCTCAGACCTGCTCTGTTGTGTATCAGATGCTCGTTTTTATCTTTCTATTTTTCTTCTTCTTTGTTTTATCACTCAGGAACGTCCCCAAATTAATGGTGAAAAGCTATCACACAGAATGGTCCTCATGGTCACAGGTGAGACTTGAGAGTACAGCTGGATCCACAGGTATCCAGCTTACGCTGAGCCAACCAGACCTTTCCTCTCCAGACACCCCAGTGTACCCTCCCTGGGCAGAAACTCCCCTCACTCTGTTGATATGCTTAAAGCCCTTTCTGTGCTTGACCCAGATTTTGTTATTTCTGTGAACTTGCCATGATAATTATGAGTAAGTTTTTTTCTTCTATATATGATTTTAGAGAATGCTATTATCTTCTGTTTCCCACTAGCTCTGGAGGAAACTATGCCTCTAAAGTATTTGTCTAATCAATTTGCAAAGACATCTTTATTGCCCTTGGTGGATCATAACGGCTGCTTTCCAAGGGAATGTTTACTGTAAAAGCTAAGACATCATTGCTTTCTGTGGCATGTTGTAGCTTGTTCTCCAGCAAGAGTGACTGACTTTTTGTTGTGGCTGTATTTTAGCTTCTAGGTGTGTGTTTTAATGAATTTTTTTCTCCTCAGGTTGTTAATGGTAGAGTTGGTGGATTGGACAAAGGCAGCGTTGTCTAAACTGGCAGGGCTTGCACCAGGCAGGGAGGATGTTTGGGTGCTCTCTTTGCTTTCCAGATTTTCTTTGCGTAAGAAAGTGCTATTGTGTGCATCACCTAAAATTAGACATTTAATAATTTTTTTAAGATTTTCTCTCCCACATCTCAGTGCAGGTAGGGTGTTCCCAGTTATGCTTTTACAAGTATAGATTTTGTACTTCGCATTCTCAAGAGCATGGAAACATGATTAATGTAAGACTGTCAAACAGCATTAATCACTGTTGATTTCTTACCTATTCCTGCCCTCCCTTTTCCCAGAGAGCCATTATGCTTGCACTGGCCCGTCAACTTCTGTGCAGTGAATAAAATCTTACACTTTTCTTGGTGCCCTCTTGCCCTGTGTTTTAAAGAAGTACTGTGAAGAGCCAGGGAACTGCTCCTCTGGGTTTATTGGTTATCTTTACTCACGGTGGAGAGAAATAATGGTAGAAGAGAAAAAGCGTATTCTATTTGATGCTATTGCTTTGCTGCCACAGACACTAAACTCTGCATGCAAGACAAGTGATTTTACATCTAATGTATATTTTCAGCTGGGTGGCCTTTGTGACACGTAAGTGACATAAGGTGAACAAACTGCTTATTAAGGTAAGACAATGAAGGCCCAGTTTTAAAAGGTTAAGATGTACTAAAAAGTATCAGAGCATCCTCCAAGTCATTAATGCTCTACAGAATGCACAACATGTGGTATTTTGAAAGGCCACTGTAACCTTTTCAAGCATGAAGCATGCTAAAAGGACTATATTTCCTTACTGCCTTGAAAAGGGAAATCAGTCTTAAAAAGCCTTAGTTTTTATTTGTTTTAAAAAAGAAACAAATTTGGTGCATAAAGAGAGAGGGAGGATCCTTAAAGCTAAGTGAGCAGTGAGCTGTCTGCAGCAAGGGAGCAGCCCTGGAAATCCGTAAGTGATGTGAGATGTGGAATTTTATTTATTAAAGAGAAAAATATTCTCACGGTTATATTTCTCTCCCAAATTCTTATCTGCGTTTTAAACTTTGCACAAGCTTGGTTTTGGCTCTATTCAAAGCAGCAAAACGTGGTTGGATGAATGTATGATGTGGGATCTCTGCACCTGTTTGCAGTGGGGAGCAGAGGTGAGGAGGCTGCAGAATGGGGCAGGAAGGGGCAGCTTCATCCATCCTTTGTGTTGGCAATGTCCTGAGCTTCAGAATCTGAAGTATTGAAGCAGCAGTTAGTTCAGTTTGAGGGGGAGGAGGAGGGAAACACTATCCTGTGACAAATCTTTGGGATGGTCCTGCAGATACTGTGTGGTTGTAGCAGCCTTCCTGCTGGTCCTGGTCCTGGCAGGATGGCTAAGTGTGGCTGGAGCACAGGACTCTGCTTCAGCAGGCAAACAAGCTACAAAGACGTGAAAGGGGTTTGTGTATTCCATAAAGCTTGTCTGGTCCTTTGAGTTAGTGTATTTGGTCTTATGTAAAGGACAAGAGCTCCACAGCTCCCTACAGAGCCAGCCTTGCTGTCCTGTGTGGTCACACAGCAGCACCACTGCCCCCACCCCACAGGTCTCTGTGCTTCTAAGCCTGGCATATCTCGTTATCTACTAGCACCTGAGAGCTTGAGCAGCTCATTCATTTCTGCCCCAGGGATGCTGCAGCCTTTCACCCATCCACTAAGTGTCTTGGGGCAGCGGTAGTGCTAAACAGTGATGGACCTGCTGCCTCACTTCAGATCTGTTAGGATGACTTGGGCAACACCACACTTCAAAGTGCTGCAGAAGTCCAGTCATACCTCCTCCTAGCATGGTACAACTTGAGGATTGTTTTTTGGGGATGTTGTTCCCCAGCCTGCTTTGTATTTTAACACAGAAGGTTGTGAAAAGTTAACAAGCCTCCTGAGACTTGAGGAGGCCCCCAGGTTGCCTTTTGCTGAAGTCAACTTACCTGTTAGACGGTCACGCTGCGTTGAAGCAGCTGGGCTTTGCAGCAGGCATCTTGCTTTTGTTGCTGAGAAAGTCTTCATGAAACACATTGACCAGATGCAAGTTCTGACTTAAGCCCACTGGGAACTGGGAAGATAACAGACCGTCTTGCCATAAGTTAAATATGAACTCTATGAAAGAATAATTTAAGTGCTACTTGTAGTCTGTCCTTGGCATCTGTTGGCTAAATGGCCTCTTCAAATATACACTAGTGCTCCGACTTCTCTTGCTGTAGCTAAGCTCCTGGTTGCAGGATGCTTTTTACTCCTGACTATTCAGCCTTTGATTCTTGCAGTGTCAGTGAAATCAAAGAGCATAAAGAGCAGGGTTTTACAGTCAGTGCTGTTGCTTTTGCTTGTGAATCCTGAAAGCTGCTCTGGAAGAGCAGAGGTTTTGTGTGTGGAGGGAAGAGACGAATTAAAATATTTTACCCCCTCCTGAACACAGAGAAGGAGAGTTCTTATGTTTAGATGATCTTATTCAGAGTGATGTGCAGTGTGCCAGGGTTTTCAGTACATGTCGCATGGGAGCAGGGCTATTTTGCTTTTCTGAGGAGATGGGGGAGATTTTGGTCTAACTGGGGTTTCTCCAGGTTTTGAATTTGGTTTGCAAGCTAGGTTGTGCAGACTTGGAGCCAGGCAGTTGTCACCCAGGTCTCTCCTTTCATATTTCTACAGGTTCATAATCCACCTCTAGTTCTCCGTTTCCTGAAAACCAGCGGCAATTTCAGTGTCCTTGTTTTGGGATTCCTGTGGAACTGCTCCCAGTGTGACACATTCAACAACCAGATCATAAAAGTGAAGTCTAGAACATGCAAGGAAGGGACAAAGCAAGGATCTTGGCAGCTCACCAGCCTCACTATCTTTCTTGGCTGAGGCTTGCAAGCATCAAGTTGTGCTCCTGTGTGGTGGAACAGTGGTTTAATGTTTGATAGTGATCAGATCAGGAGTAGAGCAGAGCACCAGGCATCTGACAGGTTGTCAAACCTGTCACATCCCAGCCTTTTCTTCCCCTTGACAAGGTTAGCCACTAACTGACAAGGGTACACTTTGCCAGGATGGCAGCAGAGCCTTTAGGAGGAAGAAAAATGCTTTCAAAAACGAGTTCAGCTGCTTTCCATGTATCACAACATCTCTGCACAAAGCTGCATTCTCAGATGTGCCTTTGCAATGACTTTGAATATTTTCCTTTCTCCACTTCCCTGTTACTGGAAAAACAAACACAGAGCCTTCTCCACAGGCTGCAAGTGCCCACTGGATGAGGCATGGAGCAGGACTGTAGGGCCATAAACATTCTTTGTGGTGGCTCCTGGTGTAGGGTGGATGTCTGCAGTCTGAGCACCAAGTGCACACAGCCATGAAAACCCACCTCTAGTGACACTGGTGTTACAGATAAAGAGAGTTTGGAAAGAGATTAACTTCTTGTCTGAACTGGAGAGGTCTCTCTCTTGAGCCTTTCCTCCCCTACCCACTTGCCTCTGTTCTGTTTTTCAGGGTGTTGAAGGGGTGAAAGTGCCACAGTGTCCATCTATTCACAGCCCACAGTGCTGACTGCTGTGTTGGTAAAACAGTTCCAACTAAGTTTTTTCTTTTTCAAATGTGCTTTTTATACTCCCTCGCCCCTAAGTGTCTGTGACTTTTGCAAGGCAGCTTGGCCCTAGGATTTTGTGATGCAGTCCAGTGTTTGTGTTGCACACTTTTCCCTACTGTGTGCACATAATTGTATATAAATGCATGTGCCGTCGATTCGCCTTTCCCAAACTGTGGCCAACCTCAGTCACATTAATATTAAAACTATAGGTTTGCAAAACCTTTGTGGCATCTGCATTTGTTGTAGGAGTGGAAGGATGTTTGTTGATCCTTTTCCCATGACACATTTTATACTACCTTGGATCTGGTAGAGTTTTCACACCTTCGAATCAAAATCATAAAGATGATCATCATAAGGCATAAAAAGTTAGCATGCTCTTATCTGTTTTAATTTTGTTTGAATGATGCCGTCTGCTTTTCTGAATATGGCAGGTAGCTAAAGCAGGAGAATGTACCAGTTGGGAACTGCAGAAACAAAACAACAGTGTATTCCTTGTGGCTGATGGATCATTATTTTATGTGCTGGTTAAGTGAGAAACCCATGCATCCTGGTAGATCCTTTCTGCAGAGTTCATCCAACAGCCTTTCCAGGCTCTGAGCTCTAACTGCAGCCCTGCTTTTCTCTGAATACCAAGTGCCTGGTAATTGTAGTCAGACAGAAGCAGAGTGCTTTTGCAGGATAGGTTAGTTGCATAAGTTTACCTTCTTGGAATAAGTCATGCTTGTACCCTCTCTCTTGGTTCCTTGGGAGGATGAAGGCTGCTCTCCTCCCTCTCTGCTCTGGGAAGTGCCACTGGGATGTTACTTAACCCATGAGTGAGGATGCACTTGCTGTGATCTCAGCTATGGGACAGATCAGAGCCTTTGCATATGCATGACCTGCATGGGTCAGTGGCTTGGGGTTAGGCCTCAACTGTAAGACTTTGAATTAATGTGGTTATCCTTCTGCTGAAAGTGATTATTTTTCTGCTGAAGTATTATGACAACAGAGTGGGTGTGTTATTTAGAAACTGCATATTTGGAGTACTCACTGTTGTTTGCCATCAGATCCAGAAAGAAATAAACTGGTTTTGTTAGCTATTTTATTAGAAAGGCAAGAAGCATCTGCTTAGCTGCACATTAGTGTGCAAGTTGGTTGGTTGATATTCATCATGGTGCTGTAAGCATCTGTTGACAGGTGGGAAGAGCTCTTGGTGAGTAGGCTTGTGGCTTTGTTGCCTACCTGGATACAGCTGCTGCCCCAGAGGCTGACAGGTTAGGAGAAACTGGCTCCTTTGTGCTGTGAAGAAATCTGTTTGTATGGGTGGATACAGACTGACCCAAGCAGCTAAGACAGACATTAAATAAATGCTCTTGACTTCAGAATGAAGAGCTGAAGCTGAGCTGCTGTCATGATAGTGCTGTGCAGGAGCATGTTTTTAAAAGTGGTAATATATAAGAGTTGTTTCACTGGGTTTACTTTCCATGTCATGTTATGGATTCAGTTTAGCTCTGGAAGCTGATGCTCATCTAATGAAACTGGAATTAGTGTCCAGCCAAGTGAAATAGCTGTCTCTGGAGGAGAGTGGGAGGATATTGGGCACTGTAAGGTATTTGCCGTGAACAGGGTAGCTTCTTTGTGGGAATAGAAAGCAAGAACATTCAAATGAGTTTCCTGGTGTCTTGATACTTCTTAGCTTTCCATGTTCTTGGTGACTAAATGAGCTAAAAGACTTCAGTAAGAAAAAGAAAAAAAGTTCCTCTTTTGACACAATGCTGCGTATCTACTATATGTCTTCAGAATGTATGAAGACAGTCTTTGACCTGCACAAATATCAGAGGTCCATACAGTTGCTTTAAGGTCACTTGAATAACCCTCTAGAATAATATGCTGGCTTTGCCTTTGACAGATTGCCTGGAGATTTGCTTGCTGAAGCCAGTCTTCAGAGCCAGTGTCTTGGCAGCAAAGACTGTAATAAAATTGTTTGGTTCAAAACAGACTGTTCTTCATTTTGACTAGTAATCAATAACTGTCTGTGGCTGGTGTCACCTCAGACTGTCTCATGGGTACATATTGTACAGTGAAGTCCTGTATGCTAATCTGTGTCTATAAATAAAGATCCCTCTCTGTGAAGACTCATACATCCTTCTGGGACTGGTGGAGAGCTAGGGGCTAAGAGGGGAGATCTTGTTGTTCAGAGCCTTAGCAGACTTTGGTTAATTTGTTATTTATTTGTTATTCTGGATCTGCTTTTTCCTGAAGGGAGACAGGGTTTAGTACTTTTAGCTGGACAATTGGTATGTTTGCCATGTCTCTGGCAAATGTCTTTGCATTTTTTGTGGCTGAATAAAACAACAACCACTGTTTTCTGGCAAACATGCATAGATGACAAGTTCTGGCAAATCCCAGGTTCTTGAGTGTGGTGGAGTAACAGCACATGGGGTCTTGTCCCTGAAACCAAGGAGGCCAAGTCAGTGGTGGTCAGTGCCATCTTTGGGTCAGCTCTTGATGGGTAAACTGGTATAAATTAAGGGACAGCACAAACCTTTTGGCAGTGCTTCCTCAACCTCTCGCCTTGACAGGACCATGTGTCCCAGTGGCACCCCGCTGCCTTTTAGTGAGATGCTGGTTGGTGATAAGGATTTATTCAGGGATGTGGCTAAGTGCCACAGGAGTCTGACTGGTTCCACGTGTCCCAGTTTAGCACTGTACACACCAGGAGGGAGCTGTGGGCAGGGCGTCCTGGTTGAAATGTGAGGCTCGTGTGGGATCTGCTGACTTACAACTTGCTTCTGTTCTGGTGGAGTTGTGGGATTTTTTTAAAAGATGCTTGCAAAGGCTTCTTTATATAGATGTCTGAGGGAGAGGCTGGCAGTGGTAGGAGGATATTGAGTTACTTTGGGCTGCAAGACACAGTGTCTGTGGAGCAGATGAGTCTCTATTTATACATGCAATTGATGGTGGGCATGCAGAAGCTCTCAGGCCGCTATGTGAGCTGTTGTCTGTGCTGATAGGAGACAGCCGGATGGATACTGAGGAGGTCAGAGATGCTCTGTCGTCCCTTAAGTGGGGCTGTACGTAATAGCTGGTATTTTTGCTGTCCTGTTGCTAACTCTTCCTGCAGCATGGGCAGGATGTGACTCAGATGCAGCAGAGTACTCACCTTGAATGCCATGGTCTGACTAGAAAGGCATGGCTGCCATGAGATGTAGGAAAAGGGTTGTGTGATGGTGGTGTGGGGTTATTCCTGCAGTCCTGCTCCCTCATGGGGCTCAGAGGGGGTTTAGGCACAGCCCAGCAAGGACAAAGGCCACGTGCCTCATGTGCCGTAGAGGGAGCATGTCACTGTTCGTAGAACGGGCACGTAGAAAGAAACACTGACTCCAGAAGGATTTTGACAGAGAATCCGTAACTTAACTTTACTTCAGAGGGTTTTTATAACATAGATCATTCACGGGTCAGGGGTCACAAAACCATTGGCTCTGAGAGGTGAATCCACCCCAAGGGGCAGAGCCGACACCCCGGCATGTAGTAGAAGATTGTTTGCCTAACAGAAAAACTTCTATCTGAGAAAAACAAGTTGCTGATACAAAGGATTTAGAAAACAGTAATATTGTTCAGGTTAACATCTGTGAGAAAGAAAAGATTCTCACAAGCAGTAGAGAGCTAAGATTTTTCATGGCTAAAAGTTTCTCAGCACCGACAGGAGCAGGGTGGCCATGTGTGGCTGAGCCCCAGAAGCGCAGGTGAGTGCATTGGTGGCTGCTGCTGGATGATAATGAATATGAAACAGGAGCAGCAGAACATGGATCTAACTCAGTGTCTGCCTATGCTGTTTCAGACCGTGGCTTAAAGAGCATTTCTCTCCATTAGCTGAAGCTGCCTCTGCTCTGCTGCTTTCGTCATCATGGCTCTATGGTGAACCAGGCTGGGGAATCAATGCATAGTAAAAGTAACTGAGCTGGAAAAGAGAGTGCAGCTACGGCACACCGTACCACTGAGGGAAACGCTGGCCAAAATGTGCCCACAGGGGTGAAGCAAGAACATTGCACGTTTTGAGTCTCAGATTGACGCAGGCCACTATATCTGGGAGAGGACCAGTGCTGCGGTTCCCTGAGTGTCCACCGCAGATCCTAAGGCCTCTGGAGTCCCGATCCCCAGTTGGCAACCCCCAGGAGGGGCTGTAGAGCCACCATGCAAACACCCACTGACCCAGGGGCGATGACAGACCCAAATGCTAGTGGCTATGTCCAAGCGTGTATGCCGAAGATGGAGAGGGGTCTTTTGTATGGGTGCTGAAAGGTTTATTCCGACAAAGGTTCCTGGGACAAAAGATGTTAACAGTGGAGGATCCAGGGGTTTTATAGGGGTGCAATTAACCAACCCGGTTTGGACAAAGGGGAGGGGAGAATACAAACGGACCAACCTGTGACAAGGTGGGAGGGAGCAGGGAGGGGGGAACCGATGGGGCATCGAACAACAGAGAACTTTCTAGAATCTATACATATTCAATGGGGTAATACATATTTTAGAGGGTCATACAAAACAGGGTGGGGAAATAATGAACCGATTGTAATTAAGTAGTTAACACAAGGGTCTTTGGGTGCTCACCTTAATTACCAAGGGAGATATCAAACCTCTGAGCCAGCCCACCATGAGTTTAATGCTGCAGTTCAGCCCTGTGGCTCACCAACAGCTCAAGCAGCAGCAGCCACCACCGCAACATTAGATGGCACATGGAAACCAACCAAGAGCTGTTTTTCTGGTTTTACACTTCTTTTTTGCTGTTTTTGGAGTGTCTCTTCCTTTATATGAACTCTCTTTCACTGCAGGGGAGGCTTACGATTGGTATATTGAGATATCCTGCCTCTGGACAGTTATCTTACAATGAGGAGTGATGCTCCAAAATGTGCAGCTTTGGGATCTTTCTCCTATGCTTAAATTGCATAGCTGGTAGTAAATGCTGCCAAAATGTCTTGTGGATGAAGCAGCTTCATAAGAGCTTTAGTGCCACAACCTTTCCCAACCCCTGCAATTACATTTTAATTCAATACTTCAATGGAGTTTTCAAATAATTTTAAATTAATAGGGACCAGATTACAGGGGGAAGAGCTGGCATCATTCTCTGTTTGTTTACAGAGTCTTCTGCACTGCAGATACCACAGCTGGGAAACCAGGTTTTCTCCGAGGACAGTTGAACAATTCCTGTTAGAGCCCATTGAGAGTTAAAATGCTGAAACAGCTCCTAGGCAGGGAGCTGCAATGAGGGACATGTTACACGTTGGGGTGGAAGGGAAGGGTATTTGAAGGGAAGGCAGAGAGAAAAGCACAGTTTTGGTTCCATCGTTGGTTTAAGAGTGTTGTTAATAAGCAGCAAAGCAATTACAGGGAAGGTCCTCTGCTGTCATGCCTGGCTCTGAGCTTTTGAGTTTATGGGTTGTGAGCAAGCATCCAGTGATGTCAGGGGGGCTGTGTCATTTGGGGTGCCTGTGGTGCTTCTGACTTGGTAGGCGTGAAGGCTGCACTTAGTTCTGCATCCACAGGAAACCCTGCAAGCTCATCCATGGAGAGCTATGGGCACCTTCCCCTTGCCCTCATCACCGTGCTTGTGGTTTTGTCCAGGCTCTGGCCAGCTGTGACTTTAGCTGAGCCATCTCCTTGCCACTGGGACTCAATTATCCTCCCCAGTGGCAGGGCTAAGGGGTTTTCTGCCAGGGGCTGGCTAGGAGCTGTGCATGGCTTGAGGATGGGTTGCCAGCTTCCCAGACAATCCTTGAGCAATGGGCATATAAAAGGATGGTTAAAATCTCATGGATTCCTCCAGACACAGGTTCACCCCTTTTGCTTAAAAATAATAAGGGGAGCAAAGCACAGCACCAGTAGTTTAGTGATGGACAGACTTGTGACTTCGGTGTGTTGGGCTTGATGGATTTAAACCACTGGATTTAGTCACAACAAATGAAGGCAATAGCTTTCATTTAAATATTTGACTTGAATCTTGAGTGTGCATTTATATTTCTTTAAGTGATTCTCATGGGCTGGTAGCCATAAAATACAATGAGGAAGAGAGGCTGTGCGACGTTGGATTTGGTGTTCCCTCTTTCTTGTCCAGGAAAAAAATCCTGTGTCCATGCATACATATTTAATAAGTTGTATAGTTTTATATGTGTGCGTTAGGATTTGTAGCATTCTTGATATGCTAATTACTGTTGTTTTGCCTGTGACTTTGTCTCCAACTCTCTTTGAAAAGAAACTGGAATTCAATTACTGTGCACAAAAAATAACATTTGCAAAGCTATGCTGACATACAATATCTAAAGCGTATCAGATGTTGTAGTGGGTTAACCCCGACATGACAGACAGGTGTCTGGTCGAATCGCGTTTCTCTCAATGTTACCTATAAACCCCGCGGAAGGCGGGAGTTTGGGGAGTTTTTTTTCCAGTCCAGGGGTGGTGGCCGGAGCCACGGCCCCACCAGGGCCCCTGCTGGGCCGGGCCGGGCCGGGTGTCCCTGCCCTTGCCCCCTTCCCCAGCCACAGCCCGGACTCTGGGGCTCTGGGGGGGCGGCCCTCGGGCTCCCTCCGGCGCGGCCTCTCTGGGAGCGGCTCTGTCCCACACGGGACCAGCGGGGCACTGACGGAGGGGCCCGCAGCCCGCAGCTGCCAGCACACACTGCACGAGGAACTGAAGGAGACAGCCCTGTATCCAGCGGCACAGCGGGACGGTANTACAGTTGAAGGAACTGTGAGAAGTTTTATGGGGAGAAGAGATTTTACATTACTGCAGATTGTTTTTCTGTAGATGGTGGCAGTTTGGAGAACCATGTGAAGCAGGAAGAAAATGCTTTTCCCTTTTTAAGAACTGCAGCATGGATTGAGAGAGAGGAGAAGGAGAGGGAGAGAGAAGAAGAGTTCTAAATGTTTTGTTCTGATTGTTTTTTTCTTTCCTTTTCTCTTAGGTCTGTTAATAAACTTTTATCATATTCTATAAGTTTTGTGCCTGCTTTGCTGTCTCCTAATGGTTATCTCACAGAAAAGAAATCAGGGAACAGTGCATAAATTGACCATAAAACCACTACACGAAATGGGTGTTTCTGCCCGGTTATGCAAACTAAACCCACTACAGATGTACACAAGAAATACTGTCCTTTGCATAAGTACTGTGCTTCTAATGAGGAAGTTTAGAATGTGAAAAATTTGGTCTGATGGCCTGTCTGTACCATGCTTCTGAAAATATGAGGATTAGTAGATCTCACTGTTTATTCTTAAGAGAAAACTCTACTAAGCTCCTCATTTTCAAGTGTGAGAGGATAAAGTTATTTGAAAAGCCCAGGACTAGTGTGGTACCTTCTTACAGGGTGGATCTGCTGAGCTGCTGCATGCAGAAGTCACCTTCTTTGGTCCAGTTCGGTGGCTTGGTTGCTGTAGAACTTGGTCACTGAACATAATTTTAAAAAGTTTTCTCTTTGAAATCTCATTTCTGGTAGTAAATAATGAATAAAAGTATTTGAAATCTTCAGCTGATAGTGAAAGAGTATTACAAAATGTATTTGTGATGTGGTTTGAGAATACTTTCCTGTTCAAAAAAAAAAAAGGCCGTTCATATCCCTGATGCAAATTGTTGCTTCTAATTCTGGTCTTGGTCTTGCAGTGACATTACTTTCCTGTGGGAGACCGACTGGAAAATCTGTTGCCCACATGTAAGTGCAGGTTTTGTGCCACTGGAAGTATTTCTAGTAAATACACCTCTCAGGCAGCTGAGGGAAAAGCAAGTTTCTGTCAATAAAAAATCTTTGTTATCTTGAAAAATCAGTTATGAATGGAGAAACCATAGCATCATCAAAGTGTATGAGAATAAATTGTATTTTGAGCATTTACTAAGAAAAAGATGACAACAAACCAAAGTTCTTTAAGTCCTAAAGATAGGAACTTTTGACTGTGAGAGTGAAAAACGGGCCATCTCAAGGCTCCTGTGGTTTCTGGTATGAGAGGGAAATCCATTCATTTAATTCAAAAGGGAGAAAGTTATCTATAAGCAGTTTCATTAAGTTTTCACGATCAGTAGATTGGGAAAAAGAAACAATATTTGTGTGACAGACTTCTTTGAGGGCAGAAATTTTGTAATTTTAGTGGTAATGAAAAGACTGTAATTCTTTGTTGGTGTGGCTTGAAATAAATTGGGCCAGACATTGCCAATAGTATTTAAAAAACTGGTGATATGATTAGTGACTTAATACTGACTTTACATAGGAACACTGTTAATGTTTAATCAAGTTAAACACACTTTGTGTCTGCACTTTGCAAGCAGGGTGGTGTGAGACCTTGCAAAGCTGCCACAGTATGTGCCAGCTCACTGCAAGGGGGAAGGGCTCCTCAGCTTCCCTAGGGTTATCATGTCCTGGTCTGCCTGCAGTATGACCAGTTTTGATCTTTGATTGCCTCCAATGTTAGAGATGTCCCAAGGGGTCATTGTCTGGCCCTTTGTATCTCTGCTCTGCCCTGTCAGGCCTTTTGGCTGCTCCTCCCTCGATGTTTTCTACCTCAAAGGTACTTTTCTGGTACCTTTATTTGCACTGAAGCTCATTCACCCTTTCTTTTTCTCACTCACTCCACTTTTGAGGTCTCTCATTACTATTCAAGCCGGCAAGAGATATGTTCGGAGTCAATCTTTTTCCAACTTCCCAGGTTAGATTGATAGTTTTTAAGTAATTCCCATTTATCAGTGGGTAGAGTACTAAAACGTGCTGTTTACAGTGTTAGCATTCCTGCTCTAAATTTGTTGTTACACTTGATGAACAGGCAAGCACACTCCAGGCTAGTATGTAGCTTAGCACATGTCCATCTGCATGTATTTTTATATTGGGAATGGCAAATGCCATGGCTCATGTTTACTATGAACTGCTTATCTGGGATGGGCAACAAGCCACTTTTGCAGGAGGGTTGGAATTTCATTAATACAGGAATGTGGGCTTCATTTTCTTTAATTGATTAAAAGTCCTACATTTGCTAGATGCCTTAAAAAAACATATTTAATCATTATTTTGTCATGATTTACTAAGGAAAGGAATAGTAGGACCAGAGCAGTCACTGGAAGATGTGGCTGTCAAGCCCTGTTTGTTACACCTGTGTGAGGACTGGGAAGTCTCCTCTGCAACTGATATCTGTGGGAGCTGGCTGGCTAGCTGACTGATTTTGGGATGCATGAAAGAAATCCACTGATCTCATGTTGATATTACTTGGGTCTAATGAGCCTTGATTCCGAGGTTCATGCTGGGTGCCCAAAGCAGCTGGCTCTGGGCAGCAGTACTGAGGAGCTCTTGTGTTTGATGACTTTTCATAAATCATGGGATGGTTTGGGTTGGAAGGGATCTTAAAGACCATCTCATTCCAACACTCTGCCCTGAGCAGGAACACCTTCCACTGGACAGATTGCTTATTGCCCCACCCACCCTGGCCATGAACACTTTAAGGGATGGGGCAGCCATAACTTCTCTTGGCAGCTCATTCCAGTGCCTCACCACCCTCTGAGCAAAGAATTTTTTGCTAATAGCTCATCTTTTCCGTAATTATGGTCCAGCTCTCCATCTGGAAGGATGGAGGTTGAGTCCCTCCAATGGTTTTCTTTGCATCTGCTACATAAAATTCACATGCCTGCCAATTAAGCAGCAGATTCTAAAACCTAACCTACCATTAGCAGCTAAAAAGTTTCCTGCTAGGAGTCTGGTTTGATGGTAGATATTTGCACTTTGACACAAAACGAAATTTAAAGTCTTTTCCTCCAGAGCTGCGGCTGACTACAGCCCTGGGGTAGCTGCTGTCTGAATGGATCCTTGCCTATGTGGTGCAAAAAGTCTGGGTTTGAATTGAAACCTCCCAGATGCTGGGGTGGATTTGCCTGGGATCCCCATGCTCAGTGTGTTTGCATTCCATACTAAACAGTACAACAGAATGCAGGTTAGAAGAAAGCCAGAGTGAACCATCAGATTCTTTAATATCCTACCTCTGACTGAAACAACCTCCCTGTGTGGGAGATAATAAACATTTCTTGTCTCTTAAGGGAAAACCATGCACAGACAGAGACAAGCACATATAAATAATTTACAAAGCTGTAATACACTGTAAATAACAAGCCTGCTGAATAATGAATTAACCCAACTGCTGATTCATAGGTAAATATCTCTTGTAAAGCAGAATTTTTATAGATTTTTACAGCTTAGTTAATATACCCTTGTATTTTATTAAGGCTGTTAAGGTGAAGTGTTCTGGTAATAGTACGAGTATCTTTGGAAGTGAGACAGGGTGGTTGTCAGCTGCTGTGCAGGGGGCAGAGCCCTGCTGGGCCTGGGCACACTCTGGATTTTGTTAGTCAGGCTTTTCTTCCCTACTCTAGCAGGCAGCAGAGATTAAGCAGGAAGAATTCTGATGTGGCCAAAGAACTGGAGAGCTATAGGGAGGAAGGAGTCTCTGACCATCTTTTCTTTTTTTTCCCCCTCAAGCTTCTGGTAGTAAACAATGCATTTTCTCTACTTTGGCTGTGCTCTAGACATGGTGAGATTTTTCCACGCCTTCAAGGATGAGGAAACAGCAAAGCTGCTGGGCTGGGATTGCCACCCACTGGCTGCAGAGTGCCTCCATGAGCACTGCATCCTTCCCATCTGTAATGACCACTTGTCCTTATTCCTTTTCATCAACTACTCAGAAAGAAACCAAACCTGACATTTGCTTCCTCCATGCTGCTTCAGCCCCCTCTTGCCCATCTTTCTCAGAAAAGCTGTATGAAATAAAAACAGTTGCTAAGCTACCTGATATGGAACATTGCAGCATTTGGTTGCGGTCCCATATTAATGCTCCTTTCTAAACACTGGGGGAGTGGGAAGGGCACTCTTATAGCCTGAGTTGTTTGTCAGTTAAAGTGTACTCCTCATGTAGATGATATTGAATGTGTCAACGTAATTTATGCCTGAAAAGTTGGGGGCATTTTTCCTTCTCTTTCCCCTTGGTCCTGTTTAATGTAGGCTAGTGGAAAAAAAAGGCATTACCTGCTTTTTTTCATCTTTTGGGGGCATGTAGCTTGTCAAATATGTTGCTGCTTTGTTTTATTTCTGATAGCTTAAATAATTGCTTTCATAAAAGATAACTAGATTTCTTTCATCTGGAAGTATGGAAGTTGTAAATGGCATTTTCTGTTAAACTTAAAATGTAGATGTCAACTCTGATTTTTCACTGGCAATGTACAGTGCTGTCACTGTAAATGTCTGTGGCAAGGGAGCATCTTAAAGGTTGAAGGAGATACTTTATGAATGAAAATTATTCCAGGATGATATGTGTGGAGTACCTGCTGTGCTAATAGGATGATTTTAGGGTTTTGTTTTGTAAAGAAGTGGACATTTTGCTCAATATGCAAGGCTTTCATAGAAAAAAAGTTCCATGCCCGTTTGACTCAAGAGGTGGGATGTGCCAGCATTAAAGTATTTCCCCTGTTTAAGTGCTGTCAGTCTTTAGTTCTGGCCTACCTGGAGCACCTTGCCCTGGGAGAAGAGTAGATCCCAAGATATTCACTGCAGAAGAGAACACTGCTGCCTGTTCTCTTCTAGTTAGCTCAGGATGGGATTGTACCTGATCATAAACCTATTTTCCATGAGCGTAGCTCTTTCATGTAGAGTTCCCTCATGTATGATGACAACAAGCAACTAGTGCCACTAGGGATACATTTTATATAGGTTACAGTGAAAGTAAATCTGAAATACCGCAATATTTTGGGTTCCTATCTCCTTTTCGTGTCAAAATCCCCCCAAATCCTTGCCCTTACCTGGCAGTGTGTTTCATTAAGGGAGCCCTGGGTTCAGTGTGCCACGTGGATGGCAGGGAAGCACAGTCACATCTCTCCATGCCTGGGAAAACAGGGAAATGCTGATTGGTCACACACCCCACCCTCCTCATACTTCGCTGCTCTGTGTGCCATCAGACCCCAATTAATTCAGAAAGTTGGTGCACGCTCATCATTTTCCCCATTGCCCTTCTGACAGGAGTAAGCTGCTGGATTCTTGTGCTCAGAAAGTAATTTTAAAAGTCTCATGGAATTGCTAGGAATTAAGCATGAAAGGAGGAGGGTGTATACTCGGGCTGGTGGCAAAGTGTAGATTTCTGTGTGTGTGAATTTCAGTGTAGCTTCTTGAGGCTGCATGGCACAGAAGTGGAAATAATTTACAATGCAAAATGCTATTTCTTCTATTTTAAAGAATAACAGCCTAATTTGGAGGAAAAAAAAGTGTGTGAAATTATGTCTCTAACATTTGGAGCTTGTTAATACTTAAATTCTTCTTGATTGAGAGAATATAAAATGTTTCTGTAGAGCTCTGCTTTTTTTGCATATTAAGCATTTTCCTTTCTTTTTGTCCTTCTCTGTAGACAGATCTCCTGAGGGCTGAGGAATACTTTCTATTGTAAGGAAAAAAAGAAAGAATAACCATTAAGAAGACATCAAAATTTCTGGGGCGGGGGGAAATCTGTAAATGAAATACTATCTGGAGAAAGTCTTTCAAAATTTTTATATTTTAAACAAAATTCTAAATTAGGGATATTTATAGTTTAAATAAAGTTTGTATTTATAAAAAGTAATATGCCAGGAGCTCAGCTGGGATCTGATTTCTCACCCTGACAGGGGCTGTGCAAGCACCATCCTGATGCTTCCCAGGAGAGGCTGTGGGACAGTGTTCCTGCACAAGTGGGAAAATGGAAATATGGAAGACCAACTCATTAGTGGAAAATCCTATTTAAGACCTTTGTCCCCACCACTCTGTATTTATTCATTATCTTCTATCTAAGCAAAAAATAGTCTTCCATTTAACATGGAAAGCACTGGGCTGGAGCAATGTTTCTGGCATTATTTCTTCCTTGTAAAATCTTTGAGGCCTGTTGCCTTTTTCTCTAGGGGAATTTCATGGTGGTTTCCTCTGCAGGCTGGCTGCAGGTCAGGCTGAGACCCCAGCAAACCTGTGGGAATCAAGACTTGCTGGTGCTTCTGCCCAATCCAGGCTGCAGCACGGGAGGGTTCTTGTCTGTCCTATCATCCTTGCTTTTGTAAGGACTCAGATTTTATGCTGCAGCATGTGTGGGAAGCAGTCTGTGAGTTTTATGTCTGAAGGGAACAAAACTTGGTTTTTTTAATGTAGTAAACAGCCTGAAGGACAGGTTACAACTCCGCTGTTTCCACCTCCCACAGGGTGCTGCTGAGCATTTCATACAGCCACATCTTTGGGCTTCAATTATGCAACTGAAGTAAAAAAAGATTATTAGATTTGATCATAGGTTAATTATTCTTTTTGTGCATCTTACCATTGTCAGCTTAAGCCTCCCTCATTTAAGGGGGCTTCTTCTTTTGACTTCTGAATGTCCCATCCTTCCCAGGACCATGGAAGTCTCTCTCTGCACAGGTGACACCCCATGAGGAGCAGCTGTGACAGCTGTACTGCCAGCAGCAGGGCTGAGCTTCAGAGTTGCACACAAAGGAGAGCTCATACTGCCTGGAAAACTGATGGTGGGGAGTGAGAGTATGATTAAAACCCCCAAAACCATGTGTGACTTGGAGGGACCAGGCTGGGGATCACTGGCTGCTGTCTCACTATGCAAGGGCCAGCAGGCATCAATTTCGAACAACCTGTGGGAGGTGGATCCTCATGACTGTGGGTACTCAAAATTTATATGAGCTCAAAGACTGAACAAAATCCCATTAGGATTCTGGGCTAGAGAGATCTTTGGCCTACGCAGGTATCATCACAGTCTTTATGTTTTAAATAAGCTTTACACTTTTGCTGCTGAAATCAGCCATGCTCTTCCTTGAATTCTTCCTTGAGAGAGGCAAGCTGTGCCTTCAGTGATATGCAGCCTCCTGGGCAAACCCAGGGATAACAAGACAGGCATTTGTGGTGTTTCAGTGATGATTTGCAGTTGTGGTAGGGTTTCTTTAATGCTTGGTCTGTCCCCAGGGCATCACTCCCAGAAATAATTTACTGAGTGCTTGGTTCAAGCACGTGGTGCAGGGCTCCTACACAGTGCTTTTTGGCTGGAGTTCCACTAGTTTTGTCCTGGCAAAGCTCATAATCACAGTCTTGTGGCAGCAGTAAAATAAGTTCAGAGATTTGAACTGTGTTGATGACAGAGTCAGGCATTTATAACTTCCCACTTTCTCTCCCCTTCAGGTGTACTGGAACTGAATGTCTTATAAGAAAAATTGTAATGACTGCTATTGCCACCAGGTGAAAGGTTAAGAAACAGGGAGACACTGTCAGGTAAAGTTGCAAGTGTTAGCAATTGAGAAGTGCTCTTGGGTGGGAAAGGCTAAGCATTGCCCATGAGTTAGGGAGGGACAGTTTAGCATGTCAGGTGGCCTCACAGGACCACTCAGACCTATCTTCTCTGATTTTCTGCTGGAGGTTACTTCTGCTTTTAAGGAGAGGCTCTTCTTCCTATGTGATCTCAGTTCTGAACACATTTCTGTACTGAATACTCATGCCCTCTCAAGGTGATAAACCAACAAAAGTTACATGACAAGACTCTTGGCCTCCTGAAGCAAAGATGAAAGGGATGAAGAAAGGTGCGCCTTTCCTTTTTCAGCTCCACTTGCTCTGAAGTCTTTACTCTGACACCAGTTCATCCAGTGTAAATGAGGAGCAGTCTCACATGCAGTTAGTCTGTCCTTGGTGCATGAAGAACTATGGGCTAAAAATGGTGTTACTAGGACTGATTATAGGTGGGCACATGCAAAAGCCTTTGGGGGTCCCTAGGAATTGGGCATGGGAGGACAAGCTGTTGGGATGGCCGTGAATGGACAGGTGCACAGGTTGCTGAACTTGGAACCTCTTTTTCTGAATGAGGCAAAAGTATTCAAGTCCTTTTGTGTGAGTAGTGTTTCTTTGGGAAACTGGATTTGGCCCCTGGTACTGTACTTTCCTGCCTCCTAACTGCCCTTGTTGATGAAGTGTTGTGCTTTGTGCTGCTTCTTCCCTTTGAGATCTTGAGGCATCACCTGCCCATCTGAACCAAGACAGACGGACATCCCTCCTCTGCCTTGGGACCCACCACCCCAGCTATCTGCTGCCCTGGAGCAGCTTTTAGCCTAATGCTGCCTCTTCCTCTGTGAAATCGAACAAGTGGCCTCCATTGCTTTGTTTGGTTTTATCACGCTAAACAGTGACTTTTCATCTCTTCAGCTTCCACTTAGACTCTTCACCAGGGTCTTACAGGCAGATACTTTGTAAGTGTCTGAAATGTCAGAAATCAGTGACATAAGGTCCTGCTGCTTCGATACCCTACCACCTGTCCTACAGAGGGGGTGCATGGGATGGAAGAGAAGAAGGAGAGAGGGCACATCTTTCCATATTGCCTCCCCTTGTCTCTGACTCTGGAGCTCAATGACTGCTCTCTCTAGATCTTGGGATAATGAAGAACCATGTTGGGAATCAGCCCGATGCACAGATGTGCTGATAGACGTGACAGTCTATAGGAGCCCACTACATCAGCTTTCTGCATGGAGTTTGTTAATTTTAAACTTGTTTAATGACCTTAAATTGCAACTGACTTTAGAAGGATTAATGTGTTGTCTGGAGCCTCCTCAACAGAGCTGTTTATCTGCAGGGAAGCAGATGCAACTTCATCTGCTAGCAAGGCTCTAGACATGAAGCTGAATCCTTATGGGTAGTGTATTACTGTGGAGACGAGCTGCCCGGAAACTCATTTTGGCTAGAAATTAAGGATATCGAAATGTTCATTAGACCAAGCAGTTGTTCACAGCCTCCTGGGGAAGACAAATCCTGTTTATTTTCAGGATACAGCTTGCTTATTCTTAGAGGCAGGGAGGAAGCCATGCAGCTGCCTGGGAGAGAGCTCAGTGTAAGGATATGTTTCCATGCTGCTGTCCCAGCCTTCCTACAGCACCCCAGGGCAGAATAAGAGTCTTGTTCCAAACCTTGCAGCCTTCTTTACCATCAGGCTTCTCATCCAGCCCGGGAATTTTTGATTACGGCACAGTGAGATGGCACACAGTGACACATCTTCTGTTTCCCGGGGAGGCACTTTGCCCCCATAACCCTTTGTGCCCTGCAGTGCATTGTTAAGTAAGGTACCAGCATCTCACATTGCTGGGCATGTGTGTGGTTGCAGAGGGAACAAATGGAATGAGGATTTGCATATGTACATGTCCACCTTCCTGTATGCTCTGTCTGCCAGTTTGAGGAGGTTACACTGACACCTGTGTTTCCACTGTTCCTTTTGGACTGAGCATTTCCCATACATGAGCCTGCCTCCTCTTCTGAGCTCATCAGGTACTTCTGGCCTTGGATATGGCTTGCTCTCAATGGAAACACTCAGTTGTATGTGCAGACCAGGTGCTGTGTCACCTCGTATGAATGTGGCATTGTTCTTGGTGACCTCAGCCAGAGCACTGTGGGAACATCTGCTAAGATATTTGGGTTTGGATGAAGGAACTCTCTCTAGCCCCAAATTATTTTTCTGGAGATCTTTTTCTATTTGGTATTATATTGCTTTATTGCTCCTGGGTGAGGGCTCATCTTGCAATGTTTTCTGCCTGAAATACTTTCAGTCATGTGTCATCCCTTGGCTTTTGGATGCTGTTGAGGGCAAGGGGGGAGGCAGCCCCAGCCAAGGGCACTGCAGGGCTGTGGGTTATG
Source organism: Rhipidura dahli (assembly GCA_013399225.1). Classification (NCBI taxonomy): domain Eukaryota; kingdom Metazoa; phylum Chordata; class Aves; order Passeriformes; family Rhipiduridae; genus Rhipidura; species Rhipidura dahli. Next base: position 66,233 of record VXAC01005017.1, on the reverse strand, counting down.
TGCCACCCCAGCACCTTGTCTCAAGGGGAGCAGGGGGATGCTTGGGACCCTGCCTGCACATCACAGACCCCACCAAGCCTGCTCTTAAAAAATCCAGCAGTGGGTGCAAGGATAAGCTAAGGAGAAAACCCATTTAAATATACCAAAATGAGTTTGTTAAGACTTTTTTAAAATCCTCTTTTTATGTTGTCTATGACTTTTTTCACAAATTTGACACTCTGGGATGTTCTTTTACATTTCATTTTAGTCTCTTAATCACAGAAAATTATAGCTGGCTGCACATGCTGGCTTTGCATTCTTGCATTTGGTTTATGTTCATTCCTACTAAGGGATAGCACTCACTGTGTCTGCCCAATTTATTTTTCTCTGCAACAGTAGGAATTTCCAATACTCTGGAGCTTCATTACCTTGTGCAGGAAACTAAATTCAAGGTTATCATACTTGAACTTTATGACTTCTTGATGTACAATGTTCTGTTTATTTATTTAAGGTTTATTAAATCTTTCAAAAAAGAAGCCCTTTAGAAGAAGTGCATGATGTGTAGCTTATTAAGAAAACTTAATTTAAGATTTAATTAATTAATTTTGAGATTTAAGAAGTTTGAATTATGAATGTCCCAAATATTTGATTTCTGACCTGAGATGTATGGAGAGGAGAGATGAGCTATTTGAGCCAATGCCTCGACTCCTGATGTCCCTGAGCCAGTGAAAAGCATGTTTTCAGAGAGGGATGAATGCACAGACATTTGTAACAGTTCTCCTTGGTGTGTTTTTGAGATCTCATTTTAATGTTAGCGTTTTACCACAAGACGTTACAAAACCTCCCTTTACTGATGTCTAAAAGATAAGGAATTTTTTTTCCTCCACTTTGATTAGTAATCATTTAATGAGTCACTGCTGGTTGATTTTGGCTGTTGGTTTCTGTCTTAGTTTGAAAGACAGGTGTCTGCCAAGGAAGGTGGGAACCTCCCTTGCAATGGAAAATATGACCCCCTTCCCTCTGAATTATTATAACTTTGAAATTAAGGGACTTTCAGGTAAAGCTATGGGAAAAAGAACAACGTTTCTTTACTGGTATGTATAACAAGGCAAACAAACAACAACGATGGCAGCAACAACAAGCAAAAAACCCCAGAAAACCCAACAAACCTGCTCTTCCTGCTCGGTAAGCCAGCTCCCCTTCGGTGCAGTTCCGCTCACAGCCGGCAGGGGCGCTGGTGGCTCCCGGCCGGGCAGGGCGGGCGCGATGGCTCCCCGCGCCTGCAGGGGGCGCTGTGTTGGCCGGGTGGCAATGGCGGCTGGAACGGCAGAGATGGGCACACCCGGGGTGACAAACCAAATACAGCAGGAAACCCCCAGCCCCCGCAGGAGCAGCGGGGAGTCGGGTTAAAATGTAGTGAAAAAGCCAGGGGCAGAGGCAGAAAACAGCAAGGCTGAGCAGCGGCAGCCTGGTTTCTCCGTAGCATCTGCCACATACAGCCGGGGAGACGACACCCTCCGGTCAGAGCTCCGGGCTTTTCCCCTGAGGCACCTGAGGATATGGTGAGGGTGTTAATAAGGTCCCAGTCCAACGGCAGTCCAGTTCTTATGAGCAAAAGCCTCACTCACGGTAGGAGAAAACAGTAATGGGCTGTAGTCCGTGGTGGCAGTGAATTCTCTCATGGTAGCAGCTTGACTCTTTCCTCGGATCCTGAGAGAGAGAGGAGCTGAGCCCAGCCCCTCACCTCCCGGCCAGAATCCCGGGTACCTCAGCTACCATAGTGCAGCTGCACCCTTCCCCCCATCTCAGCCACTTCTTTTCTCTCTCTTAACTACCAGTTGTTATCATCTCTTAGGCAACAGATGGGAGAAAATTCCCTGAGAGAAAAAGAAAAAAAAAATACTAACCTCCAATAGTTTGTTGGGTTTTTTTAACTGTGAAACTATTTCTTAATTCTGATCAGAGCAAAACCTCCAGATATTGTATAGAGCTTACACTTAACAGGAGCACCTTTGGTTCGTATTTTAAAACTTTTCCTTGGATAAAAATCCCCATGAGGTGGGTTTCTGCTGTAATTATTTCTTTCCACAGGATATGGTCCTTTGACACTAAATCCATCCTTTGCTTTAACTCACAGCATTAAAGGTCATGTCCTTGCCAACAACTCCTAAAGAAGAAGAGCACTTTTTTGGATATGCATAGGAAATATAATCCACATTCATTTTTAGTCGTGGCTGAAGTATTTTTTCTTCTCTTTTTCTTTTCTCTCCCTTTAGAAAAGCTTTATGTTTGCCTTATTCCAGCAAAAATGCTGTTGGCCAATGGGCTCCTGGAGTTTTTTCATGGTTTGTGTTGTCTTGCTGGCCTTTAGTCATTCATCAGCCTGGGTGGATGAGGGAAGTGCCTGCAAGGCTTTTGTGACCCAGCAAGGGAGTCTTTTTGGAAATCTGCTATGTCCTGGAGCCACTGAAAATAGGGTTTTCTGCCTCACTGAGGTTTGAGAGAAGCACCTCTTGGCTTCGCTCTGCTGTCGTCCACATTCAGAATAAACTCACACACTCCTCAGGAGAGCTGTTGTACATCGATGTCTCCTTTTCTTGCTCATCATCTAACAAATAGCAACTTGAGCACTGAATAATGCTGTTTTCAGAAGAAGCCTTCATGCATCGTCCTCCTCAGCAGGGAAAATGCTGCCGAATGTTCTAATGAATGAGTTTATTTTGGTGCTGTGGAGAAGATGTGGGTGGTGGCTGCTAGAGGGGTTGTGCTGGTGTAAATGGCTGTCTTGTGAAGCCTGTCAAAACGGCAGCACTGACGTCTGTGTGTCCTGGCAGGAAATGCACTATGGGCAGTGTTTGTGGAAATGCTTACGCTGCCCTGGGATTGCCCTGGCTGGATGCACAAGCAGCTGGGAGGAGCTGGAGAGGGATGGCCTCACTAAAGGGAGGGATGAACAGTGTGCTCAGACCCCAGTTTGCACATACAGCTCCTGTTGGAGCTGCTTGATCAGGACAAGAACAGAGATTTTGTTTATGTTTGCAGTGTGCTGAGGTTTCTCATTATTTTATGATGTACCCACAAGTATTTAAGGTAGTTGTCCCCTGCATGTGCCACGCTGACCTCACATCTGCATACAGAAGCCTAAAGGGCAGCATAGTTTCATAGTGGGCTTGGCAGTGCTGGGTTCATAGTTAGACTCAATAAGCTAAGATGTCTTCTTCAGTCTTAGTAATTCTGTAGTTTCCCCTTTCCTTGTTTTTCTGTGGCATGACCAGTTGTGCAGCCTGCAGAGGAGGGCCTGGTTGCTCCATTGTGTGGACCTGCTGCCTGTATCCAGCCCAAAGCTGAGATGGAGCACAGGGATTTCTTGCTGGTTCCCACCCTTTCATGCCTGGCATGCAGCAGGTCCCATGCTTGTGTTACCTCGTGCAGCTTCCTCTCATTACAGAAACTCCCAGCTTCTCTCCTCTGTAAAATTACCAGGGACTGATGAAGGATTAGTGAGGGATTTTCATTTAGCACAAATAATTGGATTAAGCTGGAATTTGCTTCCCATTAGTTTTAGATTAGCCAATACAAATACTTGGAGCTTGATTTTGCACAAGTACAACAGGCCACAGTACCACATGGAGCTGATCAGGGCTGCCAGCCTCTGCTGACCCATCCTGATTTGTGTGTGTACATCATGGGTGGTTAGAGATGACAACCTGTTGCAGCAGCTTATAAAATTGAGACAAATGATATATTCAAATTAGATATATTTTATATAAACCAGATAAACTAATTAAACCAAGTGAAGCCCTGTCAACATGTGAGTACAGGTTTGTGATGTCAAAACTCATCATGTAATTCACTTAAGAATTCTCAGGTTTTTAAAAAAGGTAAGCCAGAATGTGCAATCACTCACCCAGTCAGGTGAGGGCTTTCAACCTTGGAAGAGTTATCTTAGGTTGTGTTCCAAACCCCAGAGTAGAGTCCCCATTGGCAGACCAGCTCCACTGACCCCCAGCAGGGCTCCATCTATACCCATGCAGCTGGATCTTTTCCGATTCCAGATAAGGTCAAATTAATCCCTACTGGCTGGGCTCTGACCTTCTGCCCCAGCATAGCCACCACACAGACATCCTGGGGAGACTGGTCAGCATTCTATGCCTGAAGGCAGCCATGGCATGGTTGAGGCCAGTCTCAGGTCACATCCCAGCCAGAACACATGGACTCCCTGCCACATAACCGTGTTGTTCTTTGAGATGTACAACCTGTAGGTGCTCCTTCAATCCATACTAATCACCAATCATACTATATCAGTCTCTTGCTCAAATTCTGGGGTATTTTCACATTTGTAGGTTTCAGTGACAAAGGAGAAATTCCGTGTGTGTTTCTGGCATTAAGGACATTGTCAAAAACCTGCTAATGGAGGGGCTGCAAGGAGAGCTGGAGAAATGCTGGATGCAAAGTGCACACAGCAACCTGCTGTGCCCCAGGATGTCAGAAGCAGGAGGGCATTTCTCTGCTGTGAGAGCACAATCATCACCCCCAGACCTTACCAAACAGGAGCAGACACACTTGTTTTACAGCCCAGAAGACACAGTACATTAATTAGTAGTCTGTTTATGGCTATCTCATCTATTTGCTGGAATCTTTCTTCTTCTAAAACTTAGCTTAAATCTCCTTGAAGGAAGATTTTTTTTTTTTTTTTTTTTTTTGGTAGTACCAGCAGCCTGCTAATTTTTTCCAAGTAGCTTCAAAGCATTGCCTTAAACAGTCTTATTTGCAGTCAGCATTTGTCCTGGGGATGAATTTTTACAATGGGTGCTTTGTAAAACTGTTTAGCATGTGGAAGATCTTAGTTTTTTCATCTCCTTCTGGTGTACCGCTTCATTAGATTTTTTTTCTCTTATCATTTCTGTTTAAGGGTTTGTGAGCTGATCCCTTTATTTTCAGAAGAGAATACCAAATAAACAGTGATTAGCATGAAATATGACTCATGGCTTCCTAAAGGATATGCTTTAGAACTGGTAAACAGTTGTAATTGCTGTTAGATGAAAGTAGCAAATTGAATACATTCTCGTAATAATTATAAAAAGATAGAGAGACTATTCTTTCTCCCAAATCTTATTGGGATTCGTATAGTGTTCAGTTTTCCTAGTAGAGGATAATCTGTGTGAAAGTTAAATACAGTTATATATGTATTCATAAAAGCTGAGTTTAAATAAGTGGAAGAAACCTGCTTCTACACAGAGACAAATAAAGTAACTATAGTATATTTTTTTTTTTCTGAGAAGAAAGAATTGAATATAATATTCTATGTGAAATGAATGAATTAAAAGAGAGTGGAATTTTATCAGCATACAAATAGTATTTATTAGTAGAGCAAAGGCAGAAAGACACAGCGCTGTTGACGCTTAGCAATCAGCCAGAGGCGTGAGGCTATTCACTTTTCAAAGACCCTAAATACCTTTTTCAAACTGTTACATATTCATTTAGATCAGATAGTAATTTACACTTCACTTAACCCAGTCCAGACATTTAGACGCCCCAGGACCCTTTCTGGGTTTCTTCAATGCCATGTCGGTATCCTCCCTTTCTCTGGTAATTCATTAGCAGGCATCGCCTTCTGGAGGTGTGAATCTTCAGTGAGATAAGGGGCTTCTTGGAGTAGGCGCCGTTTATTTATTCTGTTTCTGGCTAATCAACTAAAAAGAACATTTATTACTATGAGTTCACTGCTATGTTTTTCAATTTATTGCAACTATTTTGGGGTTACATTTCACTCTAACCTTTTCTCACTTGGAATAAATTCTACTTAGTACAGTCTTACTTAACGTAAATTCTACTTGGTACATTCTTACATATGACTGTTGTCTTATTATATACAAAAGCCAATGGATTTATAATCCATCCATTTATCACATATGGCCTGGAGATCATCTTACCTGGATTGGTGTTATAGATTTGCTGGGATTGGTGCCAAACTACTTAGGATTTGTTTGCAGGAGACCCTAAGCATGAGCCTTTGAAAAGTCCTGAAATCTCTTCTGTTTCTGCCAGTCACATCTGAGAAAGAGTAGGAGTAGGGTGTTTTTGCAGTACCACTAATTTAAATGAGAAATCATAAAAGACATAATTATAATACTGAGTAATTCATTATGGAAAAATCTATGTCTCTTGATGCAGATCATTGGTTCCTCTGAATCCAGTTAAATCTTTGGGAAGAACCTAGGATATCTGTACGGTGTGGGCATTCTGCAGCTGCTCTGTGCAGTGTGTGGAGGTCTGTCAAAGAGATCTACCAAGGAGAGGTGTCAGGTCTGTTCTCACTTTTCGTTTGGCTAGGACTGGCTTATGGCTCTTTAGACGTGAGTGTCTGCTGGAGCTGTCAGGTGTGCCTTCAGTGACCTGTGCACTAAGCCCCGGGGATGCTCCAGAGGGATGGCCTCCAGCATCCTGGCCCTGACGGGTTTGTTGTGTATTGTTCTCCTGAAACGACAGCCAAGAGAAGGTGGAGGGTATCTGCCAGTGTGTTGTCCCCTCTGTGCCAGCGTGACATCCTGCCATGCTGTGCTCTGGGCACACAGGTTCTGGCAAGCCTGGAGAAAGGCAGCAAGGGACACGGGAGTATTCGCAGGGAGCTTTTCCTGCCCTTTACGATCGTTAAGTGACTGAAACTGCTTTCCAGCTGCAGGTGGATTTGGGTTCCCTCAGGTTGCCAGCAGTGAATCACTGCACTAGAGCCATGCAGGCAGTGTTGGTGTGATCAGTGCTGGGTGTTTCGTCAAGGAGCACAGGTGGGGAGTGGACAGGACAGCAGGGCTTCTTCCCTCAGATGCACCGTTTGGGATGTCACCCATGGGAGAAATGCCACATGTGCCTGTGGATTGCTGCCATTTCCTAGTGCTGGCAGCACCCAGCTTACTACTCTGCCATGCCAAACAGCAGCCATAGGCTCTGCAGTCAGCTTCTTAACAAGGAAATTGTTTTAAAAGAGCTAGTTTTGTAGCTAAACTTAGTACCCTTGGATGCTGTCCAAAACTCCACAGCAATAACGCAGCAAATACAAATGTTCTAAAATGCATTAAATATGCAGGTTGGCTGATGATAGCTAAGTCCTTGCAGACAAAAAATAGGTGAAAAACATTTACTTGCATTGGGTGCATATATAGGATGGTTAATCATTTGCAAATAAACATCTAAGTTGGGAAAAAAATATTAAACCATCAAATTGCATTATTACAGGAATGTGTTCTTGGAAAGAGCTCTTTTGCTTCTAAACTGAAATTCTTTCTCAAATCTGAGCTGTAAAACATACCGAAGGAAAAAAATGATAAGCCTGTTTTAGTTAAACAAAAGCAGTGGATTCAGCATTTACTAGAGGCAGATTTTGAAGAGAAACTCAGGCTGAAACTAGCACAGGAATCCTAATTAGCATGTTTTCCTAACAATAGCATTGTTTTTCCAAATTAACAGAGGCTTACAACTGAGTCATTTTTAGCATAGTGATGGTTTGGTTTTGAGGCACAATCTGATGAATCTGCACTTACAGCATTCCCAGAAGTCTGTCCTGATGCGATTCTTCCAGACTTCACCTTCTTAAGTGAATGTATGAACACTGATTCACCTGAGTGTTCAAACATAACAAAATAACAGCCGTCGGGTTCAAACTGATAGCAGGCAGTTATTTCAGGTTTTTGAATGTTATTTGTATCAAGGCACATATTAAAAAAAATAAAAAGACCTCATAGCTATTAGCAATTTTTGTATGTGGCTATTAATAGAGATTTTAGTGTACATTTTCCTAAAAACCCCACCACCAACCTCCAGAAGAACAACTCCCCAACCCAGCTCAGTTAGATGGTGATGGGCTTGGGCTGAATGCAGTCTTTTAAACTGATTTAAGCAAACAGCATGCAGATTTACTGTATCATTTTTCTAGTACTGAGGTGAGGTACTGCTTTTTAATTAAACAGTGATTTGGGGTAGAATGGGTATTTCTAGGCCAGCTCAAACCACATAATGTGAACATCTTGTGCAGATGTAGGTATGTGTTATTTTCAGTTTCTGTTATCAGTTATGTTGGCATTTGTAGCTTTTTAAACATTTGCTGAGAGCTTAGGGGTCAGGATCAGAAGCTGTGTCAGCAAGGGGATGCAAGCAGTAGGCAGAGGTTGAAGGGGAGGAGGTGGATGAAGCTTGCTCTAATAGCTGGAAGACTCCTAGCTGCAGTCTGAACTCATGGTGGGGATTTGGACCACCTCAGTGCCAGCTGGACTGTAATCTTCTGCAGCATCCTTTTAGCCAAACTGGGGAGATGGGTGGACTGCAAGATGGGTGTAGGGGAAATTGGCTGGATCATCACGTGCAAAGGAAAGCTGTTAAAGGTTCTATTTCAAGGGGCATTCCTTTGGGGTGGATAGAGGGACCAGTGCTGTTTAGCATCTCCATGGTTATAGAGATGATTAAGGCAGGATATAGTTTTCTCCTTTTTTTACCAGAGATCCAGTTGCTTTAATTACCTTCTCAGCCTGGCTAACAGGTACAGAGAGGATATTTTTTAGTTTGTATTTGTTTGTTTGAGGTTGAGAAGTTGCTTAGGAGCTGGGAAAAAACCAGAGATTTGGAAGTGATACATATTCCTCTCAGACCCTTCTTACATCCTTGTAGTAATACAAATGAGCACCAGACTCTGGGACCCAGGAGGAGCAGGGTTCCATCTTCACTATGGGAATATGTACATTGACTTCTGGAACAGTCACAGGGAGCACCTAATCAACTCCTATATTGAACTGCAGCTGATTCCAGCAGGAAATGCACCCTCTCTGCATTTAGAAATGCTGAGCTAAATTTTGGAAATCTGGTCTGCTGCAACTGGAGGCAAACCTGTCAGCTTCACTTTACCTACATTTATATACCTTTCATTGAAGCAGTTTGAAATGCAGGTATGTCATTAAGAGATTGACAGTGCACAAATACCAATCTTCAGATTCAACTGATTAAAGGATTCAGAATGTGTCCACTGTGTTAATGGTTTTCCCAAAAGCAGCCATTGTCTCTTGTGGGGTACATAGGCTGGGTTATGCTGCTGTTTTATTTCGGTTTTGACCTGTGGTCACATTGTGGCAAGAGCATGATTATCTGATAATTGAAATTAATATCTTCTTCTTGTTCCAAGTCCAGTTTTCTGAGGCAAGAAGACTGCTGGTGGTAGAGCCGGGGTTTGTGAAAAGTGCCTGGCAGTGGGTGCTGCCTTAGAGAGCCTGGGGTGGAGGGAAGGCTGTGCTCCCGTGGAGGATGGGGACAAACACAGCATTTTATACAGGATTGAGGAGTGAACAGCTCATTCCCAGCAGTGAATCTAGAAGTGAAGCAGAAGTGCCTGGCAGATGCTCTGTGTTTGGTGTGGTGTTGAGATTTTTAACAGCCAAACTATAAAATGTAATGTTTGAAGGGAGCACAAGCAGATTGATTTTTATTCCTTCAGAATATTTTCTTGGCTGCTGTTCCAAGACACTGGAGTTGTGTGGGTTCTTTAGGACTGTCTGGCCTGAATGAGCTTTGATTACTGTAGGAATGACAGAAAAAGGATTTCAGGAAATCTCTTAAATGAAGGTGCCTTGATGAAACTTGTGCAAGTGCTGTATTATGACCTGAGCTTCTAACATTTGTTTGAGACCCCAGAAAATTTGGAAAATTGCTCACATAGGTACTTCCATGGTTTTTTTAAGTCTGACTTCTCTATCAATGTGTTTCAATGTGGGCAGGCAGTCACTGAGGCAGAAGGGAGGAAGAAGAATAGTTTCACTGCCAAACTGGTGATATTTGCAAAATAGGAACCTCATTTTGTACAGTTAGCTTTGGACTGGACTTGGCTTCTGCTTTTCTGACACAGCTTTTCTGTGTCCAGAAAGAATCTGCAGTAGTGCTTTCATGTTAAAATTTCTGGTTTAGACAAAAACCAGTTTTCTTGCTTGGAAGTCAGAGTTTTGCTCCCTCTGGGGAAGCCTGTTATCTGGTTACAAGCTAGTACATGATGGAGGCATGCTGGATAGTAGTAGTACACTAAATGCTGCAGCTGTAATTGAACCACACCGAGCATCACCTGCTTTTAAGTTATTAATGAGTATGAGCTATTCATAAGCAAGGCACAGTGTGAAAAGAGAGGGCTTGTTTGACTCTGGAAGAAAGTCCTCTTACGGTCTAGGAGCATGCATTTATGTTTTATATTCTGATAATGCAAAGTCTAGAAGGGGTGGCACCATGGGTCTGGCACTCAAGTGTCTGGGTAAGGCATTTGGCACCAGTGGAGCCCAGCATCCATCATCATATGAGCATTGTTGGCTTCCTCCTCACTCCTAAGGAGGACATGCTGCCTTTAGCCATTTCATGGAATGTTAAAATGGCTCTGGGTGGTTTCCATGCTTGGGTGGTTGGATTGAGGTGTCCCTCACTGCCAGAAATATTGCTCTGCTCAGCTGACCCTACTGCTGCCAAGTGGCCCCAAGTTACAGCGACCTGGGGAGCATCTCCAGAATGGCAGAGGATAGGTCATGGTGCTTTGTATCTCATGGTCTGGAGGAATTGGGAAGGAGGAATTGTCCTCTCCATTTCAAGAACTTGCTGTAAACTGTGAACTGTGCTGCTGCCTGATGACATTTGTTCAAGTGAAAAACTCACAGGTAATAGTATAGGTAGGTTTTGGTTTCCAAACAGGAAAATAAGAGGATGAAAAACAATGGTACAGATCAGATTTCAAGGGGGGGAATAGACTGCTGTTGGTGTTCTCAGATGTGGTTTGATCTCAAAGAAAAACAGATCTTTACTTCATCATTTTAAACCAATTTCATGCTTCAGCAGTTCTACCCACTCCTGTCATCTCAGCACCATGAGTTGCAAATGGAACCTGTGCAACTTGCAGGAGGTGAAGCATTGCTGCAACATCCTTCCTGCACTCAGCCCCTACATGGAGCTAGAAAGGCCAAGCTAAGTTTCTTTTATGTCCACAAAATTGAGACCTTAAATTGGGTCGTTTAAAAGATTGCAACATCTTATAAATGATGTATTGGAGCAAAAATAGCGACTGCTTGTCTGACTTCAGGGATTTAACTGTGAGGCTGTGACCTCCAGAGGCTAAGAATAAGCAAACAGCTTTCCATCACTCCCTATTCCAGCAGTGTCCAGGGAGTGTTCCTGTGGTGACACGTTTTTGTAGCATCTTATGAACTCTTGTTTCATATGGTGATTCCTCTAACTTTGAAAATGTAATTATAGTGCACTGTAATTTTTTTACTTTTGGCAAGATTATTAGCAATGGCCATTTTGTTTGCAGAGATCATTTTTGTACCTGTTCTTAAACTAATACCTTAAATTGGTAATGGTCATCTAGACTCAGTACACTTGTGCCTAAAGTGCTACATGGGTTTTTTTGCACGTACATATTTAAGTGCATGTTACATTAGATTTAACTTTAAGTAACCTCTGCTGCTGCAGTGGAGACGTTTCTAGGATGTAATAGGCAGCCACAATTTGTTGTTGTTGGCATTGCACACCAGAGAAGCAGGGAATAGCTGCTCTAGATGAAAGTACTGTGTCCAGCGTGCCTTTGCTTACAAGTTCAGATGGAGTCACAGATGGTGCTGCTGATCTGGCCATGGGTCTTATTGAAAACAGTGAATGCTGGGGATGGAGCCTTGTACATCTTAAATAACCAGCAAAGTGGTCTTAATTCCTGTCTGTGGTGTTTGCAGCATAACATTAAGGGCTTTCTTTGGTGTATAATTTAATGTCTGAATCTTTCAGTTGCTTTCCATCGGTTTTCAAGGTGTTAATGGGACAAGTCCCCATGCTCGCTCTGCCATAAACAGGAGAATTGCTAAATGGGATCAGATCCACGGTAGTTCAGAGGAATGTGCAGATACACCATAACCTAGACCCAGGAAGATAGGTTACTTATAAGATCTGAAACCACAGTCTTTGTTCCAATGAATTTTGGATTTTGTGGCAAGCCCAGAGATCCTGGTGATGTCTGGAGGTGGCAGATCCCTCTCTCAGACCTGTGGTCATCCCTTGCCTCCCCTCTGCCTGCAGCACTGAGTTCTTTTCTAACCTTACATCCTTACATGCTGGGAGGAGAAAGAAATTATTTTTTTTCTTACTATTTAATAAAAGTAGGTTGCCATTTCAGGGCTGTAGTTGCTTCTAGCTGACCTCATTGCTTCCATCACTTAAGGTGCTGCGGACTGAGTTGGATGCCTGTGAATGTACGCTGAGGCTCCTCTTCCAATCTGCTCTCTTTGCAAGGGGGAAGGACGTAAAAGAAGGGATTCTCTACACTAGAGAATGAGGGCTCCAGTTTTAGTTTCTCTTTTGATGAATTCAGTGTGTGCAGCCCCTTCCCCTTTCCTGGTTGTGATGGGGAAGGACTTCCTTCTCTTAAAGGCTCTCTGAGGTTCATAAGGAACTCAGGGTTCAGGAGATTGTGCCTTTGGGGTGACATGGTGCAATGGGCAGTACTTTGATGATGGTGCATATATTTTTCTTGAAACAAAGACTTTCCTTGCATAAGCAGCTTGCCCTGTTGCTTCATGAGACCGTAGCAGATGGCTGTGCTTTGTCATTTGGTAATTGTCTAAATGCAGTGGTTTTGATTTGGTGATTGTTTTTCTTCTGTTCTCTTGATTTATGCTTGTGAAGCTTTCTACTGTCTGGGTTTTTTCTTGGTTTTGGTTTAGTCCTTTTTTTTTGTTAATGATATTATCCTTTTGTTCTCAGTCTATTTTAAGGCTTAAATTGTTCAATGTGCCATGATAGGAATTCCACAGTGTCACAGAAGGCCACTATTTTCTTGACTTCCTTAGTCCAGATAGAGAGCAGGATCTTTCACTTCCCTCTGCAGTTATCCTCACCCCAGCACACCTGGAGTGAAGGTCTCCTTCCTGGTGGGGCAGGTGAGCAGAGTCTTTCAAAGCAAAAGTTCACCATGCAGTTTGCAGAGAGTCACACAGATGGCACAGAGGATCGTGGAATAAATGGGAATTATGGACTAAATAGGTTTATAAGAATTAGAAAACCATAATGAATGTCCAAATAGCTTTGTAATATGGTGTTGCCATAGAAACTGTTTGTACAGCACCTCATCATCAGAATTGTGCCAATACTGTCTCCTACTTCACCCAGTTGCAGAGCTGTTCTAAGCAGCTGAGAGCCCTTGGCTTGAAGTATCCTGGGGGTTTTCCAAGCAAGTTAGTAAAGAGAACATCCAGCTGGCCTGAAGTCAGCAAGGAGCGCAGGGGAACCCCTGGGTGCTTTTGCTTGGAGGGAACACGGATACAGTGTGGCAAGGGCTGGGACCTCCCTGGTGTTGCTGGTCCAACCTCAGCTGTACCAGGTGGGCTTGGTGATGGCTCCTTCGGTCCACGGGACTGCTGTCTGCAAGGAGCACAGTTCCCTCCTTCCTCACACTGAGCTCAGAGCCTGTGGCTTGGAGCGTTAATGGCTGTGGTCATTATCAGTATGTGCAAATGAGGCTGGGCATTTTCTCTGTGCAAATAGACCCAAGGAGAGATGCCTCGTTTTATTTTATAGGCAGTGCTAAACCATGGTTTTCCCACACCCACCCTTTCTTCCCTGCCTCCACTCAGACTTGGGGTGAGTGATGGCCGAAGGAAGCAGCATGCAACTCTGTGACAAAGTGGGGTATAAGCATTCTGTGAAACGTGCTCCAGGTGCAATATTCAGCCTCCCAACATAAAATGCAAAGTAAGCCCATTCAGAGGCAGGCAGCAACAGCGAACATCTGAGGAAAATACAAAAACTGCCTGGAGAGTCCCTAGGGCTGTGCTCTGTGGAGGGGCTTAGGGCACCACAAGAGCAGCGCCAAGTACCCAAGGGGTCTTTTCCTTAACGAAAAATGCAGCAACCCCCTTTGTGCTACAGAGACCTAATTAAACAACAGCATCTGGTTCTTGTGCTTCTTGGTGATAACCAAGTGCCAGATGATGGGACATAGCAGACCTTCCCTCATGTAAGTGCTAGTACTGTGCTGTGAAAATGAGACTGGCATTAAAAACAGTCCTCCTGATTAATACTGGAAGTTGAGCGCTCTGGGTTCTTATGTATGAAATTAAACACTGTGTGTCTGATGTAAAATGCTTGCAAGACAGGTAATTAATAACATTAGAAACTAATTAACTGGAAGTCCCATGTATCTGATGATGACTACGTGAGCAGACTTGATTTGCAAATCACTCTGGATGTTGTAGAGAGGACTGGGGCTTTTATTCTCTCACAGCCTCCTGCTCACTCAGGTGGGGAGAGGACAAGCCCAAGCAAGGGCTTGGTGCCATTCTAGGCTTGTTGCAACCTTTCATCTTCCTCACCTGGAAACACAGGGATGAGCGAATTAGCAAACAAGTTCATGCTTCCATGTTTTCCAGTCCCCGTGACAAGGATCTAGTGGGAACTGGTGGCTGATGCCTGGGAGGAGGATGTTGCAAGGCTGGAAGTGGATCTCCATTAATGAGATGGTGCCTGCCTTGGCCCATTGCTCCCCTGTGCCCAGGTCACACAGAGTGGCGTCTGTCAGGGCCGACAGAGGCAGAGCTGCACTTCCAGCAGCAAAACATCCTCCAGCACAGGAATGCTTTGGCTTCTCCCACATTCCTGCTTCCATCCATCAGTACCAGCACAGTGGTGGATGGGTCTTCAGTAGGAAAGGGCTCAGTGACACCTTTGGTCCCCATAATCCACTCCTGGAGAGCTGCTGCCTTGTTCCTTCATTGGATTTGGCACTGGTTAGCTCAGAATGGATTTTGGGGGGCAAAAACCCCAGAGGTTAGCAGTTCTGTGCTCTTGCTGTCCTATGCTCCAGCCCCCTTCCTAGTTGATAGCATCATCTTCAATCCTGGGTATGGGGTTTTGGAGGTGCTGTGATGAATGGTAGGTATGAGAGGAGAGAGGGGAAAGTACAGCATGCCTGATCTGTAGGATATGGGCACCTTGCTGCAGAGGGGTGATTGAGTTGTTCCCTACCATCCCTGGGTGCAGGTCCTGTGTGTGGAGCAAAGATGTTTCGGGTGTAGGTGCTGTTTTTAATGCAAATTCCCTCAGTATGAGCACTTGGAAACCCTGATGGAAAAGGGCCAGAGACCTCAAACCAGCAAGGCCATGGGGAAAAGTTAAAAAGGGAAAAAGGTAAGAGTGAGCTGTGTGTCTGCTTTTGCCTGGTTTGGAATGTTCTCCCAGCCATGTGGGATACCACAGGCTGCTCCATGCACTGCCGGTGCAAAGTGGGAACTTGAAGGTGCCAAGAGGGAGCAAGACTCTTTGAAGCTATTTTTGCCCTTCTAACAGGTAGTAAACAGGGCTCTCTTCTCACTGTTACTAAATCAAAACTCTACTGATTCCTTCTGGGAAAATCCAGTGAGACATAAAATGTTTTATTTATGCTTTTAACCCGGGCTTGCTGCAAAAATGCTGGTTTTGTAAATAAATGAAATTAAATTCATTGGCAAGCCAGAGACTTTAAAAACAGTCCAGCTCTCCTGGCATCTCCTGGTTGATGGGAAGCTCAGTTGTGCTGGCTGATCCCAGCAGTTACAGGGCTGCCTGTGAGTTGCCTTGGGCACCACTGGTGTGGGAACAGAATCCAGCTCTACATCCTGCAGTGTCAGCACCAAAAGTGCCATCATGTCCTTGTCTGTTCCCTGCCACTGCACTTCTTCCAGGAGCTCAGAAGCTACCAAAGTGCTAAAACACCTTTCCCTTCCAAAGAGTATTCCCTGTCTGCTCCAGAAGAAGGAAGCAAAATGCAAAAGATTTTGAGAATAAACCACTAGTCAGCAATGTGTCTCTGCCCACTTTTTAGCTGCATTCTGCAAAGGACATGCCAAAAGAAGGAAAGCAGGTCACTGATGCTCTGTGCTGCTGCTCTGCTCTTGGGCTGCCAGGGGAAATTGACCCCACCATGGGTTTGGTGAGCAGGAATGTCCAGAGTTATTGGGACCTGTTCAGACCCTGCAGCTGACCCTATACAGGGGCAATTGTGCAGGGCACTTGAGATGAAGGCAGCGTGGCACTGCTCATCAGCTCAGCATTAATTGTAGTTGTTTAATGCGGTGATCAGTGTTGTTTGTTCAGATGTCTCATGTAGCAATTAGCTCCATCAGGGTGTTCAGTGATAGGTTACAGTACTTTCTTTCTGCCAAGGAGTATTCAGCATCTCCAGCCTCCCCAGGTAGTAGCATAATGTAGTGCTCCTGCACCTCATCTCAGAAACAGTACAAGGCGAAGCGACCTGCTGGTACAGGGATGCTGCTGGGCTGCCATCCAATCGGAACCCAAATTGTCACTGGTGCTTTCCTCAGTTCAGCTCCTGAAGTATGTGGTTTTCTCCTGGCAGGGACCTGCATGGCTTGACCTGCATTGCTCCATCTAATGCTTTGGTTGAACTGCTCTTAACAGGAATGAGTTTTGAACCAGAGAAATGGCCCATGGCTAAAACCCACTGTGATGTGCTAGATGTCCTTAGCTGCTACAAAACCATCACTGATAAGTTATCTGGGATCATGTCCCTTGTTTAAGACCCTGGGATAGGAGAGAAAATACATCCCTGGTGCTGAAAGAGAAAGCTATTGATTTTTCTTCCACTGGGTGAGATTGGTTTCTGTGTTTTGATGGATGACAGGGTGAAGTGTAACATAATCCCCAAGCTGTGGGGGTTTGGTACTCTTCTGGGACCAGTGCCATCTTATTCCCAAAGCTGTAAGGACCATCAGGCTGCTGGTATTGCTCCACAGTGTTGCTTTGCTCTGGTGAGGGGAGAGGGACGCATCCAACAGCAGCTTTGCAATGGAGTGTTTAATTAGCAGAACACTTAAATGTGAGCATCCAATTAAAAATCTGGGGCTGAGAAGTACCGTGGCTCTCAGGGGAGGGAAAAATGCACTAGATTTAAGGAAATAGGCTGTAGAGTGTAAGCAGCTTTCTCTGGGGGTTTGCTTGCCCCTCCATCCCGGGCCTGATGGGGAGGCTCTGCCTCCTGCAGGGAATGCTGGCCTGTCCCACTTCCCTGCTCAGGAGTCAGCTCATGGCATCTGCCACACTTCATCCTCCAGGTCACAGAAGTGCACGAGGAACACTAGGAACATGGTGGTCTCTGTAAGTTGGAGGCAGCTACACAAGCAGTTTGGGGAGAAATGAGTTGTTCTGGTACCTCAGGGGTTCTAGGCTGTAGCCCAGTGCTGAGCAGCCATGGGACTGCACTCCACTCTTCAGGTGGGCTGAGGACATGGAGCTCTGGGGGACCCTCTGGGGAAGAGGTTCTGGGTAGGTGAGTCCATGCAGAGGTATTTTGATGGGGCTTCTACCACATAATCACTTGGGGAGGTTTCTGGAGGAAAAAGAACCAGAGAACTGGTTCCAAGCCCAGTGAACTCTGGTGAGAACAGCTTCCCACAGTTCTTCATAATTTAAAAACAGTTTCTTTAGATAAAGTTGCTTTTAAGACTTCCTGATTTTTATCAGGAAAGCAAGCTGGCTTTTTCCTGGTTTTAAAACTAAATCTGGAAGAAGAAAAATAGCTGCTGGCAGTAAGTGCATGTCATGGGAAAGCAAAGCATAGAGGTGCAAGAGATGAAGCTGCAGTAGGTGTGTGCCAGGCACCCTGACACTTCCAGCCCCTGCCTTGATGGGGAGGGATGCTGGACCACTGGCATCCAACCCAGGTAAAGGGTTGCTACCTCCTTACCTCCAAAAAACCTGTTCTTTGATAAGGGCAAAGCTGTTGACAAACCCATCAGGGAAGACACCAGTGTTGAGAAATGCTGTCTTTTGACTGGGAGTTCACAGAGCAAGATCACCTCTATGTTGGTTGCTGCTTCATGCCCAGAGGCAGGGAGCTTCAAAGTGAATTATACAAGTATTGCACATCCATACCAGGAGGATGGCTGCTGGAAGGAGCCCTCTTCCACTCTCTCCCTGGCAGCCATTCAGGCAAGACTGGAGCTGGCTGTAGAAGAAGCACTAATTCAGCCTTGGGGCAGCAATGCTGTGGCCAGTAACAACAGCTTGGCTGGACATGGTTGAGTGGAAATGCTGAAATATAAGAGAACAGGGGAAAACACTGCACTGAAGATGCATTCTTACTGTGATGTCAGGCTGTGTCTCCCTGGGGGTTTTCCCTGGCCTTCCCTCCCATTCCCACACGTGTACCCACACATGTATCCATCCACCAATGTGTGCTTTCTTGTTACTCCAGGGCTTCTCCTTGGACACCCTGTCTGCCCTTGGCTGAGGATGGAGCAGGGCTGCTGACAGTGATCAGGACTCTGCTGTGGCAGTAATAAAGGGCACTTGGGGCAGGGAGCAGTGCCAGGGGTGGCTGCATCCTGCTCAGCACAGAGGTCCTGTGGCAGATCCCACTGCTCAGGGTCTGAAGCCCTCTCTGCTGAGAAGCTTATGGGTTTCATGCTCCCACAGGGATGCAGAACCTGGCTAGGCCTGACTTGGTGCACCAAGGTCTGCCTTTGCCTGTCTTTTGGCTATTGAAGGTTTCACCTTCTTCCCCAGCACTGCTCTTTTGCTAGAGGTGTCTGCTGTATAACATCTTGGTGTTACCTCCACTGGTGGGAGAAGTCTCCAGAGGGCATCTGGAACAGAGGGTCTAGGTGGTCCTTTGTCCTGGGCTGTTCCTGAAATGTTTATGGCACCAAAGGGTAGGGCTGTCCTGCAGAACCAGGAGCAACAGGCATCTGAGGGAAGAGCACTGCAGCAAGACCGCATCCACTGCGAGTCTTTGTGCACCATGATAAGCTGTCTTGATTTCTTTGTGAATTATTTAACATGCAGGAATTGCAAACTGAAGTCTGGCTGGCTGGTTTTGTTGTGTGCACCAGCTAGATTAGAGCAGGAAGCTTCATTACAATGAGCTTAGAAGTCTTCAAAGTCTTGGATGTATTTTCCCCTTCATTGATAAGCAATACTGATTTCAGCAGTGGTTCCCTGCTGTGCCTGGCCACAGGAGTGTGGTACTCCTGCAGACCCAGAATTGTGCATTAGCACAAAACTGTGCACTTAGTGTTGAGCAAATTAGGTTTTTTTCCCACAGGCTGTCAATTCACTTGTGGGAGAGAGAGTTCAGAAGATGTTTAAAGGGGAGATGCATATTTTTCTGTGCCTAATAAGACCATCAGAGCTGCCGCATCATATTGCTGCCCCTTGTGCTGGCTGCAGAGTGGTGGTCATCTCAATGCAGAGAAAAGCAGGTTATCTCAAACCCACCCTGTTCCTGTAGAGAGCTCTTCCAATGTAAAAGGAGTGTTTTCCTGCTGTCTCTGTGCTGAAAACAATGCTTTAGGTAACATGCTGCTTCCAATGAAATCTTTCTTCTTTTCAAAGCATAACATTTTATCACATACTGTGGTGCTGCAGAAAAAAAAAAAAAGCTTTCCTCCTTTTTACTGGCCAACTAAATGCAAGATTTTGCTGGTTTTTGAAAAGGGATTGAGCATCCTGCTGCCAAGAAGAGCATTCTGCCCAGGCCAGGCATCCAGGTATCAGTGACAGAAAAGAATATGATTATCTTAAATGGGTTAGGAGAGATAGGAGAAGGACATGCTTCTCTGGCCCTCACGGGCTCTTGATGTAATTAAGGCAGGCAGCTGACAATGCTGAGCTTGTGGTGTGGAGAAAACCAGACTGATCAAAAGCCATGGTTATAAACACTGCCATTATGCAGATTCATGTGTGAAGAGGTATCCTAATTAACTATTCCTCCTATATCACATCAGTGGCACTCATCCAGGTTTGGTGATGCAGCCAGACAGTGTGTAACACTGGGGTCTGTGTGCCTAGAGAAGACACAGCTCCCATGGTTCACACTTTTTTGCCTGTTTGTACTTCTTAGTTTTTTTTCATAAGTAAAGTAACAAGACAAAGGCTTAAAAAAATTACTGCTCAACTTCCTTTGCTGCAGAATACGCTTCCCTTTGTTGTGATGCAGAAGTTACCCAGAAAAATACCAGTAACATAAGATGTACCTGATAATACCAGGTCATAAATACCTGCTCATGTACATCTAGATGCTGGAATATTGACTGCACCGTGGAGAGTTGTGGGGGGTATTCCCACTGGACTCCTGTGAGTTAAGATCTACCCAGAGTTGGGATTGCAGGAGCATGTTGGAGGTGCCTGCTGATCAGCTCTTAATGGGCTCAGCCAAGTTGAAATTCAGCCTCTTATTTGAGTTCTTGGACTATTCTCAAGGACATTTGAGTTCTGTGAGGATTTAAGCTCAAATTGGATCACTATTTGCATGACTAATAATGTATGTATGATGCTCCACATAGCAGCAACCATGACCTGAGCTCACATGCAGCAGCTTCTCCCTGTCAAATATGTTTGACTGTAACATTAAAATCACAGGAATGAGGGAGTAGCAACTTCTTTTGTAACTTGAGCTTTTTGAATGCACTTGAATCACATTGAATTTTTGGTTGTTTTTTTCATTTTACATTTCCAGAGTGCCAAAGACCCAGCTGGAAAGCCAGATGCCAAAAGCCAAAACTGTAAGAGTATACAATACTGTGAGTTGTGTCATAAAGCCACATGAATATCAGCGCTGAATCCTAGAGGCTTGATTTTCTTCTCCTTTACTCATTTAAATCCAAATTTACCCTGTTCAGCTGCTTCAGGCTGACATGAGATGGGCCCTGAATTTGGCTGTTTCAGTCCTGAGTGGGCTCTCATGTTTGCACAGGGTTTGGAAAGGCAATGTTCTTGGATGCTCTTACCTGCATCTGAGTTTCTTTGGCATCAATCTTGCCCTTCTGCCACTCAGAGATCCAGGCTTGGAGTTTCATCATTGGTTTTGGTTAATTAAAAATTGGCTTCAATAGTGCATGATATGAAGTGAAAAGTACACACACTTCACACCATGGTTGCTAAATATTTCACATTATCCCTGGATTTTTTCAATGTTTTTGGCTTACCTTTGTAACTTAGTTATGTTTGCTGCAGCTGGAGGGGATTAGAGCCCTTTTTCTTCTCTCCTGTCAGCTGGTTTGTTCTTTGCAGTCAAGTTGTGAACAGTTCTGTTTGTTTTTCTGCTGGTAAGTCTGAATGAGAGGTGGTGATTAAATAGAATTATGATGATGATGTAAATGTTGACAACCGACAGCGAACATTGATGGCAAAGATCTGTAGCAGAGTGTACTAAATCAAAGGAAATAATTAAGAGCAGATAATTCAGAGGTGAGTTGGGTGAAGGCAAGAAGTACTGGAGTCTTTGCAACCTTTCAGTGCTGTTCAGCTTGGCTGGAAAGGAGGAGGTCTGGGGAATGGACATGCATCCTCTGCAGGTAAAGGTCAGCTGCAGAGAGCTGAGGGGCAACAACCAATTGCAGCTTCACCTTCAGAGAGCTTTGTCTCCTGTTTCTGGCTGCTGTGTTTTGAGGCCAATACTTCAAAGTCCACTTCATCTTTTATTCACAGATGCTGATGTGTTTAAATGAATGGTGCAGTGCAGTTGCTATAAATAAACAAGTGACAATATGAGGCTTTAGCAGATGAAAGGCTTGTTGATAGGAGCCAGCCCTGATAATGGCTCTGCAGGTTCCCTCAGAAGTCTGCAGGACAAAGTAGAGGAATCAGGTTTGAGATCTCTTGCAGGAACTTTGCAATCTTGGTGCTGGTGCTTGCTCTGTGCAGGATGGGAAATAGCAAAATGATGGAGAAACCATTTATTGTTATTCTTGTGGAAAGATGAAGGAGAACTGGTGGAGGTGGCTGTGATAAACTGGTGTTTTATGGGAACATTTTTCTGTCTTAACCTCTCTCCTGTGGCTGCTGCAGGAGCCTGTAGCTATTGATACAGATCAGTTCTTTCAGCTATCTGCTTGGCATCCCTTGCCTGCAATTCTTTCTCTGGTTTTATTTGTAAAAGTAAAATATCAGCAAGCTATTCCAACGCCATGCCCGCATCTCTTGTCTGTGGCTCTTGGGGGTGTATGTATGACACACCTCGTGCCAGAAGCTAAATGTTCTAATAGCAGATGCTGTGTGTCAAGATCTCTGGACATATGGCAGGGAAATTCTGGGTTTAATAAGATCCATACAGCCTTCTGCCTTACTGTGGCCCTGCTGAAACTGAGCTTTGTTTGAGAGCATAGCACGGTGTTGCTGCAGAGACCCACTGGAGGATGCTCTCCATGGGAAATCCCTTTTGCTGTCCCCCAGTGCTTCCCCCTTGTGCATCAGGATTCAAGATGATGCTGTATCTCAGCATCATTGCAGAATCAGGCCTTACTTGCATCTGGTTGCTGTAACCTCTCTGTGACAATTGGCTCAAACCGTGCATCAGCCAGTGGAATTGAGGTGGCATCACCAGGTCCTGTGCTTTGGGGCAGGCAGGTTTGGGCAAGGAAGGGACCAACATGCTGTGGACAAAGCCAGGGGCCAGCTTCCAACTAAACATCCAGGGGCATATCTTAGTGTTTATTTTGTTTGGTTTATTTGCTGAGAGCTCAAAAAGAATTGAGCTCAAAAAGAATTGCACTCAAAAGAATTACTGAGGAAGATACTTTCTCCTTTGGAGACAATCTCCCAGGCCTCTGTTGGGTTTCAGCTGGCTCCAGGCTGGCTCTGTGTGGCCAGGAGTGCAGGGCCACTGGTCTGTCCCAGTGCCTGTGGAGGCACCAAAGGCTACTGCCACAGATATGGGAACAAATAGTTTGTTCAAAGCATTGGCTGCAATTTGAAGGCTGTTTCCTGCAAGGACAGTGAATTTCCTTCTACGTGCAGCATCAGTTGACAATGGTCTGTTTTATTTTCATGTCTGTCACCAGGGCACACAAGCCTGGTGGTGGTGGTGCTTGGGTGTTCCAGCTGGGATGCAGGCACTCCCATCCTCTGGTGTTTCTAGGGGTATCCTCCTCTGTAAAAGTGCTGTTGGCATAGAGGTGAATTTTCTTAATAAGGAAACTGATCCCCTCCCCAGGCCAGGTTCTCTTCCTGGCTACACCAAAGCAATTTGGCTTCAAAGTATGGAGAGATTGACTCCTTTTGGAGGGTTCATGACATGGCTGTCTAGCACAGTCCATGGGTGGGTATAATGAGCCACTGGCCGCTGCTGATTCAGGACTGCCCTGGAGTGATGCAGGGAGCAAGCAGCTTGCCTGTTTTGCTCCTGTTTCTGCCTGTTTTTCGCTGCAGTGACTGTACTTGTTCCTTGTTTTTACTGGGCCACAATTGCACATTGTGCTTTGCTATTCCTTATGCTTATTTTTCCCCTGGATTTTATTTTTAATGGCACCAGGGCTATGATGATGGCTGTTTCTTTCCCCCTTTTTTAATAATTGGTACTTCAGGAGAACTGAAATGGGCAGCTCTGCCTTCATGCTAGATTGCTTAATGCATTTTAATTTAATTAATTACATTGTCCATTTTGGTAACATCACGGACAAGGCATGAGAAGTCAAGGCCTGGACTGGCACAGGCTAGCACAGCATTTTAGTGCTTTATAAAAGCTTTTGTTGGAGGTGTGTATTGCTGTTTTCCCTCAATTAATGCTGTAGTGCTGTAGTGGGGCCGAAGCAGGTGTTCCCATTCTGCACATTTGGATTTGTGCTCTCAATGTCCTTTTTTCCAGCTTCTTGAAGAGAAAACAATCCTGCAGCCATGTTCTGCTCTGCTTTCACAAGATGAAACTTGAGCTTGCATCTGCAGCGCTGCTTTGCCAGATGCTGGGATCCTGGGGGTCTTACACTTCACCCTCTGAACCCCATTTCCAAAAAGCACTCAAAGGGAAGCCCCAGAAGTCTGGAAGCCTGAACTGCAGTTAACATTCCAGCAAGGCACCTGTTCAGCCTTTCCATGAGAGTACTACAGCTGGAACCTTTAAAATTGCTGCCCAGAGAGGGGAAAACAAATGGACAAACAGAAACCCTTACTTTTGCAGATTTGGTCTTGCATCATTTGGCAAGAGAGGAGCTGGCTGCAGTATGAAATGTTACAGCAAGCAGTGCTGTGATAGTTTATCCATCAAAATACTTGTCCCATTAATAGCTACATCCATTTTTCTTGCTGATGATTCCACAAAGGAGAGAGTGGCCAGTTGTCCTGGAATAAGTTAAGAATCATCACCCTGCCAGACTGAGAGAGCAGTGTTGGGGTAGGACTAGGGATGCTCTCTAGGTTAAACTCTGCTAAGCTGAGATAAAGGTCAGGTGCAAGACTTGCTGGCTTACAGCACTGCCAAGATGTCTTGAAAAATAGGGTGAAACCAAGCAAAGGCCAAGAAAAAACAGTTGCACTTCCCAAAGTGATGGCTTGTAGGGGTGTGGTATGAGAGCAACAGTAATGTGTGTTTCCTAGGGAGAGCTGGTGGATGCAAGGCTGGAAAAACTTCGCTGGCAAATTACCTGCTTGCAGCACAGGGGAGGGTAAAACCTTTGTTTTGCCAGAGTTGCTCTCGTGTAGTCAGGGAGAGCTCCTGAGCTTCCTGTGCACTTGGGGATGGGGAGGGAGAGAGCACCCCAGCCAACTGAAGAACAATTCAGTAGAGAGTACAGCACATGGCTCACTTAGTTTATTAAAGCTTTGAGATAAAGGATCAAACTCCAATATAACTTTAAAATGGGATTCTCAAGAACTGTTGGGGTTGGAATTATCAAGTGATGCTGCATAATTCGTTGCTGATTTTTATCACATCATTTAAACATTAAAGAAAAAGCTATCAGAGGGTCAGGCCAGGAAAGTTAGCTGTAGATAGCAGCTTTCTCCTTGACTCCCCCTCTCTCACACCAGCCATGCTTGCTGACTACATCCAGCAGGCAAGGCAGAGCCCAGCGGAGCTGCAGGAGGGGAGAGGGGTATGGGGTGGGTTTTGTGGTGTAGTTTGGGCAGAGGGATGAAGACTGGCTTGAAAATGATGGTATACCTAATCTCAGCCTTATGTCCTGCAGAGCAGAGAGCTGGGGTGCTGATGTGTTGTCCAGAAAGGTGTAAAATAAAGCTGGCATTAGCACATTATGGCAAAAACATAGGCCTTGGTGCTGGCTACCTGCCACTTCCCATGGGGGTTGTAACTGATGGAGCCTTCTTGCAAGGAAACTTCATAAAACATACATTTTATTGCTTTGCTTTCAGGGCCTTGATACTTTGATATTTAGCACTTCCCCTCAGACCCAGTGACGTTCAGACTGTGTTTTTCTCACAGTGAAATGGCTTCCAGAGGCACTCAGTAGTTCTTCAGTTCAGATTTTGGAAGCGTTACCAACATGGTTCACATTAATGGTTTCTTTGTTTTTCTTAAATTTTGCTTGTCCTTGGGAAATCCACACAGAAGGTTGTTTTGTGTGTCTTGGAGCATCCCATAAACTAAGCTGGTGTGTGTCTGCGTGTTGTGCTGATACTGTTGGTTGTTTTTGAAGATGAGGACTGTGAGAGCAACAGAGGAAAATATTTGACTGCCATATTAAGTGTTTGTTCCTGACTCATTTAATAGAATTTGATTTAGTTTCACCATGATTTAACTTCAAAAAAGCAAATTAACTGCACTTGAGGTATTAAAAATAGTATTTCTGATTGCAATAGCATCTGGCAAAAATCCTGATTTTATAAGTCAGACCTACTCCTACGCCATAGGTGAGGTTGAGTTACGGAAGTGACAGGTTTTTAGTCAAGATGGAAGTAATAAATTTCGTATCTGCCAAGTCCTCTCAGCAGATGCTGAGGTTTGAGGTCATGTGCCATGGGTGATACAGAGCATTCAGAGCTCTGGGTAAAGGCTTGGGACTTGTATGTGAAAATGACTCTTAATAATGCAAACAGCCATGTGTACCATAACACCAGGTTAGTTAATGACCAGGCTTTTTCTATTTGGATTTTAATGCTATATGAGGTTCAGCGTGTTTTCTCCTCCTGGATGAGCCCTGGTGCATGGCAAAAAGCCTCAGTGAGTCTGTATGTGATTTGCATAAGTGTCTTTTGTTTGCAGTTTTTCTGAAAAAAAAAAAAAATCCTATTTTTCACAGTCCTCAGGGGCATTCTCAGAAGCTTTCCTCCATCCTTTTCCTAGGAATTGACCAGGAGAGCCCTCAAAACAGCCCTTTCCCCCCATTGCAATTGCATCCATGTGCTGAATGCTGTGCTCTCTCCCTTCTCAGTTGGAGGTGCTGGGACCCCAGCCAGCAGCAAGGTGTAAAATCATCGAATCATGGAATGGTTTGGGTTGAAAGAGACCTTAAAGATCATTTCAGCCCCCATGCCATGAGCAGGGACACCTTCCACTAGACCAGGTTGCTCAGAGTCCTGTCCAGCCTGGCCTGGAACACTTCCAGGGATGGGGCAGCCACAGCTTCTCTGGGCACCCTGTGCCTTCTTCAGAAGGAAGAATTTCTAATTTCTTCCTAATATGTAATGTTCTATGGGCTCTGATGCTTGAGACCCTGACCACTGGTTTTCCTTATGCTTCCTTGGCCATTCCAGCTGCTGAGCCTCTCCAGCTGTGACAGCGTGGAGCAAAGCAGTGATGCTGCTCCAGAAGGAGCCTCTCTGCCTCATGCTTCCAGTTGCTCTCTCTTCACCAGACCCACAGCACTGGCCAGAGGCTCACTCCTCAGCCCTCAGGTTTTCCTTCCCACTCTCATTCGAGCCCCTGTAAATCCACAGAGCACTTCCTGGGAAGGAAATCTCCACCAGTATTTATGAAACTTTGTTTTCATAAACTGCTGGTTGTTCAATAGGGCATAAAACAGCCAGTATGAGACAGTTATTTGGTCTACAAAATGATTCTGCTCCCTAGCTCCAATTTTACACAGCGCTTACTGCATTTCATTTAGTTTTTAAAGAAATGTGACACAGTGGATTAACTATTGATAGCAAAATATGGAGTTTCCTGTATGACTGTCACTTACCTCCCTCCATCCTCTCCCTTTTAAACCCAGATGATCAAGTAGTGCCAAATCCTGTTGTTCCTACAATGAAATAGGTGCTGAAATACCTCAGTGCAGAGAAATTTTATAAGGATGTTTTAGACATTTCTGCTATTTTCTGTCTCCTCAAAGCTAGTATCAAACGACCAATGTCTGAAATGACTGTGAAGTATTTTGTTCAGCCTAGGCAGTAGCATCTCCCATGGTGAGTAGTCAGCTTCCAGCACCTTCAGCACAGAGAAATATTGCCATTGTCAATATAAATTACCACGTATTAAGTAAATAATGCATAATTAATGCTATGGCAAATAATTTATTGTGCAGCTGATAGGGAAATACTTCATTGAAAAAAGAAAGTAAATAGGTTGAGGAAACATATCAGAATATTTTACTTTTTAAAAAAAATTATTTATTTTAGCTCAGAAAACCATCAGCCAGAAGAATAAAATCACTTGATCAAATCCCTCTCTGTTTTTGCACAGGGTGACAGTCCCCTCTTGTCCCCCAGCATCAGTGTTTTCCCCATGGTCCATGCCCTATGCCAAGGATGGTGCAAAGTAGGTGGTGTAGGAGCTGGTGGCAGCCTGGCTCACTGGACATTGTGGAGGCACTTGGTCCCACTGGCCACTCCATTGTCCCACCTCCCACATCAGGGTGCCATGGGGACCACCTCCTTAAAAAAGATACCCAAAAGTGAGTGCTGGAGTGGGATACAAGCCTCCTTGAGCTTTTTTTTACAAATTGCCACAAAGGTGGCCAAGGGACTGTGGTTAGATACCTTCCTGCAGAAAAATCACTTCTATTAAAGAGCTCTTTAATCTAGTGCAGGATCCATAGCAAGAGCCACAGGCTAGAAGCTGAATAACCTGGGCCTGATTTCCCTTCATGGCTGTGCTTTAACTCTCAGTACAAAAAAGGGCAGCAAAACAGAGAAGAGGAGAAATAGTAATGCAGCCTCAGAGCTGCCAGGGTGCTCCTGATTGTTCTGCAGGGTTTCCTCTTTGTGCTTTTAAAGAGATAAAACTCAACTTTATGTGGTAGGTCCTGGGACAGGTGGTGTTTGCAGAGCCTCTGATGCAGCAGATACTTGCAGAGGTGGAAACAAAGCAGTGGCAAGGAAGGATTGAGCTTCCAGACACCTTCCAATGGCACCAGGAGAAGGAGTCCTGAACTGTGTGTTTTGTAAAGGGCTAGAACAGCTCCCTCACCAAGGTGCTGCTGTGTGTGGGAAGCTGCAGGTAACGACAGGAGCATTGTAGCCTCATACAGGGTCAAGTGCAAGGGCAGGTTTCTGAGATTCTAAATTGCTTTCAGACATGGTTTGTGCAGAGTTGCTGTCAAAGGGGAGGCTGATCCCAGGAGACAGTGGTTGGAAATGAATCTGCCTGCCTGCACAGCCCCTCTACCTCCCTAGGTGAACAAAGTTTTGCAACTTTAAATGGTCCTGTGGAAGTCTCAGAATTGTGAAGATGTGATTTCACCCCAGTGCCCTCACTGCCAATTCTAGTGAGAGCACTGTAATCCCAGTGGAGGAAGCATCTGAGAACAAACAAGTTACCAGTCAGTCTCAGTGGAGCACTTGACTTGTAAAACCTTTTTTAACAAGAGTGATGCAAAGTAAATGAAGAAATGGGCCAATCTTTCTGTGCCAGCTGACTTTTGCAGTGGTATTGAAATAAAAGGGGTAACAGCTCTGTACTTGTAAGCTGAGCAAAATTGCTAGCAATTACTGCAACACAGTGATTTTGGTGTCTTTCCAGTGCTTTTTTTAGGGGATCGAACAATGGTTTTTATAAAAGGATGCATTCACAGTGGATAAGCAAAACCTGGGATTCATAACTCATTGTTGCTTATGGGAGAAGCTTTCTTAGGTATTTTGGCCTGAGAACAGGAAGAACACAGCCTGCTCCATATAAGGCTGCCTCTGTATTTGATGACCCCATGCTGTAAAAGGGATGCTCCCTACAGAGCAGGAAAGTTTCCTCTGAAATTTTGAGGCAAACTGTCTTATCATACACATCTTTTTGGTGGTGGGTGCCTGTAGGCAGGAGTCACTGCAACTCAGACAAGTCTATGTGGAGCAACCTTAAATAAATTTTATAAATAAATAAATAGTGACAAGGCCTTCAGAGAAGAACATTTTCAAAAAATGAGGGGTTTGACCAAGGTCTGTTTAAGCTAGTTATTTGGAGGTCTGTAGTCCTGGCAGGGGAGTGACTGCCCCTGTGGGATGTGGGCATTTGTGTGCCAGCCTGCTGCCATGTGTCCCACAGAGAGCACAGGCGGGAACTCTGAGGTGAAGAGACCCCAGAGTTCCTGCTATGAATTGTGCTTATCAGCTCATTTCTCACGAGTCTCCAGCTACCAGCTTTAATCCACTGTAACTGAGCAAACATTGGTGGTGCAAAGGTTGGGAAATGCCGGTGTTTATTTTCTGTGTTTATTTTATTAGATTTTTGCATCTAATCTGATGGTCTGTCTTGGACTGTGGCTCACCATCAGTGTCACGTTAGATGACCCCAGGGAGTATCATCCCAAAGCTTTGCACAATCACCCCATAGCTGTGCACCCTTAGCCTGCTGTCTGCAGCTCTTGTTGACACAAGCCAATGTGGAAGCATTGGAGATCACACCAGTGAGTCAGGCACCAGATGGACTGGAAAATATGGAACTATTAGGCTTTCAAGGCAGGAAGATCAAAATTTTGATTTCTGGATTTTAGGGGCCTCGCTTCCTCCTTAGAGGGCCAAGTGTAATTTCAGGTCTGCTTGACCTTTTAGTTTGGAGAAAGGTGACCTTTATACATGATGCCTGAGCACAGGTCTTTGAAAAATGGAATAAATGGTTTGTTCATTGAACATGCAAACAAATTACTTGCTCCAGCCTGGAATTTAACCTGACATTAAGCACTGAGAACATCTATATTTAATTTCATCTAAGGGCCAGAAAACAAAATGGTATAATTAAAAGTGAAGCTCTTCCTACGGAAGGAGTTTATCGTAATAAAACCCTGGCTTTCTACTCTGTGGAGATGCAAAGAAGTGTTAACTAAAGCAAATCATCCTTACCACAGGTTTCTTGGTTGTGTTTTGGGACTGGCTTTGGGTCTGGATGTAACCTTCTGCAAGAGGTGGTTTGGAAATGTAGCAGGAATAGCCTGTCCCTCTGGCATGGGGCTTTTGTCCTGGATAGCATCTCTCTCCTGAGCACCAGGGGCAGGTGGGCAGTGGCTGTCCTGAGGCAGCTCTCCCCTCTTCACCTTCTGCTCCTTCAGCGCAGTGATGCATAACGCTGACCCTGAATGGTTTTCGCCAAATGTTTAATGTTCTTTCCATCCTGCTTTTATTAGTGCACATAATGTTAGGCTGAGATGGGCAGTTACTGAGGGAGGAGTAAAATGTTTTCCCTTTTTTTATCGTTTGAGGAGTTCCCAGGGGATGGAAAAAAATAAAATAAATTAAAAAAAAAAAAAAATATATATATATACTTGTGTAATTAATTTTAGCAGCCCTGGCCAGGTTACGTTGCTTCACTTTTGATTTTGCATTTCTTCTTTTTGTAGCCACATTTTGTCCCCCTCTGCCCCAAAACATTGCCATTCCAGGCAGGAAGTTGGACTCCACCTTGGCAGTTTGCCATCTGCTGTCAGAGGTGGCAGCATAAAAAATTATGAATGCAATCTAGTGGTAGCCCTTTGCAAAACCGACTGTAAAATGCTGAACTGTAAAACCCTTACCTCCTCTCAGAATCAAGGCCGGGGTTATTAAACACAAAATATTGCACATTAAAACAGCATTAATCAGCTTGACTGGAAAACAAATCTCTTAAGAATCTTGCAAACTCCAAATGGACGCTAAGGTTTGTAGCTTTGTCCTTGACTTGCTGTGTTTTACTGTGTGCACAGTTTTTCCAGTTTCTCAAGACCTCTGCGAACACAAACTCTTGACTGAGAAAAACAGACAAATTGGAAAGTGTTCAGGCTATTTAAAATTAGCTTAGACTGTGGTATTCAGTGACTGACTTTTAATAATACTTAATATTCAAGTTTTCTTTTAATATTTTTTCCCAGCCTTGTGGCATACTAAGTTTATGTTTCTGGAGAAACTGATTTTACAGAGGGAAGTGAGTGTGGGCTCTGTCCTGTGCCCAAACCAAGTAGCAGCATGGACATCAAAAGCTGTTTCAGCCCATGGTTCATTCTAGGGAGATGTGGCATTCTACAGAGGCTGTGGAGATGGCAAAATAACTGGTCTGTGTCAGAGGAACCTGTCTGTAAACTGGGAATATCGCACTGCTTGCAGTATTGAAGCACCCTGCAGCTGCCTTTGGCTGGTGCTGTCACGGTGCTTGGGCAGAGAATTGCACATCTGCGTTTCTAGGCTGTGGGTTCTGCATGCTGGCGTGGGCTACCTGTGGATGCATTGGTGTTGGCCTGGAATCAGAGAATGTGGGAAGTTGGAAGGGGTCTGTATCCATCTTTTCAATCCTCTTCTTGTACCAGAGCCAATTTCACAGTCAAGTAAGGTGGCCTGCAGGAATTGCAAGGTCATCTCTGCTTTTTGGGCAAAAATCCACGTGTGGACATAGATATCCCCCCACTTGGACAAGTGACTCATTACATAACCTGTCATCAGAACAAAATTATTTAAACCCTCCTGCTTAGAAAAGTCCCTTGCTAAGGTAGGCAGGAAACACTTTAGGAAAACCAACTGCAGAATATAAGACTCTTTAATCTTTGCGGAGCTTCAGGCAGAAATGTATTTCACAGGGAAGGCGTGCACAGATGAGCATGAAGTCTGCAATGCAAATCACAGTGGCACTGGAGGGTATGTGAGGGATGGAAATGGCCAGGCTTTGCTCAACTAATTAATGCTCCAGATCAGGAGAGCTGTTTCTAAAAATACAGGGAGCTGAGTGCTTTAAGAACCAGTATATCAGCTGACATTGCACGGTTAACATTCGCATAGGCAATAAACACCATTTGCTGAAAATTTGTTCAGTAGTTCTCATCATCAAATCCACTTACTTTAAAAAATGGGATTGGTACCTTAGTGAATACATTGCTGGGGGAATGTGCCTTTCATTCTCAAAGAAACTGGAAGAAATATTGGAATTGCTGGTGTTTATCATTGTAATCCAGCAGTAAAAACAACATTTGGGGGAAAACATGAGAAATGAGTATTAGCAAAATGTGTGATTATGGTTTAACAGCTACTATAATGGAATAATTCAAAATGTAGTTTGCTAATGGCTTTCAAGTACAGTCTTCATCCTGTTTTTGATTGCAAATAGGTTTAAAACAAGTGGATAGGCAGAGGTTTAGTCTGCCTCATTACTGGTTGGAAAGCACTTCAGCTGGCTTTACAGTACAATATCTTTTTCGTTCAGAGGTTTTTTTTCATCTCGAATTCTGTGCAGTTGCTGTTTTACTAGGTTTTTTGTACAGTATCAGCTTTGATGTGATCTGCTGACATGTCTGGTTGGGCTCTTTGGAAGAAGAGCCTTGATGAAAGTACAGTGGGTGCTTTGGGTGGGAGAGAAACTCTGCCTTTCCCTTTGCCCTCCCCCTTTGCTTTCAGGGACCATCGGGGCTGTTCACTGTCATCAGGTACCTACCTCCCCCTGACTTTCTAGTTCAGACTCATTAAAACCAAGCAGTAGTAAAAGAAGAAGGTGCTGTTGAGTCTGGCATTGATTTTTTGATTTTCCTGTTGTTAGTAACTGTATGCCATGACCCTTGGGAAGATGCTAAACCAGTGAATTTCCATCAGAAAGATGTCTGTTTTGAGGGCTGAATTATTTTAATTATTTGAGTTTTAAAAACCTCAGACAGAAACCAGTGTTAAGCTCATTCTGAGCTCTTGCTCATAGTCACTTTTCTTGCTAACTGATATGAACAAACATGTTGATTGAAGACTCATTGGGCCACGCAGTGCCTAGCAGACATTTGAGCAAAATTATACATTTTAATTTTTTTCTTCCCAAATGCTTCAAAATTTAGACAGCTTCTGTTATTTTACTTTTCAAGGTTGTAACAGTTTGGAGTGAAGTGCAATAATAATTTTGAAGGGTTTTTTTCCATTTTTAAACTATGCAGACTTGAAGTGACACAGGTACGGAAGTAATATTTATGTTGAAGGCACGGGATAAAGTCCTGTAATTATGACAGAGGTAAATGGGATTTTGTCTTCTATGTTTTGTGTCTGCTACCATCCCATCTGGGGACACTGGGCTGGTAGTCAATAGATGCTCTGTCGGATCCCTCACTGAATGGTCTTCTAAGACCTTTCACCTTTTTAAGACTGCTGAGTAAATAATTTTATGCAAACATATTAAGCTTATTCTTCAGCATTTAAATTAAAACTTTAGGCATTAGAGAAGCTGAAATACCATTAGGTTAAGACTTAAGACCTTCAGGGGTTTTTTTTCTGATTTGATCCCACAAATCTCTCATGAGCTTGAAGGTCTCTAGAAGCTCACAAAGTCCCATTGATTTTGCAAAGCTAAGCTTCTGCTTAAGTGCTTTGCAGGATCACAGCCAAACTTGGGTTTGCTTTATTTGCTTATTCCAGGCCTGTGGAGATCACATTTTCAAGCTTTTCCTAGTCATCAGGGAGTAGAAACTATTTATGTATTTAACAGCAGTTCAGATTCTGATTTCACATGATAGCAGGAGCTCAGGTTGTCCAATGTGTAATCAAATGTAAAGAGATAGAAATATTGTAAGGAACTCTCTGTTTATCCTGTGTTTCTTATTTTATCTTTGAGATACCAGTTGACATATTTTCCTTAACTTTTAAAGGGGGAGGAAAATAAAAAAAACCCTCAACGAATAAACACAACAAGAAAAGAAATACAAATTCCAGGCAGAATTTCTTTGTAGCAACTCCCAGTGTGTCTTATCCTAAGGATGCACTGCAAAGTTAGATTCCTCTTACTGCTCAAATGAGAATTGCTCCTTCTCCAAGAGCCATGTCAGCTGTAAGTAACTGCCCAGCAAGTTTCCATCTGGCTGCTGGGCAGGAATGTGAGTCACAAAGTAGTAGTGAAAGCCACCTGAAATGTGCAGTCTCCAGGAGTAGATGGAAAGCAAGTGTGCTCCATCAGCTGTTTAAATGTATGCTCAAGTATTACAAAACTATGTTTTACAGAGTTCCTTTATTACAGGTATGTGAGGCTTGATCACATAAAGTTATATGGGCAACAGACTGGTGCTGGAATGAAATTTTTATGGCTTTGTTTTGATTTCCACAAGGAAAAAGAATTAATTTGAAATGCACCATACAGCTACAGACAGAAATCTTGGTAAAGCAGAGCAAACTTTGAATTCTGCTTGCTACAGGGTATAAATTACAGCTGTCTCCTTTCTGGACCTTTTGGGGTTTTTTTTTTTATTTTCTTAACGAGAGGACCTCTACGTTCAGGCCAAGCATTGCAAAGTTTTCCTTGTCTTGTCTGCAGTTCTGTGGCTATTGTGTGAGCTTTACCTAAGTGAGGGCTGTAAACTGGAGCCCAATGTTGTGAAAAATGGT
This sequence comes from Rhipidura dahli, assembly GCA_013399225.1. NCBI lineage: Eukaryota > Metazoa > Chordata > Aves > Passeriformes > Rhipiduridae > Rhipidura > Rhipidura dahli. The sequence continues at coordinate 31,802 of VXAC01005017.1, read as the reverse complement.
GTAAATCCAATCTTAAATATAAGCAAATACTGTAAAGGAAAACTGGTATGACAGCTCCTGGTTCTTACTGGTATTATGCAATTACAGGTGTTAAAAATGTGTTTTGAACTCTCTATTATTATGCTAATCAGTGTCTGTTTTGTTTCTCTCCTAATGCCTTTCACCTGCAATAATTGGAAACTCTTGAAATGACTGGGTATTTGGCATTTTCCGGTTTTCATCTTAACTCTTCTGGAAATTTCTACTTGCAGGTAAGCTCATTGTTATTATGTAATGCATGCAGATTTGCATCTTTTGTCTAACCCGGGTTTTACATTACATTTTGAAGAGGAAATGGTCAGCAATTGAAATGGAATAGTCTGTGGTATATTCCATTCTGTCCCCAGTGATGAGGTATTAGTGCTGCAAAATACCAGCCGGGATAAAACTGAATTTTCTGGGCCATGGGAATGTCAAACACAGCATAATACATTTAGGAACCTACCAAATGCAACCTCTTGAAATTGTTTTTTTGATGGCTCCTCTCTACGAACTGAGATTTTACTTGCTTTATTCTTCTTCAAGGAGCAAAATAAGTTTCTAATCCTCCTGCTCCTAAGAACAGCTTGAAGACAAGAACCTAAATGTTGAGCGCTGAAGTCAAAAAAGCATGGATGTGTTTGTGTAGCTTAAGGATTCTTGGGCTTTTTCTCAGGTTTTGAAGGCTTGATCCTGGATTGCCTCTGGTTGCTGTTTTTGAGTTGTCCTTCTGCACAGTATTCACTCCTGGAAAGCTGCTACTGTTAGCTGGACAGCATCTGTGCTTAGGTGCAGCTGTCCCCTGCTGTTGCTGCACACCCTCTGCAGGGCACTGGGGTGACCCCAGAGGAGTGCCAGGAGGCCCAGCAGTTCTGATGTGCTTGGTCTGGCACACGCTTGAGCACCACCAGGCAAGGGGCAGTAGTGGCAGGTTGGCTGGCATGGGATCCAGCCCTGCACAAATTCACTCTTCCACCTGATCACCTCCAGCTCCTTGCAAGCAGAGGACTGTGCTGAGCTGCAGCATCCGGGTGTGGTGGGTGCTTTCTCGGTGCCAGCTCAGGAGGACTCTCCAGCTGTGACCCCTTTCCTGATGTCCTGCTCTAGTCACTCACCCAGCAGAGACAATCAGGTCTGATCAAACTGTGTCTTTTTTTGAGTTTAATATCTCATCAACAGGTGTAACAAAATCATTTGCAATTTCTCTCAGGTCTGTCCAATCGGTCTGTTCCATTTCTATGATGCAGCAGGTTTTTTTCAGCAGGACACAGATCACTGTTCTTATTTTGTGGAAGGCGATTTAATTACAGTGCAAGTGAGCCACATCCATCATTTCCAGCTCAGAGCCCATCCAGAGTTTCTCTCTGTGTTTTGAGTATGTGGAGTCACAGGGTTGTTTTCACTGCATTTCCCTTGGGTTTGCAAAATGATAGCTAATTAGGGCAGAAACAGGCCACCTTCCAGGCTGCTCCCCTATGGGATGTTTTTTTGGATGTCACCATGCACTTTCCCCAGCATTGCAGTACTTTGTGCTCTTACCTCTATTTTTTTTGCAGTAAGTGGTGTAAGCTTTGGAATCTGGAGCCTTAAATGAAAATGGTAACGCGTTGCTGGTTTTATTGAGCTGGAATAACTGGCCAAGGAAACTGGACAGAAATAGCAAGGCAGGTGTATGCTGGCTGAGAGTAAATGAGCAGGAACTGCTCTAGGCTGGGCAGGTTTGTGTTTGTGTGCAGTCTTCCTTCTCTCTCATGTTTTTGGTTTTTGTTTTACGATTGTTAGGTGTTTTAAATCAGTCTCCCCGAGTGTGAAGCAAAAGGACATCCCTGAAGCTGATACTTTTCATGAAAGGAAGTTCAGGATAAGCACTGAAGCTTTCATTTCAGGTACATCCTTCTTTAGTAGTAGAAGGATTGCTTTTTTGGGTAGCTCTGAGTCTTTTTCCTTTCAGGCCTGAGAGGTAATGCTGCAAAATAGGCACTCTGAGGATCCCTACCATCTTGTGTGCTTCTGTCCCAAATATACCAGGTCCAAATTTCAGACAGATTTCAAGCAGGTGGAACTTGACCCAGTGGTGTCCTTAGAGCCCAGGATTTGAAGCCTGGCACCACTGAAAAGTGGCTGAGCACCTACCTGAGCTTGGGGTGCAGCAGGTTCCCAAGAGACAATTCAAAACCAGTGGAAATGCTTTGATACCCACTCTCCCATTTATTTTTGTAGGAGGTACCTAGAGTTTTTGTTCCTGGGACTGTGTTATTTTCTAGTATATTAAACCTTCTATTTTGTGCTATCCCAGGGGCACATGGCTGCTTCTGGGCTGTAACACCCACTATTCCAGGCTGTGCTGCCAAGCACTGAGCTAGCCATTGGCATGACTTTTAAAAATGCAGTGAGGACAATAAGGCAACTATTGCTTTAGCTATCCCTGTTGTATGTGGTTGCATAAATGTGCTAGATTATGATTATCTCTGCCTCATAATTAGCAATTTGCATAACTGCTTGCTGTGAACAAGAAGTCCCATCAGTGTTATGAAGGATTTATTTAGCTGTGTGAATATATTTTTGTTATCCAGTGCAGAAGGAAAACAATCAAAATGGAAGCAGTCCCAAATGCTTGGTGTTATTTCTAACCCACACACATAATTAATGGGAGTGCTAATTGTTCAGCACCAAACTCTTTTGTTTCTCTATAGAGTGGAAGAACATTAATTCTCTGAGTGCCTCTCTTTTTTCCCCATAGCCAGCGATATCATAAACTCTGCAGTTGGTTGTAACCAGATTATATTGGTTGTGTTTGCAGCCTAGAGTCTGGGATAGTCTTGTCTTTTTCCAGGGTTCTGTCTAAGCAGTGAAATGTTTGTAAATGTATGTAGTCATGGCTGTGTTTCAGACTCTCAGCAATGGATTTTTGTATCTGTTGTTGTCATAAGAAGTGAGGGCTCAGCTGAGGTACCAGTGATGATACCTTGGGTACCTGCTTGTTGGCAGAGCATCCCTGCCTAGTGAGTGCCAGAAGATGAGACCTGCTTTGCTTTCTGGCTTCACCTGTTCATCTACTCCTATGCTCCAGATGACAAAATACACCTTTAGAAAAGAAATTTTGCATTTCTGGGTTTGATTGTGGAAAATGGAGTGCGGAGCTGATCGTGCCCATGTGAAGGACCAGACTGACCCCATATAAAATTATGGTTTTATTTGCACTCATGTACGCTGGAAATCTGGGAGCTGGGAAATCCACCTCTGTGAGCAGCATTTCCATTCAAAGCCACTTAAGTGTAGGTCTTGGGTGAGTTCTGTTTTGTGCCACATAGCCTGAGTTTGATGTAGAGCTGGGTTAGTAAGATGGAGCAAAGGCTAGGCTGGCAAAGAACCTAACTCTGGGAATTATCCAGTTTTAAAGTCTGCTGAAATCTGAGCTGCAGTAGACTTTATTTGGGAATTTTAAAAAGTACATAGCTCTTCATCAGGAAGCTGCTGGCTCCTGACAGAAACACGAGTTCTGTTTTTTCTGATCCTGAAATGGGGCAGCACGTCTCACCATGTTCCTTTTTTTGCCCAGCCTTGTGCTGTAGGGCTGCATGGCCTCTTTCTCCTTGGTGTTTAGGAAGGAGCACATCTCTCCCTGATGGCAGCAGGTTTGTGCCCACCTCAGTAGAAGATTTGCAGAGCCTGTGGTTGAGTTTGTGCAGTGAGGAGTTAGGAAAAAAGTGTGAGTAGCTTAAAAAAATTATTGGATGAGAAGGTCCTTTTAAGCTTTTGGTGGCAATCCTGAAATGTAAGATCCTCTAAAGGTCTTTTCCTGTACTAAGCTGTAGCTTTTTCTGCATAAATAATGCTGGAGAGAAGTAACTTACTTGTAGAACATATGTTCTACATGGTAGCAAACATTTACAATGTCTGGATAAAGGAACTACTACTGCTAGGAGAACCTTGAAGCACAGGCAGCTGAAATCATAGGGGTTGAGAGTGCTTTTAAATGGTGGCCCTACTGCATGGTGGCTAAAAGGGCAAAACAGGGTCTTTAGAGAACTTGCTTGAAATGAGAATATTGTGTAATCCAAGAGCCAAATTATTTAATATGCAATGAACCCAAAAATCTCATTTAAAGGTGTGAATGTCCAGGCTTGCACCAACATAATTTACTTATTTTTATGAGTATCTTCCATGCACTGCTAATAAAATAAGAGCTATTAATGGGTTTTTAATGTGATTCATGTTTATTACAGGTTGAGTGTGAGACTATAATAATGCTTCCTTAGAGACATGAAGGGTAAAGCTGTGTGAGTGGGTCCTCAGCCCTTCCTGGAGCTGGGCTGTGCAGGGCAGTGCCTATTTGCAATGCTGGTGAGCCACCAACTCAACTCATCAGGCTGTGAGGACACTCTTCTGGAGCATTTGCACCACCATTTCCTCTGAAACAGGGTCTTGCTCTGACTGCATGACTTTGAAACAGGTATTTTGGGGCATAACCTGTGTTTCTCTTTTCACTGGGAACTTAGAAGTCAAACTACTTATGAAAGGGAAGAGAGATCTTGGAGATACCTCCAAGCTGGGAATATTGCTGATGTTTTCCAGTCTCCTATACCCTCATCTATCTCTCCCACCCTTCCTCAGCCACCAGGTAGCACAAGTAATACAAGTAATAAATGCTCATGTGAGGAAGGGAAGAGTTGGGAATAAATCATTAGAGGGAAAAGGGAAGAAATCTTAAGGGCTTCTTTGCTCCTTTTTAATTTTTTTCTCCTTTCATGGAGCCATTTTCTCCTACAAGGTTGGATCCCCAAATGGATCTCTCTGGAGGGGGTTGCAGATTGAATAAGAACAAGAGAGAAGTTGCTTATTGGAGTGTTCCCTGTTTCCAGCTGGGAGATCTCAGCTCAAGAAAGGGGAGAAATTAGCAACTCTGGCATCCTGGAATAGCAATAGCTAGGGCAGGTAAGAAATTTGTGTGTGTTTCCTGCAGGAAATTTAGCTTTTATCAAGGAGAAAATATGAAACAGGAATTTCAGAGAGGCTTTGCATCCTTATTTCACATCCTTCTTCTCACCATTTGCTTGTTGTGTCCCAAGGATGTGCAGGGCCAGAAGAGCTCTCCCAGCATGTGCTGCACAACCCCTCTTGCTGCTGCAGCTTTATAAGAGATGCAGCCCAAACCAATTTGTCCAGAAAGAAGAAAATGCAGAGAAAAGGCAGCTCTAGGACTGCCTGGTGAGACGTGGCAGCATAGCTTCTTTGTAGCTGAAAGTTTTCTGATTGTTTTGTCTCAAATGTTTACCTTTCTGATCTGGGGAAGCTCCCTGAGGAAAAGAAACGCTTTGTGATAAATAGTTTTGTCAACAGCCCAGTTTTCCATCAAAAGCATTCTGATGGAAACTTCTTAGGAACATGTAGCCTTGGTCTTACTTCCCCTTTATTTGCACAAGCAGATGTGATTTATTTTGCCCTTTGATGTATCGTGCAACTCCCATTGAAAGCAACCGTGGTTGTGAAAAAGTTGTGGGAGCAACTCTTTGATGCTTCCCAAGATTTCATTAATGAGTGGGAGTGACCCAAAGTCCCAGGGACTGTTTGATAGAGTTATGCCAGTTATAGCTGGCATAAATTAATTCATAAGCATCAGTCTGAAGTACACAATGACATGGGCATGTTCTGGATCTTGTTTAGCTGTGTTTGTTGGTGCACTGTGCTTTTCACACTGGTTTCCATTCTGTTATGTGGCTGATACTAGTTTAATTGCAGAGAGGAGAGGCCAGTGCCCTGGTTTGATGAAAGGGCAGAGGAGGTGTGTGTCCACTGGGCTCCCTCTGAAGTTTGTATGGCATTTCTGTTAAAAGTATGCCTGCTTACTGGAGAATATGATAAATATTTTATTCTGATAATTTTTTTGTATGTGATCTGTGTAATGTCATCCAGTACAAGGGCAGGGAGATTGTAGAAAACTTCCTTAAGGCACCAGCTTGATATTGCTTAATGCTTTTTTCTTGTGGTTCTTTGTCTTCATGTTCCTTGCCTTGCATGAAAATCAGTAAATAAAACAACAGACCTGAACCCCCCAGTCTTCCTGGGGCCTAAGAGAGGAGGGGTTTCCAGCACAGCTGTTGTGACTGCAGCTGATTTCCACTGGGGGCTTCAGAGATGGATGAAATCCCAGCAGCGTCTGCGGAAATGCACAGCAGAGGTCTTTAGCATAGCACTGCAAAACCTGGCTCTGCACAGGATGGGGGGTTCTTTTGGTGCCTGTGCTACTTAAAATTTGGCAGCTTTATGTGGCTTCAAAATGTACACTGAGTACCTTCAGATGATGCTGCCTTCCCCTTGGGCTGTGGCTGCCCAATTGGGCCTTGGGGTGTTACTGGTGAGAGTGACAGTGTGGCCAGTCAGTGGTCAGGGCTGTCGTGAGCAGTGCAGGCACTTGTCTGTCTCAGATGGCACCTAAATGTCCAATTTTTCATATTTATCCTCCTTCCTGCTGCTGGAGGTGCCTATTGAATGTAGCCTGTATCCCAGGCTAACTTTGCTGCCCAGACATTATTAAAGGAAATTAATTTGCAGCACCTGCAATGCTGTTTGCTGCTTTGTTATGTAGTCCTAGAGTAAGAGCAGGTCAATACTGCATTAGTTCTGGCTTGATGTGACCTATCTGAAGCCACCAGAGTAAATTCAATTTGTGTTTATTTCTGTGGTGGAGTCTGTTCTTCATGGGCTTGACAAGGAATTAATCTTACCATGCTTTTACTTATTTTGAAAGGAATAACAGTGGAAGGACTTAATCCTGGAAAGACTGTGCTGGCTTTCAGATATGCCTTGTCTAATGTTTCTGTACAGTTTTGGCCTGATGGTGCTCAGCTAATCCATCTGATCGTGATCCTCACAAAGTCCTTTGCAGTCTCCACTGCCCAACCTCTGATTCCCAGGAAAGGTTTTTATAGCTGAGACAGTGCTGTAAATACTGCAGCTCTTAGCTGGGATTTTTTTTTCCACCACATAATTCATGGACCTCAGTAATGTGACTTCCCCAGTGAAAGGGCATTTATAGATTTCACTCTCTAGTGCCTGATCTGTGACCTGCTGGAGTCAGCAAATGTCTTCCTGCTGACCCTATCTGGCTTTGGATCAGGCAAAAGGGAGCCTTTTGAGGGAGAGCTATCTGCTCTTTGTTAATGTCTGTTTCATATGGCATAGATTTTTCTTGGTTAGAAAAGGAGATAAAAGCTGTGATGTTGGAAACTATAATACTTTGTTAATTGGGTGGTATTAAAGCATGTTGATCAAACTGAAGGGGAATGTTAACTGGATTTTCATGTCTGCTACAGCAGCACTTAGAGCCTTCTGCAAAAGTGAGGACCTGTTTGGTGGTGCCTGAGGACAGAGGAGTCAAACCAGGGTTTCTTTGCAAGGAGCTGAGTGATGTTTGTGTGAATCTGTGGCTGTGAGAATTAATGGTGAGCTGCAGGATCCTGCATTGTGATCCCTTCCAGCCTGGTGCACCACAAGGCCCCAGAGACGTGAGCTCAAACCAGTTGAGGGTTCAGGCTCGCTGAGCATCTTGAACATAGGAGATGCAACAAAATATTCATGTAAAGAAAGACTGGAGCCTGTGCCATCCTGTCCTGGTTTTAGAAGCTGTTTCTCCCAAGCCTCTCCTGGCACAAATGGCTTTTTCTCTCTTCCCAGAAAAGTTCACCAGGCAGAAATAGCAAATCAAAGTCTGTGAGTACATGAGCATCCTCACAAATGTGCCATCATTGCAGGTTTATGAAACTATGCTGGTAGGTTTTAAGTCTATTTTTATGTAAAGATAAGTACATTAAAAGACGTTTGGGTCCTTTTCTAGGAAAGGAACCAAAAGTGATCTGATAATGATTTACCTTTCAGGCTGCTTTTTTGTACATCTCTCTGTCTTCTGGGAAGCCTGTTGGTTGCACCAGTTGCTCGAACACAGCAGTTTTGGGTTGCTGGGAGGTTTTTTTGCAATAAACTGTTTTTTATTTCAGTAGCAGATTCTCATTATGCAAAAGGAGAAACAGCCAAGGCAAGTGTTTAAACCTACCTAAGATTTGGACTGCATCATCTGTATAATTGAAAAGCACTGCTTGGGTCATTGTTCTGTTCCATCTTTGCTGTTACTACTTGTTTGGCAGATATTTAAAGATCCTTCCCGATGCTGAACCTGGTACAGGGACTTGACCTTGATGTGTTACAGGTCCTCCTGCTCCCCCAACAGATGGAGCTGCAGCAAAGGGAAGGGGCTGCAGCTTGATTTCCCCCTGTACAGCCACCCCACAAGTAAACAAGCATTAATCATCCATCTCAATGCACTGGTCTTCAGTTGCAAGTGGTTGTTAAATTCCTGATTGTAATTGTTATTTGCATTGCCAAGCAGCACCTCGGGTTTAAATAATCAATGTTTCATTTTCTTGTTCCATTCATGTGTGCTGGTTGTATCCCTGAAGGGAGGTTTGGTCTGATTGTTTGGTGCCTCTTGCTAACGCAGGTCCCCTTGTCTTACCTTTGCAGCTAATTGCTGGGTTTGATTTTTGATTCACCACTTGCCTTGAGTTGAAAGAAGCATTCCAGAAAGTCACTTCTTAGAATTTGGTGTTAATTGATTAACGTAACTTATAAGTAGAGGATATATAAGAAAACTAATACATTTCTTAAAAAAATTCTTTTATTGCATTCAGCTTTGACTGGGAAAGGAAGTATTGCTCACATATACACTCAAACCTGGTCATAGCTGGTCATCCTATCCATTGTACGTGATTGTACAAATTTCACACCTTATTTTCATTTATAAATTGATAGTAGACCAAAAGCTGTCATCTTCTGTCTCTTCTTGTTCTGCTGCTCAACCCTGAATGATCTGATCATTAGCAGATCTACTTGAGTAAGTGACTCGAGAAAATACCCTCTTTTCTCAGCAGATGGTTCCTAGGCTTTCCTGATTCTGCCCCATCCAGCAGACCTGATGGCTGGGGGAGGTGAAGGGTGAAGCGTGATCATTCCCATCACCCAAAACTCAGGACCTGGTTCGCTCAAGGGCTGCAGAACACAGAAGGTGTACCCCAGGGCAGGGGCACGGGGCATAAGGAGCAGTGAGCTCAAGTCCCTACTTCTCAGGTCATGTGCAGTTTTTCAATACAAATGTGCACTGCTGTCTTGGCAAAGTGTTTTAACACGCTTCTGAGAAAGACGTGTCCCCTCAATGCTGTCAACAGTGTTAAAATAGCAACAAAGCAATAAGCTTATCAAGTATCAAAGCCAGGGTAAATCAACAATGCAGTGTTGATGGTTAATTCATCAAATTAGTGAAATTACCATGTAAGGATTGATTAATTTGGCTACTAATTTGAAGACTAAGGGGCAACTCTCCTTCTAAGGCAGGTAGTCTTCTGGGATTTCCAGTCAGTCAATCAAATCTATAGTTGCATGCTGGCTAAATCATATGGAAAATAAATTATCATCTAACATTTCAGCCACTACAGCAGAACCAGCTGCACACATGTGGCTTGGGAGGGCCGGGAAGGAGTCACCAATACCTTTTGTTTTGTCACACGGGGATGAAAAGTCATCAAGGCTCAGGAGCAGAGGGCTGCTAAAATGTGGAGCACATTTGAAGCTGTGGCCTGTCAGCATGTTCCCAGGGATTGTGGATGTGTTTGGTTTGAGAGGGAACTAAAAGTCCTGCTGCATTTTTAGATGTGTTTGCATGGCTCACAGTGCTGGATGCAGGCTCTTTTAATGTTGCTGAAGGAAGTCTTGCTGACTTCAACTGCATGCAAGTTTGATCACATTGCTTTCAGGATACGGTGAGAAGTTGTAGAGGGTACTGTAGCTCAATCCATCTCTAAAAGAAACCAGGGGGTGAAGGGCTTTTCTGGGAGCTGGTGATGAGTCCTCCTCTTTGCTGGTTCTGTGACTCCAGCCCTGTTCAAGCACCTCACCTCAGTGTGTTATGCGGCAGGGGCTGGCCAGGGCTGGGTTTCTGATATGCCTGACTGGCATGAACCATCCCTCCCTGGAGAGCTGATCTCATCCAAATGGCCGCAGCCAGGAAAGCTCCAGAGGAAAGGCTGAGAATTGCTTTCTCTAATGGCTTTTTATCCAGCAAAATGTTTTGTTGCCTTAGTTATGACTTCTGTAACACGGATGCCTGGGATGAAAAGGCTGAAGGCTTCCTTTTATTTTTGTCTGCAAACTCCCTCTCACTGCTGCAGATTTGCAAGGTCTTTAACGGGATAAAAGTTGTGGCTGAGGCTGGCCTTCCCCTGAGTTGTTTCATTATGCTGTTGACATGAACACTTTCCTTTGCTGCATGCTGAAGGTCACTGCTGCAGTATGATCGTAATGAGCCTCATAAGCCAGTGTCTCATCTCAGCAGAGCTCTCTGTGGATTGCCCAAAAAAACCCCCAACCATTTATTCTTTAACCTTATCAGTCTACAGATGCTGAAGGCATCATGTGAGCCTGAGTCTTGTAGCTCATCAAGGTTGGATGATGCTTTGATGTTAAGGGACTTGGGGGCTAACAGAAGGAATAAGGCCGTGGAATAAAAGTAGGCAGCAAGGTAGTAAAAGCAAGACTCAGCATCAGAGTGCCCACACTGAAAGTAATGGCCCTTGTCTCAGGTCAGCAGGAGGGAGTTCACCTCCTCCATCTTTCAGATGTCTGAAAATTATGTGGACTTTAAAGCCTATGGGAGTGAGGCTACCATTGCAGAAAAGAGGGGAGGAATGGGGTTGTCTAAAGGCTAATTCCTTTCTCCTTCCCCCTTGTCTTCCAGCAATAAGCCTGGGAGACTATGCTGCTGAACAGGGATGTGCTAGGGAAGGAGGGGAGCATCCCATGCTCTGGTTCAAGGCAGAAGCTTCTGAAATCTCCTGCCCTACCTGGTAGTCTGCTCTGGTGCTCTGCTCTTGGTCAGGATGGCTGTGACATGATGTGCTTGCAAAGCCCTGCTCTGTGTGACTCCAGGAGAGTTAATTCACTCCCCCTTAGCCACCTGCTTAGGAGGGTGGATTGCACAAGCTGTCATTAGAGTGTGGGAATTTTCCTTTGGATTTGTGAGCTGAAACGAGGATCCGGGGTCCTTTATGGGGCCATATTTAGGACCATATTTGCTGCTCAGCACAGTGAAGAAGAGATTGCTGTGAAAGACAAGGGAAGGCGCTCATCTGTGATCCAGACAGTGTGTGACAGCTGATTCAGCCCACATCAGGCAGCCAAGCGTGCGGTGCACAGTGGGTTTGTATATCCTGCTTCAATCCATGTTACCAATAGTCCTGGGCAAGAGCCACTTGCTGACGGTGCAAACACCCCTGGGGGAGGGGAGGCAGCTGCAGAGCCGGTGCTGTGCGAAAGCCAATTATCCAGACATGTTTTTCAGCAGGAGGGACCTCCCAAAGCACGGGAGCAAGGAAATTTGCAAACTCCAGAAGCTGCCTTATTCCTAGGTTTTCCTTTATTTTAAAGCTGCATCTGCCTCACTATAGATCCACGTTTCCTCCTGTGTGCTCCTCCTGTCCAAGGCAGGCTCTTGTGTGCCTTTGCCATCCTTGATGTGCTTAAGGTGTCTTAAACACTGCAAAGAGCAGAAGTTCCTCCTCTTCCCTGGGCAATCTGTCAGTGTCCTGGTTAGTGGTACGCCTGCCTGTGGGCATCATTCAGTGCTGTGTGAGCAAAGGCATGTGAGCACCCTGCCTGAAGAGGTGGTGCTCCACCCCTGAGCATCATGGCAGCAATGAGGGGCTGGCTTTGCTTGAAGCTCACTCCTCTTAGCGGCCCTAATCAGTGAGCAGAGAACTAAAATCTGACTGCAAAATGATAAGGGCATGGCATTATCCCCCCACTGCTCGCTGGAGTTCTCAGAAGTGTCAGTACGTTTTTTTACATTTATAGCTAAGGTTTGCTCCACTGTGGATATATATTCCTGCCAGATTCATGTTCTTTGACACTGACTTGCCCAATTCTTTTATGATGTATCTGATTTGTCCCATGATTTTGTACTGCAGAGCAGTACACAAATCTGCATGTTGTGATCTGTTTAGCACTAGTGTTCCCCGTTTGTTTGCCTTTGCATCTACTACTTTTAATTGTCATCTGGACAAAGTAAAAGTTTTATATTGTGTTAATAATTGCTGGTGCACTGATTCCGGGGCAGTGCTTATGGTTCCTGTGATGCCTTCTGGATGGGAAGGTACAGCTCCCACCAGCAACTCCCACCAGTAACTCCCTCCCACCAGCATCATACTCTCTTTCAGCCCCATTATGTATAGCCAGGCTTTGAGCTGCAACCAGAAGAGAAATGTTAAGGCAGGCAGAGGTGTAAAATCATCAGAGATTTGATCCTGAGTTTTTGCAGGCATCTAGTGGGAATTAAGGGACTGCTTCTGTCATTTGGTCTTTGGAAGAAGAATGGGCTGACACAAACCAGCAGGCAGTTTTCTGGCCTCATGCTGCTTAATAACACATTCAGTATTGATTAACTGTAGTTTTAAGCCCGTTTGGACAATTCAGCCACTTGTGACTGAGGGGTTGGAACACAGTGGAAGAAATGTTAATAAGTGTAGTTCCCCATTTGATCATGAATTTAAATTTTAAAATCCTTCATGTATGAATTGAGTTACTGTATTCCCAGGGAGAAGCCAGTTTGATTTATGACCTTTTGATGTCCCAAATACAATTAGCACTCCATCAGTATGCAGATACTATCACGGGGTCCAATGACTTGAATGACTTCCAGTTACCCCTGTATCGGGAAGAGGTGTCAGAGCTAATGAAATTCTCTCCAAAAATTATTGATTCATTAGACAACACAATCCTTTGGCTGTCCTTTGCCCAGTGAACTGTCAGGAAAAATGCATCTTGGGATGTCAAAATGTTCCTCTTGTTTCTTGTCACAGTTCTTTCTCCTCTCTGATGCTTCTCGGGATCACGCACATCCTACATTGCTCATAGTAACACACTGGGCGTTTCTGAACACCCAGAAGGTGTGACCCAACTCTCTGCCCAGGGTTGTGCAGTGCAGATCTGCCTGGCAGCACAGATGTAGTCTCCTGAGCTGAGGTACTCACATGGCCAAAACCCAGGCTGAAAGACCGCAAATGCATTTTGGAGGACATGGGGTAAAGGAGGTAAATAGGGATGATTTGCAGAAAACCTGGTAATTCTTGTGTTAGACTTGGCAGCAGGGATATTCTTAACAGATTAGTAACAGCCAGAGCCCCACAGAAATATATTTTTAAAACTATTAGTGAAAGCATCCTAACCTTATGTAAATAGATATCTTTCCCATGCTTCTGAGTATGTTAAGACACTATTTAATGCTCTTTTGTAATGTGCAAGGGAGTTGAAGAACACGGAGCCACAGAGCTTGGCCCAAACTTCACAGAACCTTGTGTTCCTGGTTTCCTTTCTTCAGGGATGCACTTTGGGCTGTTTTCCCTTCATTTAATTACCGTGATGATAACTGTAATGTTTCCAGATTTTTTTAATTTATTTCCTTTCCCAAACTACCGCTAGAATGGCAGGAAATGCCACAGATGAGGCCAGGTTCAGTGGCAGCTTGTGCCTGCTCGTGTAGCACAGAATTCTTTACTCACCCGGTATCTGGAGCAAATTAAATTTGATGAGCCTTCTGCCTTTTCTGAGAGGGAGCTGGGTGGTTGTTTTTTTGCCCTCTTCACACTGCTGGCTCTGTGCACCAGTTAATCCATGCTAAAAGAACTTACAATGAGCTTGTTATTCTGTGGGCTTGTGAAGTGGCAGCTTGCCAGATTGGCACTCGTTTCAGATGTTTAATAGATAGAAAGTTGATCACTTGGCAGCTGAACCCACACCCTCTTGGTGACTCTCCTGAGGCTGTAAAACACTCTGGGATCCAGCAGCTTGGAAAGGCCAGGTATTTATGAGATAGAATAACTTTTAGCCTAACTAAAAAAAACCACATGGATATCTGCCTGAACTTCATATTATTTGAAGTCCAGTCGTGGCTGCCCCTCTCTTGACACAGTGGTGTTCTGTTTCATCTCTCCATCAATACGACAGTGATAAGCAAATAGAAAGATAATCACTAGTAAATTAGCTGTTGCTTTGGAAGATTATGCTTCACAGTTATGGAAATTTTGCTCTCTTCATTGAATCCAGCACACACGTAGAACTAAATTTTCTTGTTTTATTGGCTTTGTTTGTAATAATAAACCAAATCTGAAAAATACATCTGGAGCGTATAAATATGGATTTGTTTGAGGCAAGATGCTTCTCAGGCAAACTTGGAAAAATCCTTGCCAGCCATTTATGAGGACAGGTTGTATGTGATCCCAGGAGAATATTTTGCCATCAACATCAGATGACACCTTAAAGGACAGAAAGAAATCTTGTCTAAGGACAGCAGCAACCTAGGCATGGGGAGATTTTTGTTTGTTGTTTTGCAGCCTTGGGATACCTCTTTTTTTAACTGAATTAGTACAAAAATAAGAGCATCACTGTTTGGGGGCAGGATTAGAGGTCACAGTTTGTACAGACAGGATCAGGCTTGCTGCAAATGCTTTCTGTATAAAGCTTAAGGAGGGGCTGTCCAGGGGATGAATATGGGAAATAAACTGCCTGCAAGTTTGCAGACTGCAGAGTCCCTCCATGATGGCAGATGCTGTGCAAAATAGTCTGTTCCAGTGTTCTCAATGTTATGCCAGAAAATCAGCAAGACAGCAGCAAAAGTAACTCTGTGGTTGAAAGCAGCAGAGGGAGAGTACTTTGTGCTGGATGTCATTTTTTCTTCCAGATTACTGTTTTTTGAGTCTTCTGGACTTTATTATGCTTTGGTGGACCTAGGCAGTTTGAGCATGGGCTAAGTCAGTTTTGCAAACTTGGCAGGCAGAGGTGCTTTTGGTTCATCTGTTGTTGGAGAGCCTGTAGATAGCCTGGGAAATGGGTGAAATTCATGAAAATTCAGTGTTCAGATTGCTGCCTCTTTCTACATCCTTTCACAAGCCCTTGGAGTATCTGATCTGAGCCTTGTTCCTTTCTCTTCAGTTTGCCTCTCTGCAGTTTGTCTTGGGGGAGCCCTTAGATGGTGATGACAAAAAGCCACAAAGAAATATAAAAGAGCATTAGTTTGACAGGAGGGCTCACACCTGCTTTTTTACCCTTTGTGATCTGCTGCAGAGGGAACAGTTTGGGAAGTTTGAGGTTCCCTAACTAAAACACATTCAATCCCACAGTGCTGTCAGGGAAGCAGAACCCACTTGCAGTTGTTTCCTGGTTAAATGAGGGATAAAACTGACTCCTGGTGTTTCATAGGCCCAAGATGAGTGTTGGACCCTATAGCAATGCTCTGCTCTCCCCCACCGCAGTGTAATTATCTTCAGTGGCCCCATACATGCTGCTGCAGCATGTGGGGAGGTGCCCAGCTCGAGCTCCTGCATCATTCCACCTTCCAGCACAGGAAAGTGAGAAGGTGTGACTGCTCTGGGCTCTTCTCTGGCAGCAGATGAGCATGTTGGTACATAAGTGCTTGTCTCACACCTTGATGCTCAAATCAGCATCACAGCAGAGCCCGGAGATGTCCAGATGCCATGCAGGATTAACCAAGATTTAAATGTGTTTGGGTTTTTTTCCTCCATCCTGGTCATGCAGTAGGTTTTACATTACCTGTTGGAAAAGTCTGCATGTGCCACTCAGATCCCTCTCCTGCCTCTTCAGCCTATTTTGGGATGGACTATTTTTGGATTGCAGCACAGGTGACGTGCCTGGGAAAAGCGGCATTGCTAACAATGGCTGCGGCACTGCTAGGAGGATGACACCTTACTGTTCCTTTGAAGTGAAAGGTTTAAATGAGTCACTGCCTTGTGATTTATTGGAAAGTTTTGGTTGTCATGCTGGTTCTCAGCAGCTGACACAGAGGAGAAAAAAGCCCACCCCACAACAAAACCCTGCTAGAAAACAGAACTGAATGGCATGTTCTATCCATGGCAGCCTTTGGTTTAGGATGGGGTGATTGTTACACTAGTCTAGATAAAAATATAGTGCAGTTACAACTGTGGGTATGTTTGCTCTCAAAAATGCTAATGTTATGTAATTATTCTTTTTTTTGCACGTCTGGCTTATCACTGAGATCCAGCACTAGAGCATTTGACTAGTACCTTCAGTGTTCAGCTCAGTTAAATCTCCTGGTTTAGAGCTGTTCCTAAAAACACTTATAAAGTTATGTCTTGCTATAAATGATCTAAAGCCTGTTATTTAGCTGTGATTGGTATGCTTGTGTGCAGAACAGAATGTGCTTTGTTTATTGAGGCTTTTATTTCCCTAACATACTGCGACTGGATTCATGTCCCAGGTGCCACACCCTGCCCTAGTGAAGGCTGTCCTGTCTTTGTTCAAATATTCTGCTTATTGGCCATATCTTGATGGTTTGTTAAAAGCAGAAATAGAGATGTTTGGGGTCACATTCCCCTAAGTTGTCTCAGGCTAAGTGAGGCTTGCAAATGATGTGCTGGAATTAAATCCCAATTATGTTAATAAGTAGAAAGCAATTGGAAAATTGCATGTGGGTCTGTGCTGGGGCACCGAGGATGGTGGGTGTCAGCAGCAGGCACAGGGCTGAGGTTTCAAGAGCCTTTGAGCTTGCAGAGCTGCTCCTGTTAGTGCTCACAGGGAAGTTTATCCCATTGCTTTATACTGTGACAACACGAGAAACTTGAAATAGAATATGAAAGCAGGAGCTGTCCTGTTACTGCCTTAATATGGTACTGAAGAGCATATCCCCATGGTGTAAGGATGGCAACATATTGCAGCAGAAGAAATCTTAGAAACAGAAGGAATATTTGTAAACCTGTTCTTGGTGTGAGTTCGGCACAGCCACCCTCTTGCCATCCCTCCCTCCTTGAAATCCAGAGCTACTCCTCTCAAATGAATCCATCAGTGTAGCTCGAGCTGTTTTGGCTGCAAGACCAAAGCCTGGAGAGCATATGTGTCCCAGAGTAATTCAGAGAACCCATAATGTATAATGTTCACAACTGGTCTCCAGTTGTGAATTTTTAATTATGCCAGATCATTTTCAGTAAATGGGACTTCAGGCTCAATTAGGGCTGTCACATCCAATTTCTCACTCACCTACTATTGAACTGATCCTATGTTGTTTGCAATAATTGCCAAATCCACAGGAAAGATGAGACTTGCAAAAAAAGGAATGTCTGTGGCATTTCCCATTTTCACAACCTCCTTCAGCCAAGTGATAGGAGCACTGGATGCAAGGGAAAGTAATGTGCTTGGAGAGATGTTTAAACTGTTGAGAAGTATTTTTGCCTGAAATAGCAAGAATATAAAGTCTGGTCTTTGTATACATCAAGGCAGCTCAGCTTGCCAAGTCCAAGAACTTGCATCTTAAAAAAATCCGATTATTTCCTCTAGTCTGAGTGCAGTTTTGTGGGGCACTGCTCTGTTGCTGGGTCTTGGCATAGGACACCAAACTTGTACCTCAGATGTGATGGTCTGGTTGGAAGGGCTTGACTGGCAAGCTTGCAAGGAGCTTGCACTGGTACTGGGGAGAGCAGTGGTCCTTCCCCTGCTCCTCCCGAAGGCTCATCCCACCCTGGGGCTGCCCCACTGCTCTGATAACTTCACTGGAAGTGTACTTGCCCTGTGTCTTTCTATTTCTTCAGCTTGCTCTAGCTGTTGTCTCTCTAAAGCAGAGAAAAGGAAGATACCCAGATAGCAAAAGATGCTATCTTTGTTCTATAGATCCTTGCAAAATTTTGTTTTGAAAACAAATGGGCATGTCTGTATGCACTGACCTGGAAGAAGCTAGATATTTCTGTTTACCAGGCTGGAGCTGTGCAGGGGCAGCTTTCCTCCTGCCTTTGACTCCAGGGGTACTGCAGAGCCATGAATGCACAGAGCATCTTCTAAAATAAAACCTGAGTCTACAGAATGGGTTTACCCCTCACAAGCTGCCTGGTGCAGGTACCTCTGGGGATGCCTCCTCTGCTCACCACAGGGAAATGGGGTGTGTATCCAGACTCCCTGTCTGGGTGCAGGAGTGCATGGAGAGGTTTATTTGGAACAGAAAACAGCACACAGAAATAGCAAACTGTCTTGGGTCAGCCAGCTCTGCACTGGGATGTTCAGCTGTTTGCAGACTGTCTTGGTTTGAAAGAAGGTGTCTGTCAAGGAAGGCAGGAACCTCCCCTGAAATGGAAAATGCAATCCCCCTTCCCTCTGAATTATTATAAATTTGAAATGAAGGGGCTTTCAGGCAAAGATGTGAGGAATAGGAATAACAGTTCTTTACTAATATATATATATATATAACAACACAATCAGCCAGCAGTAACTGTGGCAGTGCCCGCAAACAGAGCCCCACCCGCAGTGCCCGGCGAGCAGGGCGGGTGCGATGGTTCCCCCGCGCCGGCAGGGGGCGCTCCGCAGCGAGCTCGGCCCTCACGCGGCAATGGCGGCTCGGGGTCCCGGGCAGGGACGGAACAAAGGCCTCACAAACCCCCTGGGCAGCCGGTCCCGGTGCCCGGCAGAACCCTCGGGAGCAGCAGGCTGGAACAGCAGGGACCAGCACAAATCCTGGGTGGCAGAGAGTCCGGAGCNTCTCTCTCTCTCTCTCCGTACCAAACGCTTTCCCTTTGTTCTCTTAAGCACCCAGCTATCAGTTCCCAGCAACACACACAGGGAAAAAATTCCTCAAGGGAAAAGAAAAGAACAGAAAAGGAAAACTTTCAAGCCCCAACACAGACAAATTGCACCCAGGCTCTTTGCCACGCTCCTTTGGTGTCTTTCTTGAGGATAATGTGAGCCTCTTGGCCACATCTGCCTGAGGAGTCATTGAAGCAAAGTCCCTAACAGATGTTGAATGGTGCAGTGATGTCCACTGCATTCCTTCCTCAGCCAAAGGCAGCAGGGAGCCAGCCTGGCTGCACTGTGAACCTGCTCTGAAGAGCAGAAAGGCTGTGGATGTGTGTGAGTGTGCTGGGTGTTCTTGGGGACTGCCTGCCCTTGTTAGTCCCAAGAGATTTGGAGAGGCTGTACTTATTTTTTACTGAAATCCCAGAGCAGAACAAAACCTAAGGAGTGGGAGGAAAGGAGATAAAATGAGCTAAAACCAGTGTGAGTGTGCAATGTGCCTGTCCTTGTCTGCTCCTTAAAGGAATGGGTACATGGAAAAAAAGGGGTGGTGGGGTGTAGATGGTGAAGCCTTTTCCTGACTATCCACTTTCTGGCACTGTTTCAGTCTGCTCAGAGACTGCACTGAAATGAGAGCTGGTTTATAAACAACAGCATCCATATGGATTGTTGTCTCTTCCGCTCTCCAATGATGGCAGCACTGGCTAATGGACCAGGTGGTGTTGGGCAGGGGGATGTATTTACTCAGCCACTTACCTGAGCTCCAGCAATGGATTTTAACACCACTTAGCCCTCTGGCAAGTTAGCCTGCAATCTCTCCTCATCCTCTGAGTAAAACACTGACCCAGGTGAAGTCTGCGCTAACTGGGAAGAGAAAAACTTTCTCCAAGCCAAATGCTGGCAGCTACAGCCTGGTCCTGGCTCCAGCAGGCACTGTGCTGACTGGCAGCTGTGCTCCTGCACTCCTGTTACCTTGCAGCCTATTTCCTCACCCATTTCTCCTGTGTGTATACTCTTCTGACCCATGTATTTTTGTTGCTGAGCCCTTCTCTGTGTTTGATGCCTTTTCTTGCTGATAGGGAACAGCCGGTTCTTTCTGCACACTTGGATCTTCTCCCATGTTTGATCCAAGAAAATCGTTAAAACAACAATAAAAGTACATCAGCAGTGGCACTCAGCAGAACTGCTTTTTCCTACTCTTCTGACATTTTGCATCTTTGTCTCATTTTTATGCCTGATTTGAGATGATATATCAGCTAATCTTGGCAGGAGGTCTGTAAAACATCACTGGCACTCTTGGGACATGGTGAATGCTGCTTTAGCAGAGCCATCAAGCGGTACCTCTGTGTTCTGCCCCTGCTGCATCTGCCATGCTTCCACGCTAAATATCACCGTGCGTATCCATCCCATCTCAGGCACAGGTGACAGGAGGCATTTGTGCCATCAGGCTGACCACAGCCCCCAGCAATTCCTGCTCTCCATAGCCAGCTGGGTGTTTTCCCTTTTATCCCTTCTCAGTGCTTATTTATCTTCCACCCCAGTTTGACAGAGGAGTCTCCAGATAAAGGAATCAATTAAAAAATTATGGGGAGTGTGGTGAGAGAGGAGGGAGGTGAACTGTGTATTCGTAAGAGGCTGTTTTCTTTAGAAAATGAGGCTAAAAACAAGTTTAATAATGTTTTACTGAGGTTTTGTTTCAAAGCAATCTGCTGAGTGTCTCACTCCTTCCTGCTCTGGGCGTCTAACTGCTATCATTTTCTGGGCTGTAATTTTCTCTGCACTTTTAGGGAGGCTGTGAGATCTTTGCTAATCACAGAGGGCAGACAAACCTTCCATTTTAAAGGTCCCATAATAAGCAAAAAAGAGAAGGAAGGCATGGAGTAAATGGCACAGAGCTCCAGTGAATCTGCTGTGGAAAGATGAAAGCTTGCACTCCGGTAGCCAATATTTGAAGTGGCACCTCTGAAATCTCTGGCAGAGTGTTAAGACATTACTGGTGTCACACTGGTGGCATGAGCCAGTTACCTGATAACACCAGCTCCCCCACACTGTGTCTGATGGGAGGGGTGGGGGGAGCACAGCACCTCACATAACCAGGGACCAACTCTGCAAGTGCAGTAGTGGGGAAAAGGATGTGGCTTTGATTTCCCTTTGTAAAATTAGCCATATGGTGCTGCTTGAGTCTCCTGCTTGATGGTGGTAGGGATCCAGAGAAGTGAGGACTCCATTGCATTTTACAGATTTGAACTGCCTGGATATCTATGTCCTCTACAAAGCAGAGCACAGCCCACAGTGCCCCTACATCCAGACCTTCAGGGACATAGCATCCTTTCTCACCAGCAGCCACAGTGGTACTGGATGGTTTTTCATAGAGCATCTCAGCGGAGCTGTGCTGAGCACCATCAACCTGACAGCCAGGCAGAACACTCCAGTATTAATTAGCTCATCCTGCCAAGAGCAGGTATTGATTTGCTTTTACAGGACTTTGATGAGTCTTGATTATGATTCTATGGCAGTAGGAAGATTTCCTGCCCTCAGAAGACTAGAGCAGCCATAATTATAAAATAATTGTGCTTGTTTTCTTCTAAAGTAGTATTTTATTATTTGATGAATCTCTTGTTTGTACTGAGCAGACAGTATGACTTCACAAATGACTTGTTTACTGTCATGCTTTGATTTATAATTCTCCCTTAAAATTTTAGAGGGTGGGGTTTTTTTTCCCAGATATGCATTCAAATTACTGAAAAAGTAGGTCACATAATATTTGTGCAGATGTTCCCCTTCCCCTCTTGCTCCAGCTCCCCACTGGTGTATGGGCTGATGATAAGTTTGTGCTGATGACCCAAGGCAGCACTTTGTGAAAGATGAACCAATTTCATAAATCTTTCACCATGATCCTGCTGTGTGTTAAAGGCTTACATGTAGTTTGGAATATTAATTAAAGACAGTTAAACGGCATTTTTTTTAAAGTGTGTCCTTAGTGTCTTCTACCTAAAGAGATGCTTGTTTTGCATTTGCCTTGCGTGCACAGTCCCCTGAAGTGCTTGCTGGGGATCAGCCTTGCTGCCTGTGCCAGTCCTGATGTCACCTCTGGGACTGTCCCCAAGCTCAGAGGAGAATAGTGGGAGGGGTCTCTCCTTCCGCTCTACTCCATCAGGGCTGCTGCGACCGGCCATGAAGCTGGGGACAGGATTTATGTTGGTATGTGTGGAGAAAGAAAGGAAAAACAGGGTGGAAGCACAGTAAGGTAAAGCAGAAGCTGGTCTAGCAGCAGCTGCAAGAGCAAAGGGGGTCAGATATAGCAGGAAGCAGATTTATACCACGGTTTCCTCTGCACTGAATAGTTTTCCCTTATGAGGTTTTTATGGAGAGGTACAGAGAGCTGTTAAGTCATTAGTGCAGTTTCCCATTGTGGCAGCATTACTCCTTGTTATCTCCACTTTATAGCTCCTCTTTCTCACCAGCGACTACTGACCCAGTAAATATTTGTCCTGACTGTATTATCTGCATCCCAAATGCTTACCTTGTCCTTTGGCATGCAACTTAAAGACATTACAGCCCTTTTTCTACCTGACAGGCAGAGTGCTGGCCGCTAATGCCTGCTCGGGAAACAAATCCTGACCTTCGGTAAGGACTGAACAAGTTTTCCCCCAGAAAAGCTCTTTTCTTCCTTTAGCTTTTAAAATGTCGACTTCGAAGACGTCCTTGACAAAACAGCTTCTAAAGCTATCTCCCTATTTCACAGCACCAGCTCTTTGCCTTCTTTTTTTTTTTTTTGTTCCATTAACTCAGTGTTTTGCAGCCAGCACTCCTGTTAATTAGGTGCTTATTTATTATTCCAGCCAGTTGTTATTATTGTGTAACCCACCCCCCCACACAGACACATCCCAGCCCCAGGCTGTATTAGGTCTGGGTTTTGGGTGTTCTTCCAGTCATGGCATCACTATATGGCTAGGTGACCAGCAGCCCCAAATGAGCATCCAAGGGAGACACCAAGGCTGTCCCAGCCATGAACGAGGAAAATAAGGTCCCCTTTGAGCCCATGGACCCTCTGGGGATGTTTCCCAGTGTTTCCTTCCCCAGCTCAGCATCATGCCAGTGCATGAACCCCTACTCCAGCATGGTCCTTTCCAGGCAAGCCATCCCCATAAACACTGACAGTATCCTCTCATGGGATTTATGGCATGGTCAGTTGATTTTAAAGAGGTGTGATTGCTAAGTGGAGCACATGCCATCCCTCTCCCATCTGGACTCCTTCATGTCCATTAAAACCCTACAGCATCTCTGGGCGAAGGATGAGTCACACTGGCAAAACTGGACAGCAGTTTTCTCACTCTGTTCTTAAAATATTTTCTTTAAATATTCACAAGAGCTTTTCTGATGGAAAATCAAGCTTGTAAAAACTCCTGAAGACAGGCGTAATTATCCAGCTGGCTCTTGTTAGTGCATTTCATAGCTATCAAAAACAATGTTCTCCTAGCTCCCTGCCCTTGGTTCAATTCATTAATTAGCGATATTAATTAGTTGTATTAATTGCAAGCTGATACTTTTAAAGCAGAGGAGGCTGATTGCAGGTTCATAACCTCTCTGTGGATGGGTTAAGGTTTATTGGAGGTGCCCTGGAGAGTTGTGGATATGCCTGCCAGGTAACAAATGTCCATTACTGCTAGCAGGAGCATCCTACAATTTGGGAGATAAAATACCGATTTTAATGATGTTGTTTGTATGTACAGGATCACAGCTGCTGTGCTCGTGTCTCCCATCTCAGTGGAGGTTGTTCTTGCCTATGGACATTTCTGTTAACTCAGCATCCTGGTGTGCCCTTCCCACATGTTATGATCCAGTTTAAACCCAGAAGAACAAAGAAAACTAAATCTCTGTGTATAAAATGGAAAGAACTTTGACAGTTCAAAACATACCCAAGAAATGTGATTAAAACTTGTAAGAAATGAAGCCCATTCCTCTTTTTGGGATTTTATACATTTAATAAGGGACAACAGGGGACAAAGGTCATTTAAAGCAAAATTACAGCACTGGGTGTGTGGCTCATAGCCAGAGGCACACTCACTTTCCAATTATATGCTTTAGCATTATGCATATTAATAAACCACAACGCATATGCATAGTTTTTTGTGAGAACTAATTTATGTTTTCTTTAAAGGGATTAACATAGTCCCTGCCCCGATCCAGCTTTTAGAGCATGCGTAATGGGATCATGGGGGTCTCTGGGGGTCTTCTCTGATGAAGGCTCAGATCTTCCTCATATCTTGGACTTTTAAATTTTGACTTCGGAGCATGCACAGTTATGGTGTTCCTAGGTCTTTCTGGATCCAACCAGTTTAAATTCTTTACTTTGTGGGTAACTGGCTTCACTTTTGCCAATTTCTCATTAGTACATCCTGCTGCTTCCCTTATCTAGCTATCCTTGTCTATTTTTGAGATTATTCACCTGGTGAATTTCCATTTTTTTAAGCATTAAACGATTAGTTAACCATATACTAGCTATTACAGTGCATAAAAAGCTATGATTCGGGTTATATAGGTTTGGAAATTATGAATCACGTTGTATAGGTATCTTATAACTCAAGCTATATAAGCATCTTGTAACTTTGACCCCAGTTATAATGTTACCTAGTTAATATCTATATGACCAAGTTATTCTTAACTATTTTGCACATATTTCCTAACATATTCTAATACATAATATTTCTTACATTTCACTACCCACGAAAGCCAATGCTATAATAGCTGTTTATCACAAAACAAAGGAGGTTAGATGTTGATGCCAAAAAATTGACATATTTTATTTAATAGTGAAAGAGGCAAAGATAAAGAGAAAAGAAAGAAGCGTGTGGAGGGGGTGGGGGGACAGGGAGAGAGTGATAGAGTTTAGGTGGGAGCATATCACCCCTCTGGGAGTCCCAGCAACGTCTGCTGCTCCCCTCCATCTGGTCTTCTTGGTGGTGAGGGTCCCCCACCACCGCCCTGAAAAGTATAGAATCCAGTGGATTAATAGACGTTTGGGCCAGGTGGGAACGCCCACGTGCCTTCCTTGCAGGCAGCCAGTTTGATACTGGCCCTTGCAGCACCGTGTGTTTGTGGCATCATGTTGCAGTGCTCTGGTGCAGGGTCTGGGACACCCTTGGGGGGACCTTTGATGGGCCATGACACCTCTCTGCTGTGGATAAGCTTTTCCCTGGATGAAGGGCCCCTGCCGTTTGGGCTCCTCTGCACAGCAGAGGATGGGTGTTACCTGCGCCTCTGACCAGAGGCTTTTCCCACACACAACCTAAGGCTCTCTTCCCCCACCCTTTGGTGTGAGAGCCTGGCAGCTGATAGCCCTGGGGCTGCGGTCTCTACTCCGAAGGTGTTAAGCCGTGTGCTCTGTGAATGGATCCTTTTTCCCCAGCCCTGAGGTGTTACTTTTATCTTACCTTCATCAGATAAGATAAGGGGCCTTAGTCAGAAAGCCTATTCAGAGTTCGGTGGTCTTCTCTGCAGCTTTTGTAATACAGTTTTGCTATAATAGGCAGAGGTCCTTCATAAAATAAGTCATAAACTATAATATTGCAGTCTCCAACACCTCTCCTCTCTGGCTGTGGTGCTCTGGGGGTTTTGTCATGCTGTGGTGAGTCCAGATGGCTTGAGATCTCTGCTGGCTCAGCTCTGCAACTGGTGTTGCAGAAGGCAGTGAGTCCTCCTGACTCCAGGTCGCTGCCCCGGGGGATGTTTGTCATGGCTCCTTCTAAACCATGTCAAATTGAAAACCTGCATCTGACCCAGTCCCCTGCTCTAATGCCAAGAACAGATCTGTTGTTGCCCATCCTGAAGGTCCACAGTTCAGTTCCAGGTTTGTTGCCAAAACAGTGGCCTCTCTGCAACACAACTGTGTCAAGTCTTTGTAGTCTGGTGGCGTCAGTCATGTCACTCGAGGGTGTAGCACAGTGTCATCCAACGGCTCAGCAACAGTGCTGAGGTCATTTATGTAACCACGTGTGCTGAGGCTTTAAGACAGGCTGACGGTTGCTGTGAAGATATAAGGGCGAATCATGTAATTTAGGCTTTCAGGCCTTTTGCATATGCCACAGTTGCTTAAGAGGATCATTTTTGCCAAGGAGAGCAAGGTACTGCCATCAAGGAAGAGAGCTCTGTGGAGATGGGCATATGAGAAGACAGGTCACAAAGTGGTGGTAGAAAAGACTGAAGCTGCAGATTAACAAAAGATGGTTTGGTAAGAGAATTGGGGTGCTGCTGTCAGTTATCCCATTCAGTTTTGTTTGTGCTATGGTCAGTCGACTCCCCCATGATACTCCAAGCCTGACAGGAGCACGTAAACAACCTTTGCAATTTAGTTAACACAGCCTCCAGGATGTGAGCTGAACAGAGAGCCATGGAAGCAGGGAGTTTGGGTACAGATCCCTACTGTGCTCCTGCAGGGTGGTGCTACGGTGAGCAATCCACACAGCCAGTCCTCCTGTCAGAGATACTGAAACTGCTTGGATTTAATTCCAACAATGCTTAGAGATCAGGTAGTGTCAGTGGAATTTAGAGCCTTCAGTTTGAAGATGTGCAAGGTATTGCCAACTCATGCAAAATACCTGAGCTAGTTTTTGATTTTTCTTTTCCCTCTCCCTCACTTTATATCTAGAAATGTCACTAAGTATTAGTGCAATATTTTGGGCTGGATAAGCCATCAAGTCAGGACCAAATGGTGGCACTGAAGAAGTGGTGGGGCAGTCACAGTTGGAGCATGGGCTCTCCTGTCATTGCTTCTTTCCCTACTGTGGGAAGCTGCCCCATTCCCACCATCATCAGGTTTTTTGCTTTCTGTGGCACAGTTATCCCAGGGAGCTCAGCAACTGAATTGATTTTGAGGGGCCATTATTCCAGCCCATGGGCAGGAGTAACCCACTTGGCTGAAAACATGGTGCTGGGCAGCCCTAAAAAGCAGTTGTTCTGCAAGCAGTTCTTTTGTCCATATAGATTAATGGCCCTTTAGACCAGGCAACTGTGCAGATTTTAGGGGTACAGCAAGGGGCTGACAAGGTGGGACCGTGGATTTGCAGAGTGGGGCTGCCTGCGGTATGATCCTGCTGGGCCATGGTGTGATCCTGTGCTGTGACTGGGGGCATGCTCAGACCCCAGAGCTCACTGTAAATGTTCACCTGACTCCTTTCAGTGTTGATCTACAGGCAGAGGCTCAGTAGGTGGTTAACACTTTACCCCCTGCTGTGTGCTCTCACAGCATGACATAATTTGGGGATTTGACAAAGTTTCTTCGTCATACCAAATATAAATCAGCAATTGGCACAGTCGTGCAGGACTGCAGCACTGCTGGGGCAGAGGCAGTGGAGCAGGTGCTGTTAGTGTGCAGCCAATGTGCTGCTGGCATATTAAAACATGAATTTCTGCAGTGTGCCAGCCCCAGGAGAGTTGTACTGCAAACAACCCCTCTTGTCCTTGCAGACCCTCAGCCCATGACCCAACCCCTTCATGCCCTGGACCAGACAGTGGGTGGGTGCTCTGCCTCCCCAGCTCATCACTCACTGCTGCACTGGGGGCTAGCTCCATCTGTGAGGTGCCCTGATGGCCTGGTGTGGACATAGCAACCCGAGCTGACCCACAGTTAATTAACTATAATTAACCACGAGTTCTGTAAGGCTTCACAATTAATTTCTTTGTTTCTTTTTTCTTGGTGTTTTTGTTAATGAATTTTTTTCTTGTGCTTGTGGAAGTATCCTGGTGAGGCTTGAAGAGCTGATTTACAGGGGGAAAAAGCCTCTCATTTTGCACCATCATTTAGCTGATGAAATGTAAAGATGCACTGAGCTGATTAGTGATTCTGGTAATGTAATTAGTTCCTCTGTTCTTTCATACGTGCAGAGCTGGAGATCAAGCTGAGCTTTCAGTGAAAACTTGCCCTGAATGCGCAGTTCAGCGTGCTCAAAGTTATTGCTCCCTCGTTATGAGTCTTCCAGTAAAGTTGATATACTTGTAAACTAAAAGCAGAGCATGCCTGTGACTTGCACGGGCTGAAGAATTCTGTTGCAGCATGGGAATGTTGCTGTTGTGATTCGCCACAGAGTGGGCAGGGAGGGGCTGTAGCAGAGCAAACACCTTGGTGGCTGTCACTCCTGCCAGATGCAGAGCTGGTGGTGGGGCCTGCCACAAATCCTTGTCTGCACTTCTCTGGCTACTACAGACAACCAACCTCGCGTGGTTCTGCAGTTACATCTTCTTAACATCGCAACAGTCATAAACCATTAACATAATTCTCAGTTTGAAACCAAGCTTGGATGAGCCAATTTTTCTATGCAACATGATTTTGGCATGCCTTACGTGAAACTTCCCCCCCCCATTTTTAATAAATATTACATTATCAAAATATTAGTGACGCTTGATTTGCTGCAGTTGGTTTACCATAGATAACAGCATGGAGTGTTCTTCCTGTTCTGATTCAACAGTGCATGACAAGGGAATCCAGTTTGTTCAGATTTAGATGACATGCCTCAATTATGTAATTCCATTAGGAGTTGCCTGCAGCCAAGTCTGTGCTCACAGTCTCAGTAGACATAACTCTAATGGGATGTGTTGCAATATTGCTATGTGGTAAGCACAACTTTGATAGAGAGCATGACCTGTCTCTCCCAGTTGTGTTTGTGGGAATGGAGAACATGAAAAACAACCCAGCTGTACCTGGGGCTCTAATCTGGCAATAAGTCATGTCACTACAAGAACAAAGCTTTGCAATGAAAGGTGAATTGGCAATGGCTATATACTTTGTGTATTCAAAATCAGTCACTAAATGCAGCACTTTGCATATGATCTTATATTCAATTCCATAAATGGAAAATATATTGGATGCAGTTTTTTGTCTTGAATACCATCTCAGATTCCTATGTACTTGGAAATGTTGGATATTTATGAGAATATAAAGCAGTGATGAAAACATGAGACTAAATCTTAGCACAGTCACAACTTGCTTTAAATTATTAACCTTCAAGAAGCATGATAAAAAATTCTGCTATGCAAATTCTGTGTCACTGGAGATGGTGTACATATCCATTACCATTAAGCTATCTAAATAGTGGTTTTAAAATAATTGTGTAATGTTGATGCAGAGTTACAGTTTCTGCAGGCAGGAAGAGGCAATTCTAGTGACAGATCTGTCTTTCCAAGATGTGGGATGTAACACCTCTCATAAATAAAGCTATTTAGATGAATTTAGCATCACTTGCAAACCAGATGATTTCTGCAATACCTTTGGGTAACATGGCTCAGGCAGGATTTGGTGGGGCTCAGCTCTCCAAGGGCTGCAAAGAAGCTGGATGGGCCATGTGGGATGTATTTTTGGTAGAGGGTGCTCAGGCCTGTGAAAACTGCAGAACTTTAAAGGCATATAAAGTTCTGCAGTTTAAAGCCATAAAAAGGTCAAAGCTCTGACAACCATATGACGTCTCTTGCCCAGTCTTACCCTGTGTTTGGGTTGGACCCGCAGACAGGTTTATTCTACAAAGCAGGGATGTGAGCTGTACCTCTGTTGGCCAGTGCTAACTAGGGCTTGGTGTTGTAAGGCATTTGAATCCTGTCAGGGTGCCCCAGCCAAGTTGTGCTCAGCTGCCCTTATCAGAGACCTCAAGAATTTGTCAAGGCTACAGAGATGTAAGCTATTCTACTTTGGGAAAGAAGCTGTTGGAGAACGGAGTAACAAGACAGCAAGAAAGCAAATAAAAAGAGGGACTGTACCATCTGGGACTGGAACCAGTCAGGTTTTCTGAAAGGTGCATGCAGAGCCTGGACAGCACAGAGACCCAATTGGGTCATGCGTGATCGTGTGAACTACAGCAGCAGAAATGTATAAGAACAGTGTAATAATAATGTAAACAATAAACAGACTCTTGCGAAAATCATATTGGTTAATGGTATGAGGGTCCTGTTCTCCCACATTCTGGTGACGTGTGATGTGATAAAGGTTCAGTTATGAAACGGACCAGATCCCTCTAGATTCCGAAGGGTTCTGGGGATGAAAAGGCGGGAGGCCCAGGCTGGAGCTTGTTGCAGCTGGTCCGTGGCGAGGGGGGGTCGGAAACGGCCCAATTGTGAGTTCAGGGGGCCGAAGAAAGCTCCTGGGAAAATAACTCCGGAATATATGCTGCAGCAGGGACACCCAAAAGAGGGGTGAGGCCGGGGGCTGGAGGGATGAGGAAGAGACTGTCAAAAGAAAAGCAGGTTGCTTTCAGCGCCCTGCAGCTTATTCTGTTTGTGAGAGATGTTCACTGTGACCTGGTGGTCTTGAAAAAACTGCTGAGATGGGGTCAGGAGAGAGGAAAAAGAAAGAGAGGGGGAAAAAAAAGACAGCTGCTGCTGGACTGTGTTAGCAGTAGGCATCACGCAGCCCGGCTCTCCAGGGGGGGAGGCCCCGCTGGGGGATCCGGCTGCTGTAACTGCTGCCGAGGAAACAGTTTGGCCAACAGAGCGAGAAGGGAGACAGCGGGAGTGAGAAGGAAAAGAGGGAGAGTATCTCCGCGAAACAGAGAGATATGTAATTTAAGTTAAAAACCCTGCCAAATGAAGTTACATTCTGAGCTATTTTTGGCAGAGACTTTAAAAGTGTTTTTCCTTCAGAGGTGGACTTTAATCTTGTCCTCAATAAATCTGTCTGGAATGAACTTGCAACTAAGTTTTATGACCTTGTTACCCAGAATATGCTTAACAATCCTGTGATTTATAATTCTAACTGCATTATGTTCCACCACTGCCGCCCCCACCAATGGCTGCTTGTAATTTCGTAACCCAGAGGTGGGGGGAGAAGAAAGGGGGTGGTGAAGAAAGGAGAGGGGAGTCCCCAGGAATGCGGAACAGCGCAGGAGAAACTGCAAAAGCAAAGCAGAAAACATCTGAGCCACTGCAGAGAGGCGCGGTCGTGTCTCCGATCAATTTGAGAACCATGGGTCAGACCGACCCAAGATGGGGAGGAGTGAGAACAAAAGCCGCTCCAGACAAACTAAAAAGAAGCCAGATGTGACGCTTTATGTCTACGGAAGGTGGTGCCTCTGGGTTGCTGGCGTTTATGCAAAATCCTGCAGAATTTAATCCTGGAAACTTTCTCCGAAACTTTTACTACAGCTACAAGGCTGTACACAGAACTTTGCCAAATAACAACATGGCTGCGCCTACGTCATTTCTGCAGACAGTGCCTGTGTACTTCCACCTGCGCCATCTTGGGACCAACAAGCTGCTAGTCCTCCAGCTACAGCGCCACCTGTGGCCGCTTCTGTTAGTACACCCTCAAATACAAGGTGGGGGGGAAAAAAAAGAAAGAAGAAAAAGAAACCAGAGCAGAATCTCTGCACAAGAGAAGAAGACATGAATACAGCTTTCAAGCCACAAGAGAAAACATCTTTGCAGAGCACGAATCCACAGAATGCAAAGAGAACGTCAGCTGCATTTTTTCCAATTTGGGACAATCTTAAGAAACAGTGATCCAAATAGTTCTTCAGAAGATACACCCAATGTCACCAACTGCGCAGAGATTATAAGAAAGGACAAGCACATCATTATACAGTTTCACAACCATTTTTCTTTGCAGTTTTAGGAGAAAAAATGGTATTGTATGTTCTTATATTTTAATGGAATGCTTCTGTTAAAGATCCTTTGTTAATAATTGAATAGGTTTTTTACTTTACAGGTCTCCAAAAATTATCTTCGCCACAGTAGAAATGTAGGACAAATTATAATCAGAGGTAGATCCAGGTCGTTAATTTTGATTGGGCATTGCAAAAATCTGAAGAGCTTCAAATTGCATTGCTAAACTACCCAAACACCTGCTCTATTTATTTTCCTAGTCTGAGGGGTCAGAGCTTTTCAGTTTTTACAGAGCCTTTAAATCTAGTCACAGTTTCTACCTATGTTGCTAATGTAGTTTAAAGAATAGGAGGATCAGTTGAAAAGGGGACATATCATTCCTTCTACAAGCCCTGGAATACACCCATTTTCAGAATGCCTAAGAAATCAGGGAAATGGAGATTATTACATGACCTTCAGGCCATTAATTCTGCAATGCAGGAAATGGGACTTCTGTAGCTTGGCCAATGTTACCTGTCAATTGGCAATTGCTAGTTATCAATTTAAAATATTGCTTTTTACAATTCCTCTGC